>CM073735.1:92935185-93451616 GCA_037113605.1 Calophaca sinica
AAAGTCAGCATCACAGAAACCTACTAACTTGTAATCTTTTGATTTCTTATAAAGCAAACCAAGATTAGTAGATCCTTGCAAATATCTAAAAATTCTTTTAACAGCACTCAAGTGTGATTCTCTAGGATTTGATTGAAATCTAGCACACAGACAGACGCTGAACATAATATCAGGTCTTGAAGCTGTAAGATAAAGTAGAGACCCAATCGTACCTCTGTACATTTTTTGATCTACCTTTTTATCAGTTTCATCTTTACCAAGAATGCATGTGGGATGCATAGGAGTGCACATAGGTTTGCAATCCACCATTTTGAATTTCTTTAGCGATTCCTTGATATATTTGCTTTAATGTATATAGATACCATCATTGCATTGTTTGATTTGGATTCCAAGGAAGAACTTTAGTTCACCCATCATGCTCATCTCGAATTCAGCCTGCATTAGCTTAGAAATTCTTTGCAAAGGCTTTCATTAGTAGCTCCAAAAATAATGTCATCAACATATATTTGAACAATTATAAAATGCTTGTTTGATGTTTCTCTAAAAATAGTGGTGTCTACTTGACCTCTGGTAAAACCATTTTTCATCAAAAATGTACTCAATCTTTCATACCAAGCTCTGGGAGCTTGCTTAAGACTGTACAGGGCCTTTTTAAGCTTGAAGACATGTTCTGGAAATTCAATGTCTACGAATCCAGGGGGGTTGTTTTACAAAGACTTCCTCAGTTATAAAACCATTCAAGAAAGCACTTTTCACATCCATTTGATAAAGAATTATATCATGGTGTGCAGCAAATGAAAGTAAAATGCGTATAGCTTCTAACCTTGCAACAGGTGCAAATGTTTCAGTAAAATCAATACCTTCTTCCTGTGAGTAACCTTGAGCAGCCCCCGGCGATGGAGTTTGATCCCATCTCTCGCCGTGTTGTATATACAGGGGATATTGTACAGACTTTTAGGGAGGACGGTGTTGTTGTGAGGCAGGAGGTGTCACGACGTACAGTGAGTTTCCCTATTCGAACTATGCAGGTGGTTGATGCTTGGAGGGCTACCCAGTGTGAGGGGGTTATGCCGGCCTCTTCTTCGTCTCCAGAGGGACCGATTGAGATTCCTAGATCTGCTGTTTCCAGGATTTTGTCATGAGGACGTGGTCGAGGACCGAGGGTGAGATGGACCGCTCGTAAGAGCGTGATTAGACGAGGATCTGCAAGAGCATCTACCTCGAGGGCAGCTGCTGTTCAGAGTTTTCCAGTAGGACCGAGTTCTCCTTCTGTTGATAGGATCCTCACCTCACCAGTGGATCCACCCCGTGTTTGCGCGGTGTGTGGAGAGGCGGATTGTTTAGGTGCACGGCCTGATGATGATGCGACTGCAGAAGAGTACGTGCCGAGTGACGTGCCAGAGGATGTGCCAGCTGCGGCACCTTTCATCGATTTGACAGGCGAGGATTCGATGGAAGACGAGGAGGAGGAGGATCCATCGGAGGATCTGGATAGTGATTTATAGATGCTGCATTATCTGACCGCTGTTATGTTTCTTTCTGGATGACTGTAGTATATATCTTTTGGGTACAATTAGTTGGTGACCAGTCGGGCTAGTGATGTTTTGCTGATGCAGGGTAGACTGGTGGTTCTACTTTTGGAGCAGCCCCCTACATGGGTGTCTGCCGGGAGTACCCCCAGGGTATGATTACTCTCGCGAGGGTCTTCATATCATAGGTGTATTCTCTCATACATTATTACTTTGTTTTATTTTGTACGTACTGTGTATGTTGATTGTATATGTTTATGCGTGCATGCATTTCCAGTACGTAACTTGCACTAGTGCGAAATACACCTAAAAAACATATTTATAACGCCGGTTTTGGGGATAACCGGCGTAACATATAACGCGGTGGCATTTTTGAAATTAAATGATGAAATTGTGAGATCTATGGCGCCGGTTTTAGGGTAAAACCGCGGTCGTATGTAACGCGATACCTATGGCGCCGGTTTTAGGGTAAAACCGCGGTCGTATCTCCAACACCTATGGCGCCGGTTTTAAGTTAAAACCGCGGTCGTATGTAACGCGAGACATATGGCGCCGGTTTTACCCTAAAACCGGCGCCATATGTTTAACCCAGTGTTAAAAAATTGTGAGACCTATGGCGCCGGTTTTAAGTAAAAACCGCGGTCGTATGTTATGGCGCCGGTTTTTCGCTAAAAATCGCGGTTGTATCTCTACATATGACGCCGGTTTTTAGCTAAAAACCGCGGTCATATCCTTTCTTAAAAAATTAATTTCCCTCCATATCTATTAATCTCTCACTCCCTCTGTTCATTCGCGCCGTCACCTGCGAACTCTCTCCCTCGCGAACCGCTCGCCATTCTCGCCGTGACCGCCCTTCTCCTCGCGCCATTCATCTCCTCTGGCGCTGCCCTTCTCTTCAGACCGCTGTCTCCGTCGCTGCTTCATCTTCCTCGCTGCTCGTTTCCTCCTCTCGGCCGCCCCTCTCCTCTCGCACCATCGCTCTCTCGCGCTGCTCGCCTCCCTCTCAAGGCCGCCCCTTTCCTCTGCACCGTCCACTCTCCTCTGCACCGTCACTCTCCTCGCGGCAAGCAAACAACTCTCCTCGCCTTCCACTCTTCTCTGCGACGCCATCTCTTCTTCTTCTTCTTCTTCTTCTCTAAACGTTTATTCTCTCTTCTGTAAGTTTTTTCTTCTTCTCTCTCTCTTTGGGTTACATTGTTAGCTATTCTGTTGAAACGTTTGGTTTTATTTGTTGATATTTGTTGGAAAAAAAACCAGGAAATATGAATAAATGTGTGTGTCTCGCTGGAAATATGATGTGTGTCTCCCAGTGAGTGTCTCCCTGTATCAGGAAGTATGATTCGCTGGCAAACCATTTTTTTTTTCGGTTCCAAGGTTTAGTGGTAGTGAATGAGTGTGTTTTGGTCTGTTTTATAAATTATGATTTGGGAATAATAATGAATAATGAACGGTGGAAAAGAAGATGAGGGAATTGGAGATGCTAGATATGACCAATGTGGACTATATGATAGATATTAAAGAGGTTCTTCTTTATTATTCTAAACTTAGTTAGTGGTAGTGAGTGTGTTTTGGACTGTTTTTTAATATCATTGTTGTGTTTGTGAATTATGACGTGGGAAGTGTTGCTTTTGCTTTGATGAACTGGTCAATGAGAAATTATTTCAATTGGGAATTTTGTTTTTGTGATGTGGGTTGGGTTTGTGGGATGGATTGGTTTTTGTTCTTTGTAAGTGATGCTTTTGATTGTGTGCAGTCTAATGTATCGAACAATGAGAGTGCTGCTTGGCCGGTTGCTAATCCTGTGGTGACGTGTGCTTCTGTTTCTGATTCTGGTTTTCCCAGTAATTTTGTTGCTGACCTTTTTCATTTTAATCAGGTAAATGCTTCTTGTAACTCTTTGCTCGTTTATATATCTCGTGCTTCCCGCTTCTATGTACATAGTGTTGCCAAATAAGATCTCAATTTGATCCCTTTTTAATTGCCTGATTTTGAGGCGTGCATACAACTTTCTATTAATTGTTCTAACTCATGCATACAAACATGTCAATATTAGTTAAATATCTAAGCATTTAAAAGTGTGTGTATATTATTTCAGAACACAGTTATGGATCGTAGTTGGATGCAAAAACATCGTTTAGGTGATAAGTATAAGAGCGGGGTCGAAGAGTTCTTACAATTTTCCCAAGCAAATTTTCCTAATCAAACAACTTTCTATTGTCCTTGTGTTAAGTGTTTGAATGGACCAAAACTAAATGTTGAGGAGATACGGAATCATCTTCATACTTTTGGGATTTGGCAAAGATATACGACATGGACCTGGCATGGTGAAGTGTTAAACAAGCCAAGTGTGTCCACAAGAGAGGAAGTTGATGTAGATATGGACGATCGACTAGAGGACATGATTCGTGATATTGGACCAGAGTCTTTTCAGCGGGCACATGTGTATGAAACTCTATGTAGCGACAAGGAAGAACCTCTGTATCCGGACTGCAAAAATTTCACACGGTTGTCAGCTGTGCTGAAATTGTTCAATCTGAAGGCGATAAATGGGTGGACTAACAAGAGCTTTACTTAATTGCTTAAACTGTTGAATGACATGCTTCCGATAGAGAACACATTGCCGAAAAGTAATTATGAAGCGAAGAAGATATTATGTCCGATGGGTGTGGAGTATAAGAAAATACACGCATGCCCGAAGGATTGCATATTGTACTGGAAAGAGCATGAAGACAAAGAAGAGTGTCCCGAGTGTAATACACCACGCTACAAAAAGAAGGACAGTGATGATAGTTGTGATGATGTGAGCAAAAAAGGTCCTCCTGCGAAGGTGTTATGGTATCTTCCAATTATTCTAAGGTTTAAGCGACTGTTCGCCAATATAAATGATGCAAAGAACCTTAGATGGCATGCAGATGATAGGAAATTTGATGGAAAGCTTCGCCATCCGGCCGATTCTTTGCAATGGAAGAGAGTTGATTCATTGTTTCCGGAGTTCGGCAATGAGCCAAGAAACCTTAGGCTTGGACTTGCTATAGATGGAATGAATCCATATGGTAACTTAAGTAGCATCCATAGTTCATGGCCTGTTCTCTTAGTAATTTACAACCTGTCTCCTTGAGCGAGTTGGAAAATGAGGCTGCTATCGTTTTGTGTCAGTTGGAGATGTTCTTTCCTCCGTCATTTTTTGACATCATGGTTCATTTAATTGTTCATGTAGTCAGAGAGATTAGAGTATGTGGCCCGGTTTATTTAAGGTGGATGTACCCTATTGAGCGATACATGAAAATATTGAAAGGTTATGTGAAGAATCTATATCGTCCCGAAGCATCTATTGTTGAAAGGTACGTAACAGAAGAAGCCATTGAGTTTTGTTCAGATTATTTGTCAGAAGCGGCACCTGTAGGGCTTCCCAAGTCTCGTCATGAGGGAAGATGTGAAGGTAAGGGCACACTAGGTCTAAAAACTAAGAGCATGGGTCGAGCAGAAGTGTTGCAAGCACATTCGTATATATTGAATAATATTGATGAAGTTGAACCTTACTTGTATACAGATTTGTATTTAGCTTTATTGATCCTTGTGTGTATGTATTTACTAACACCACCATTTTGTTATGTATTGTAGGATAAATTTGATGTTCCCCTTGATAAAAAGTTTAGGGACCGATGGTTGTCCTATGCGGGTGAGCGTTGGAAGGACTTTAAGTCTAAACTCTCCAGGACATTTATATTTGGGAAAGGAGACAAAAATGGTTGCACAAATCCTTGTCAGAAGTATAATTTCCTTTCAGAGGACATATGGAATGAGTTTGTTAGGAGCCGCACGAAAGAAGCGTTTCTGGTTAGTTTGAATTATGTTTTTTAACTTGGCTAATATAATTTTTTACTTATTTTATTTTGTGGTGTGTTACGTTATTTGTAACAAAAAAAAAAGAGAAAAGGGAAAGACAAATGCTGCAAAGAATATCTAACCCCACCTATTGTCTCGTGGGAGTTATGATAGACTTGAGAAGAATGTAATAACACACAGAAAGAAAGCCTTGCAGGAAGAGGCTGGAGATGAAGCCTTGGAATCCCCTCCAAAACCAAACCGGTATGAGCTATGGGCTATGGCTCGAACAAAACCATCAGGATCTTATACATCTGATGTTGTGGCCTCAGTTGCTTCTAAAATTGTAAATGTATCTGCCTTATTTAATATTATGTGATTTGTAACCAATTTAGGTCGATCGATCAACGACTTCGTGATTGAATTTGGTTGTAGGAGTCATTGCTTGAAGATGAATCTCAGGTACTTTTATTCCAACCGACGTCAAGATATCTTGACTATCGCCTTGGAACACCCGAGCACTATGGTCGTGTCCGCACCGCTGGTCGAGGTGTGGGCTTTAAGAAATACTTCGGAGGAATTTCACGCAATACCAAAGCAAGTGGACGTGGATGCCATGAGACATCGATCATGCAAGACCTTAGTCAAATGTTTGAAGCTAAGTTTGAAGCTTACAAATCCCGATTCAAGTCAAATGTGGAAGCCCAACTAACTCAGAATATAGTGCCTTCTCCTAAAGCCACTGCGCATGTCAGCACCAAGGATAGTTGTTCGCCAGAAAATGAGGAGGATCCTAACGATGACATTTTAAGACGCATTGGTCACATGGCTTTGATCTTCCCAATGGACAAGTTGGGATTACCTTAGAGCATGATGATCTTCCAATTTTTACATTTTCGCGAAGGACTTAACGGACTGCCGCTCGGTGATGACTTCGCTTGCCAATCAACACTTGCAATTATGGTCCTCGTAAGTATTAATTAACATATTTGTATATATTTTAACTCCTTTGTATCAATTATATATAATTAACATTATTTTGTTTCAACTCCTAGGTATCTGATCGTATATGTATTCGTAACATCATCATGATGTATATGGATTCTTGGATCCAACGTTGATGGTTGTCAAGCCCAACCCAAAACAGCCTAATGACTGTTCAAGATTACATACCGGATAAGCTAATTCAAAGAGACAAAGATGTTTTCTTAGGACCGTGCGTGCACAAGTGAGTACACTTTTATTCATAGCATACGTTTTCTTTATGTGTTTCTAATATACATTTATTGTTGTTACCTAGCAATCATTGGCGCTTGATTGTCATTTGTCCTAAACATAATCTCATTGTCGGATATGCTCACTTCATCAAAGGCCAAGCCTACAGATTAAGCGTGTACTTGAGGGGTAAACTTTTAATTTAGTTGTCATACTTGTGATGTCATATATGTATTTATCTTATATATATAACTTATATTATTTTATCAGAGCTATGGTGGATTATAATAGTAAAAAAGGTCTGGGACAAAAAAAGAAGCCTAATTGGAACATACTCATGGTAAGTAGGTTGTCTTTATATGATATTTACGTATTAAAAGGCGTATTAGTTATGTGTATACATAATTTGTAGTAATTTATATTGTCATTTGTAGGGGCCTCACCAAGACAACTCATGGGCGTGTGGCTACTATGTCATGAAGACCATGTTGTCCATTGTCACAATGAGGATTACATCTGGATGGGATTTGGTAATAAAACATTTATTAACTTGTTAATTGATCTTTTTTATACCTTACAATATTTGAAGTTAGTTAATTAGATCTTTTTTGAATTGAACTTGCAGTTATTCGATGGTTGTAACCCATACAGTCCTGAAGAAATTGTTGAGATTCGGAAAACTTGGGCACGCTTTTTTGTGACTAAGATTGAGGAGCAAAATCTAAACCCAGAACCACCAAGACGCCGAACAAGAAAAGCAATACAAAAAAAATGACATGGTGCGATAAAATTTGAATGAATTGTTTTTGTACTATTGCATATGTTAGATAATTGTTTTGCCTTTAATTACTCTTCATAGTTTACATTCTTCAATGCCTTTGTGGATAAATGTATCATGTGTTATGCCTTTGTGGATCAATGCCTTTATTTGTTTTGGAAGTTATGTTTTGTGAATTCTGTTTGTGAATATTGTATATATCCTGTGTGGATAAATCTTTTGACCAGTTATGTTTGTGAATTCTGTGTGGATATTGTTTATATCCTGGTACCGGGAAATTTAAAAAAATGTATAAAAAAAAAATTATACCTACGGTGCCGGTTTTCCTAAAAAACCGCTGTTAAAGGCGACCTCTGGCGCGGTTTCAAAACCCGCGGTTAAAGCTGTTTTTCGTTCTTTCAAATTTTCAAAGTGACATACGGCGACGGTTTTGTTAACACATCGCGGACAAATCTCACCTCCGGCGACGGTTTTCACTAAAAAACCGCGGTTATAACTTTTTTTTTCATATTTTCAAAGTGACATACGGCGCGGTTTTGTTAAAAACCGCGGTTAAAAGTGACCTACTGGCGCGGTTTCAAAACCGCGTTAAAACTGTTTTTCGCTTTTCAAATTTTCAAAGTGACATCTGCCGGTTTTGTTATAAAACCGGTCAAAAGTGACCTACGGCGTCGGTTTTCACTAAAAACCCGCGGTTATAACTTTTTTTTTCATATTTTCAAAGTGACATACGGCACCGGTTTTGTTAAAAATCGCGGTTAAAGTGACCTCTGGCGGTTTTCAAAAACCGCGGTTAAAACTTTTTTTTCGTTTTTTCAAATTTTCAAAGTGACATACGGCGCCAGTTTTGTTATAAAACCGCGGTCAAAAGGGACCTACGGCGTCGGTTTTCACTAAAAAACCGTGGTTATAACTTTTTTTATTTCATATTTTCAAAGTGACATACGGCGCCAGTTTTGTTAAAAAATCGCGGTTAAAAGTGACCTACGACGCCGGTTTTCCTAAACAACCGCGGTTATAAGTATTTTTTTCATTTTTTCAATTTTTTGGGTCCTTTTACGTCAGGATTTAATGCCAGTTTTGTTAAAAACCGCGATTAAAACTTACTTATAACCGCGGTTTAAAAACCGGCGTTACATGTTTACACTTACAACGTCGGAAGCATTGACGCCGGATTGAAAACCGGCGTTAAAAGTCCAAAAAAACCGCGATTAAAGGTAGTTTTTGCACTAGTGTTGTGTCCTAGTTGCACCATGTTTCGAAACGCTGTAAGTACTCTGTGTGTGTACTTTACGGGCACTATTGTTAAAAAAAATATATATATACCGCATTTTCTGAAGGACACAAGAGTACCGTTTTTAAAAATTCATCGCATACAGGTTCAGTTTTAGTTCAGTAGCGGTCCGAAAACGGGTCGTTACAAATACCTTGGGGTATTTATAGGAGACTTCAGTGATATTACCGTTTGCAGTAAAAAAAATAGCTCATTTTTATTGGGTGAGGTAATTTGAAATGTAGTCATTTTCTTCCTTTCCAGAGAATATCAGAATAGTACATATTACCATTTTCGTACATCTGCTTTTCACAATTGCCTTGTACGATTTTTGTCTTATGCTAAAGGTGTCACCTTTGCTTCCTCGTACGTCAAAATGAGCGCACAAAATAAAATTTAAATTCTGTTCCAGAACATTCTGAGGTTAAGAGCAAAAACGTGATCATCATGTGCTTCATTAAAGAGATCAGACGCTTGCTCAGAACAGAGGACAGACGCTCGCTGCAATTGAGTATTCCACGTGTCAAAGAGTAACACTACCGGACGCTCGCTGTTAGCAAGATGCTGGAGTGAGTTTGGACGCTGACATCAGTGGAGTGTATTCAATTCTCTTGTAAATTTCTTCTTCTTTCTTGAGTGTTTTGTACAAATATATGAAGCTTTGATACCTGTACACTCAAAGATATGTTAGAAGATAAATTGTTCTCTTGAAAATACTTTGTTATCATCAAAATTAATGAGGGTCTAAACTTCTCAATCGTTTAGGTTCCAACAACAGTGTCACCTTCCTTTACAATTTCATCAATAACTTCAGAAGACAAAAGCTTCATCTTCTTTAAGTTGTCACTGTTGAAGATGGGAGCAGAGTAGGTTTGAAGTGCAACTCCAGCTTCTTCTGTGTTCAGGGATTGAAGGTGCTTGATCAAACCTTGTTGTGCCAAAATCGCAGAAATAACCCTTCCATCGGGTATATTTAGGTTTTTCCCTTTTCTGGAGAACACGATGGCTCTTTGCAAGTGGTTGAAGATTATGCTTGGCAGGTTGATCTTTGTCTTGAAGTCGTAATGCCACATTACGAGTTTGTGGTCTGTGCTCACAAAATCAACAGAGCCCACCTTGGGCATGATATTGCTCTTTATAATCTTGAAGAGCACCCGAAACCTATTCTTCATGTCCACGACCTTTGTAGTGTTGAGTTTATCATATATGTACTCGTTGATTACTTCAATTCCTCCAAACTCGTTTTCCCAGTTATCCATGATTTCTCTTCCAGAGTTTGGGCACTTGTTAACTTCAAAAATTAAGTATTGTGTTATTATTATGTGTCTTTCTTGAACATAGCTATAGATGGTGTTATGTTCAGACCGAGCAAACCTACAGAATTCTTTGACAAGTTCTGGGTAGATAGGTTTGTTCTCCATGAAGAAGAAATCAATGATACCCATATTAGCGAAGGCTGTTCTGAAGTTGTACTCATTCTCCACCAAATCTTGGAAATTAACTTGTGATTCACACATAACATTCAGAAGATGATGCTTAATGATTAAGGTAGGTTGAGGAGTGTTCTAGGGACCAACCACTTGTTGCTATTGAGCAGCCATTGCAGAGAGCAGGGAGCGAAAGGGTTTAGGGTTCAAGAGTTAAACTTCTCAGAGAGTAAGTGTGGGTAGTGGGTGAGTGAAGCTTAAAACATGTTTGAGAAGGCAACCCACCTTTATCAGTTTTCAAAATAAAAGAAATATTAAAGCTGTCGTTTCATAATAGAAACGTGTCAAGCACTGTTATAAAGGGGCGCAGTAAAACTGTCCTCGGACAGTAAAAACAATTATGACTCAGCGAGAGCAATTCTCATCCACTAACGCATCAACCAGTCTCAGAGAGACACGTGTACATAAAGATTCCCAGAGGGAACTTGTAATGAATGCATCAGACTCATAAGAATATGAACAGTTAATCAGACACATGCAACAACAGATGATATAAATAAGAATATAATATAAATAGAGGCAACATGATAGCATAGGCATATATGCTATCATCAGACGCAATACCAAATATCAGAGGCACATGTGAATATCAGACGAACACATGATATCAGAGGCAGGTAGGCTACCAGATGCAGGCATATCAGAGGCAAATATATTCAAATTAAACACTCATTCCTTTATAAGATGAAGATTCAAGCTCTTTCTTATAAAGTTGAATCTATCTTCAGCAAGGGGATTTGTAAAGATATCTTCCCTTTGATGGCCAGTATCGATAAATTTAATTTCAAGTATCCCTTTCTGAACATAGTCTCTAATGAAGTGATGTTTAATTTCAAAATGTTCAGCAAGTGAATGCAAAATAGGATTCTTAGTTAAACATATTGCAGAGGTATTATCACAGTATATAGGGATGTAACTCTCTTTTATCTGATAGCCTTCAAGCTGTTACTTCATCCATAGAAGTTGTGAGCTACAGCTTGCTTCAGATATATATTCAGGTTCTGCTGTTGATAGTGTAATAGTGCTTTGTCTTTTGCTGGACTATGAGATAAGGTTTGCTCCAATAAATTGGCAGCCACCACTTGTGCTCTTTCTTTCAATTCTATCTCCAGCAATGTTCGCATCACAGAAACCTACTAACTTGTAATTATCTGATTTCTTATACAGCAAACCAAGGTTAGTAGTTTCTTTGAGATATCTAAAGATTTTCTTAACAGTAGTTAAATGAGATTCTCTAGGATCCGATTGGAATCTTGCACATAAGCAAACACTAAACATAATATCTGGCCTTGTGCCAGTAAGATAAAGGACCAATCATACCTCTATATACCTTTTGGTCTACCTTTTTACTAGATTCATCTTTGCTTAGAGCACATGTTGGATGCATTGGTGTGTTCATTGGTTTGGCTTCCTCAAACTTGAACTTCTTTAAAAGTTCTTTCACATATTTAGTCTGATGGATATAGGTTCCGTCTTTACATTGCTTGATTTGAATACCAAGGAAGAATTTTAATTCCCCCATCATACTCATTTCAAACTCATTCTGCATAAGCTTAGAGAATTCTTCACAAAGAGATTCATTAGTAGCACAAAAGATAATATTATCAACATATATTTGAACTACTATAAAATGCTTTTTAGATAGTTTTCTAAAGAGTGTAGTATCCACCTGTCCTCTTTCAAAACCATTTGACATTAAAAAGGTACTCAGTCTATCATACCAAGTTCTTGGAGCTTGCTTAAGAACATAGAGAGCCTTTTTAAGTTTAAAGACATGCTCTGGAAAAGCAATATCTTCAAAACCAGGTGGTTGTTTTACAAATACTTCCTCACTTATAAAACCATTTAAAAATGCAATCTTTCATCCATCTGATATAAAGTAATGCCATGATATGAAGCAAATGATAATGAAATTCTAATTACTTTAAGTCTAGCTACAGGTGCAAAGGTTTCAGTATAATCTATACCTTCCTCTTGCGAATACCCTTGAGCAACTAGTCTAGCCTTATTTCTTACCACTTTGCCATCTTTATCAAGTTTGTTTATTAAAACCCACTTGGTTCCAATGGCTTGTTTATCCTCTGATGGAGGCACAAGCTTACAAACATCATTCCTCTGGAACTGATTAAGCTTTTTTTGCATAGCCAGTATCCATCCATCGTCTATTTGTGCTTCATCAATTGTCTTTGGTTCAATCTCAGACATTAGCGCAAAGTCAGGTGTTCTTTAAGAGATGCTCTTGTTCTAACTATGTCACTAGGTTCACCAATAATTTGGTCCTTAGGGTGATGGGTTTTTAATTTCCAATCTCTTATTGTCTCAGCATGAGTCTGGTCACCAGATGAGACACCCCTTGTCCCATCATATTAACCTTTAACTAGTTAGTCTTAATCGTTTATCTTATCGTTAATAAATACAGCAGAATTCACGTAAGAATTTAAATTAAAATACACAGTGGAGATAAGCACACGTAATATACACTATATGCATAGGCATAGAGTTTTCAGTGGCCACTCCATGGGCACACCTACATCAGAGTAACAAAGTCAAAAGAAAATAAAAGATGGAAGCATAGCAAATAGTAATATAGTCATCCTCAAAAAGACTCGGAGGCTAATACTCGCCTCTCCAAAACATCAGTCAAACCTACTAAAGACTCCTGGCCATAACAAAGCAAAACAAAAGGAAACCCTCGCCAACAAGGCACTCCTCAACAAGCAGGATAATAGGAACTCCCACTGTGCGATCCTGTACGCCTGGTGAACAGTCAGCGATACTGCCTCGCCGTCATGGGTCTAGAAGGTCCAGGCGTGTCCTCCTGTCTACGCCGGAATCTACTCCCCTGACTACCACCCTGCGAGTGGTTGCCCACTGGCCTAAAGACAGGTTGGGTAGGAGCGTATGGCTGCCACGGCTGGCCATACCTAGGATAGTATTCAGGTGGAAGCGACCACATACGGTGAAACGGGAGCCTTAAGCAGATACGAAAATCCCCCACTAAGCTAGCAGATGGTGATCCAAGCAGACGAAAGTATACAGTCACCAATCTTGTATACAACACGGTGTGTCGAGAATAGTCTATCTCCCAACCTGCATCGTCCCAGTCATGGAACTGCAACTCAAAATCCCCCCAAATGGGGATCCTCGGCTCCATCCCCATCCATGGGTGCATGAATCGAGACATCCTCGGCAATATTATCTTCAACATTTGTATCTAACATATACCACATATACCCACAAACACATATACAGGGAGATAAGAACAACATGATCACCATAAAATGGGAAAGTAGCAGTAGAAGGCATTACAGAGTATACAGCATGCACATAATCATATTTATCATGTTTCACATTCCTAACTTAGACCCTAATTATTAGTCACACTGTGGTTACCTAATTATAGACTCGTGCCCACTAACTACACCGGCTTGTTATACTCCTCACCACTCAGAGTACAACCCTATGTCACAATGTACTCGTCTCCACTCGGAGTATCAATCACTAGTCCAAGCAACATATCTCGCTCATCGTGACCTATAAGAGCACATCCCCGTAGCCCCAATTTAATCAGGATTGGGAATCTAGGCCTGCACTCAGGATCATTCACCAAGGACGTGATGTTCACAGTACTCGTCGGGGTAAACGGGCACAATATCGGCACCATGACACAATAGCGGCCAAAATATCGTCCCCCTGTGGAATATTTCGGCCCCCATGGTAAACACCCCCAAGGTCTATCTGACCTGCACTGTTACGTCGTACTCGTGCTCGAGTATCTCCTGATCTCGTGTACCATACACGGCTGTGACATAGCACCAACACATTCACTTTAAAAGTCACACCACTCACATATCACTTGACACTTAGATTCACTTTTATTCACTTTATTCACCATTCACATGTTACACCTCACATTAATCATATCCTCAATTACTTAGTCATTTAGTAGCTAGACAACACTTAATACCACATACTATACACATAGAGTATCACACTTGGCATTTTATCACATAAGCACATATCACAAATTCCTACACATGTTTCTAATATCACAAATAACACACAAATTCACTATCATACACTAGTAGGTTAAACACAAGACCCGGAGCACAATATTGTTCCTATGTTGGTTTATAGGTTTACGACACATGTCCTCAGATACCGTAAACTGTAACCCCTATTCTTAGATGGTACTGACCTCAACCTCTAGTAGGGCTTAGGTACCCTACGCATACAATGTATATTATTCTACACTAGCAATTCCGATAAAAATGCATTCGTACTCCCACCTGGATTCCAAAGAAATTAGTCTGAGTCCCATGAACTCCTACAGTTTCAATGATGAACACACAAGCAATTAAGTGGACACCCTTCCTCACCTAAAGGATTCGACCACCACACCCACAAAGGCCAAGGATTGTCCAAAAATTCAACCGAGCACACCAGTACGATCCGTATTTCACCGGAAACATAGAAAAGCACTCAGATTAGAATTAGGACAAACAATGGAATTGTAAAAATAGAAGGGAGGTTACAGCCATCCCCTGTTCCAAGGGTCCAGGGATTCTAACTTACCCAAATCTAACTCCTGACAAGATTTCTTGGACGTTCAGTACCCGCAGTTGCACCAAAATCCTAAAATATGAAGAACAGTTAATTAGGGACTATGAACATAAACAAGGGACTACAAAATCTCCAACATTCATACTAAAAATAGGGGTCTCACACTCTGTTTCGTGATGAATGGAAACCGCTCTGGGAGTTTCGGCAAAACCCTAGCTCGTTTGGTACTCGTTTGCTCAAATCGGGGTCCAAAACATAGTCTGATTATGGCTAAGCTAGAGAATCATGAATTCTAATCATAAAATCAGAAAGGAATAGATCAAGAGAGTATTGAGGTGCCTAGGCTTACCTTGGCAAAACCTCGCTCGGAGATAAACCCTAAAAAGCAAGCACGACAACGAATGAATAGGTAGAATCAAACGATCGAACCGGCACTTGAGATGGCTTAGATTTGAATCACCAAAGCTCAGGACACTTAAAAATGGTGGTTTCTGGTTCAAAAAGGGGTTCAGGTCGTGATTAAGAAGAATAAGTGATAAAAGAGCTGAAAAATCGGTTTAATGCCCTTAAATAGGAAAAATTGGACACTGGGCGCGCGTCACACGCATTCTGGCGCGCGCCACGCACATTCCCTGTGGGACTCTCTGTCTGAGTGCATACCACGTGCGCTTGCGCGCGCTCCACGCGCGTCTGCATGACCTTTCTTCAGTGCGAAGTTCTTGAATGCATGCGTGCCACGTGTCGTGTCCCTGTGGGTCACGTTGTTCAAATGATAACACGCCACGTGTCACAGAAGGATCCGGATCTGATGGTCCATGTAACACCCCAACTTTGGGTGCCACGTGTTCTACCCAAAACAATGTGGAAAAGTATTTCATGCCGGTTTTCTTTCGAGATCAAATCACTTTAAGAGTAAAATCAGAGGTTTTGTTTTTTTCTTTTCAAAAGACGTTTCGAAATGATGCGTACAGAACATAATGATCCGAAAGCATAGTGCAATAGTCACATAGATAAGCAAATACACCAAGTATGCTCGCAGGTGCAAAACCAAGTCTGGTGCATCCAAAACAAAACAACAGAACAGAACGAAAAGAAACATAGTTCTACACATCACCAAAAGAACGTCCAACCAAAATACCCATACCAAAACAACAATAGAACTCCAACTCACACCACATCCTAAGCTGGTCAAACTCCTCTAAAACGCTTGCTAGGCGGAAGCCCAGCACGTCCCATGACAGACTCAGAGTCAATACCCGTAGAGCACTCCGAAGGGTCCTCCTCCTCCTCCTCATCACTCCCGAGGTCCACCACGTCAACATATGACCATATCCGCCTAGTCCTGTGAGGGAGGTCGGACTGTGGTCCTGACGAAGTAGAAGGTACAAAGGGAGAAGGATGAGTAGGGAGAGAAGCCTCCTTCGGCATACCCACAGGCACTGCCTGGGCTGCAGCATCGGTAACAACTCCGCTCGTCAGTACGGGCTCCTCAGAGACTGGGTCCGCTGTGACCGGCTGAGGTATGTATGGAATGTCCGCCACTAGAGGTGCACCATGTGGATGGGTCAACGTAACCATGGACGGTGGTATGAAGAAGTGTACGGTCCTCCTGCTAAGCTGGGTACTGGTTGCCATCCCTCCGTCGAACGTAGTCTCGACCACTAGTCCTGTGTGCGCCACCCGCCCGGAGTCATGGTCCATCTCCCAGGCGTCCTCGTGGTTCCCCTCAGGGAACTCAAAGGTCGTGAGACCCATGTGTCGAAGCTCGGGGTGAGCCATCTAGTACAACAATGTCCAACGTAACCATATAAAAGAAAGTGCAAGGGTAAATCTCTCGTACACGAGTTCATCATAAGCTTCACATGAGTAAATAAAATACTATGTAGTACAACAACATGCAATATAGTCATACTGTAAGTATCCACACGAATTCAAGTATAACACATAGGGCATGCAAGGCAGACGTACATAATGCTTCATTTTTAGGGAAAAATAGTTATTTTTATTCAACCTTATTTAAAGTTCATTTTAAGCAAAGATACAACACAAAGGATCACTAAGTAAAATCCTTAGTTCACTTCCAAAATCCTTGAAATATTTAGACAAGATCAAGTGGTCAAAACACAACTCTTTTAGAAAGTTTTCAACTTTAGACACTAAGATATTTTTGAAGACACACCCTCATCTACCTTTCTAAGGATTTTAAGCTTCGTGCTCATTCCTCATCACTAAGGTCCAACACAAACATTTTGATCAAAACTTTGGCAATGTTTCAAAACTTGTGAAAACACAAATCTGTACCCTAAATTTACCCATTTTATTAACATAGAAAATGACGTCGGATTTGAGCAAATGATCACTCCCTGGAAAGCTTGGAGTGTCTAGTTTCTGAAAATGAATTTTAATTTCACAAATCACGGGCCATTTGGTACAGTTTTACAAAAACATTTTCGGGTGTACAGGGAGTGACAGATTCTGTTTCCTAACTTGAAATGCATTTTAAATTATCAATACTCAACCAAATCCAGTAAAAAGTGTGTGCCAAATGTAGCGAAATGAGTCTAGTTTCCAGAAAATCAAGAATCAATGAAAAAGGACATCTATGGAAAACTTTATGATCGAAATACTAAACAGGTGTCAGTGCAGAAATTTCTTTGAAACAACCTACTTAAAACTATTAGTACTTAGGAGATGAAATGGACCTTTCTTTTGTGGTTTTGAGTCCCTCACCTCTTCAACAAGGAAGAGTAGAGGATGGAGGCTTTCCCCCACCTCATGAATGGCTCACAAAAACTCTTACCAAAAGAAAGTTCAAAGGAAGAAACTAGGAAGGAAAACAAGTTGAGAAAAAGTGTAGAAAAATGAAAGTTTTCTTACTTGATTCAAAAGGGTACAAGAACACATGCATAAGCATGATAGAGGTTAAGATGAGATGAGTATATTACCCTCTATTTAGGGCTGAACAGTGGCGATTTTAGCAAGAGGAAGGAGGAGCTCCAAAAGTTCTTGCCTTGGCTAGCCAAAATGGTGTTTGTTTGTTCTTCTCAAGTTTCCCTCACTAAACCTTTCTTTCTCTCCACTAAACCACACCACTCCAAGAAGGAAAAATGAACTGAATGAGGCTCCCTCTCTATCCCTAAGTTTCGACCAAGTATACTCCAAGAGGAAGGAAGTGTTGCAGGTTCACCCATTGGCCACACATCTCCTAGAAACCTAGACTAGTCTTAGTAATCATTTCCCTTCCTTTTGCCCCCTTGAGCAACCAAATTCTGAATTAAGCTAACCCTCTCATTGGGTATTAGGGGTGCTCATGACCAGGTGGGTGGAGAAAAGATCTCACTTGGATCATTTGATCCTAGCCTAGGAAGGGCTACACACCAAAAACCACCTCTTTAGCCAAAATCCAATAATTTTGGAAGCCAAATCTTCCCACCTCCCCTTGTGCCCAATTAAAATTAATCATAACCTGTCCCAACAGCTATCCCTCACGAAATTTAGGGGTTTTTCGTCCCCGTTTCATCGCGCGTTCGGTTTTTTTACACGGCTCGTGTTTTACCCGCAGTAAAATACTGATAATACAAAATTTCATCCAAAAATTATCAAACCACCACCAATAAATCTAAAACAATATATAACACTCAAATCCCAAATTTTAGAATATTCGGGTCGAATTAAAGTTTTATGTCGGGTAAAATCTTGTCAGGGCAGTCTAAAACTTGACCGAAAAACGGTGAAATTTTTAACTGAAAATTTTTACCATGGCTTAATAAATATATTAAGTCCCAATTATGATTTTATTTTTGTGAAATTCACTCACTTGATTAACAACAAAAATACGTATTAGTAGCGTAATACGCATGTTACAGAAGGCAGACGAATTTACTGACAGTGAAAAAAAATGAGGGTGTCACAGTCCACATAGACCAGCGCGCGTCACGCATGTTTATAGGCATATCAGGCACGCGTCACGTGCACCTGTGCAGGATGATCCATTTTCGGGCGATTTCTTCGATTTTGACACTCGTACAACTCAGAACTTGATACCCTAACACTTGAACATCATTCTAAACACATAGGACACATGATTGACCTCAGAATTAAGGATTTAGAATCCAAATTACTCGCTCAAAAACTCACACTTGCTCTAAGTCACGAAAATGCAAAACCCTAATTCTAGCTCTGATTGTTCTCAAATTTTACGAGGCTTCTAATACCAATACCAAAACACTATCAAACACTTCTCTACCTTATTTTAACTTCCAAAACCTCACAAGTCTCATATTTTTCCGTACACGAAGGCACAGAAAGCGAGCATACAGCCAAACACGCGAATACACTGACAAATTCCACCATACACACACCTAAGTTCACACAAATACACTTATACACACACAATCACACATTAAGCAAGGTTAGAAAATTGAGGATGCTACATTCATCATCCAGGTTATCACCCAAATTCAACAGTCATTCCAAAAATTTAGTTACGTCATTAGACTACACATTAATGCAAAAAAAAAAAAGTTAAAACTAGAATAACATACGATTTGTTCGCCTACACTACCAAACCATTAGGATTGACTGGCCTAAATCCAGATACAATTGGTTTATTTATTGTCCCATTTACTTAAAAAGAGGACTCTGTAAGTAAATAGTCCATATCCAAAGCCTAAAACTAGAAATGGCTATAATAGTCATATGTTAAACATGGAGAAATGCAAGTATATTATTTTACCAGTTTTGTGATACTTATCATCCTTTGGCCATGTGCAGAAGAATACGGTAAAGAGTCAAGATAAATTAACTCTTTTTTAACAAAGTCAATCACAAGAAGGAACCAATGCATGGAGTCATAATCATGTATTAATATTAATATCTGTATACATTCAAAGTTAGAAAACTAAAATCAAACTTACATAATGTTTACGAGAAATCAAATGTCCTATGTGACAAGAACTACATTGTCTTTTGTATTACCTTTGAAATAAGATCTACTTTGCCCATAAACATGTCTTGAAAATTTTTAATCACGTGTTGTGTAGTTGTATTCCATGACAGCGCAAATTGCTAGAAGAGAATAAACATTTGTAATGGCAGTTAGCTATATGTGAGAATATATATGTTATAAAAACTTAATATTATGAAGTTTAAAATTATGTGAAATTTATACCAAAAAAGTAGCGGGTAGAAACCAAAATCCTAGGTTGATAATGTCGCTCCTTTCAGTATAAGTCAACATACTTACAGCCAGATCAAATATCTGAAACAACATGAAGACATTACAGAGCTTAAGATATTTAAAAAAACAAAAATAACTACTATTGAAACAACATCATATTGTTACATCTTGACCCAACCCGTTGACCCAACCTGAACCAACCCGTTTTTCATCGGATTGCTTTGGTTCGGATTTGAAAAAAAAAAATACAAAAATCCAACCCAACACAAACCGAAGAATTTTGATTAGTTCGGGTAACAGAGTTGGTCAAAACCGATCCAAACCGACCCATGAACACCCCTACCAAGAACAACCATGAGATTAGCACTTGATATTATTAGCTTCAGTATTTATTTTTTGTTTTTTATTTTTTGATAGTCTTCATTTTGGTAGGGAGAGAGAAAGGACAGTTTTCATGTGACTGGGAAATTAATCCCGAAGAGGTGGACTTCTCAACTTCTACCCATATTAGAAAGGTTGAGTTTCTGTGTTTTCTTCATTTCATTCACACTATTATATTTGAGAGGATTAAGAATAGTTTCATTCACACTATCATTGTTCATTTCATTCATATTGTGTATGGGCTGTCAAGACACAAATTTATCCCTAAACTGATTAATATTTGAATTCTTAAATAAAATACAACGTTTAGAATTACTAAATATTGTTGCATGATATTATACATGTGTTTGTGAACTATCAGGTGGGTCTTTGGTGATGCTTTTTCCAATAACAACATTTTCTTTTATAAAGTTATTTTGGCAAAAGCCACTAGCTTTTTCTTTGACAGGTCTCAATTAGTTAGTTAAGACATTACCCAACTGAAAAATAATTAGTTACCAAACGAAAAAATTATTGTAGTACAGTACATTTTTTAAGGTTGCAATTTTATACTCATCATGGGTGAGTATTATGATCTCTGTTCTTTTTTTCATTCTTCCCCTGTCATTTTACATATTGATGCATATGTCTTATTTCTCAGTTCTTATGGCTAACCACTGTAGTTTGGTATAGTAAATTAAATAATCAACTTATCATTCACACCGTTTTTTTGCAAAGACATTGTTGCATCAAGTTCGGTTCATAAAATCATATCATAAAAAACAGCATCATTGACACAAGTAACTTGGTCTCCATTTATGGCTTGACTTTACAAGTTAAATCCCATCCATTTATTTGGTTTTATAAACTGTTTGAAAATAAAATAGCATGGGTTGTACCTATTTTAATAATTTAATGACCATTTTCTTATTAAAATAGCAGGGGTTGTTCCTATATTGAAAATAGCCAATTAATGATGAATGCATAACAATGATTTGACAACTCTATCACAGATTTTCATTAATAAAAAATTAAAAAAAAGATCTCCATTTGCAGCTAAACAATAAGTCTTTGGATAATTGTATTTAATTGGAGAAAGCATCGATAGTTATACCACTCGATGATTTGCTTTTGCTTTTTAAAAAAGTACAATTGGTCTGAAACAAAGATGCAACATGATTACAGTTCTAGAATTTGGTCCATGTGCTATTTGTTAACAGTTTCTATTGCTATATGTTGTAGTTGTAACTATTAGTTAACGATTATGGAATAAGAAATACAGTCAATCCCAACGAGAATCACTCATTGATGTACCAGCTGAAGCACTGTGATTTTTAAACACCTTCAAAGTTAATAAAAATCAACTTTATACATGATAATTACATGATACAAGTGCAAGAAGAAGAATGGCATTCTCTATATACTTTGCCCCCTTGAGAAATTCCTCCCTACGTAATTGCACAACATGGCAGCCACTGACTTAAAATTCTGGAAAGTATTGCAAAGCCAAGCTCTATGAGATGTGAAGTGGAAGAAGAAAATTCCTGGTCATTGGAATTTGGTGGGCATGCTCACATGGTGATGCTCATTCAGTTTATTTATTCATCCCCAAACGACTATGAGATGTTGAAATCGGCTCAAATGATATTGAGTAAGAAGTAAGAACCTGTTATATTTATGCCTATTGTTACAGACTCGATCTCCGACCTGCTACAAGAGACCTCTCAACTCGGTATCCTCTACAGGATAGCTCCATGCTCGGAAGGAGATCTGCTGCGGATGAGAACAAATAATATAGACTCATCAACTCTTCAAGTTAATAAGTCTAGGGGGCTTGTGTCACGGGCCGGCCTCCGACCCGGCCCTCCTAGATAGGCCTCCGAGCTGAGCTCCATAGTGACCGAGTACCGACCTAAGCACACCAACCGAGCAGGGCTCCCAAAGGCGACGACCGACCTCAACTGGGAGGTATCAAACCCTCCAGAAGGCACACAGGCGGTAATACCAGAAACCCTAATATTGGGGAGCACGCCAGATAAAGATAAGCCGTGAACCCTATCGGGTACAGGCCCATCTCATTCAAACGGTAACTTGTTGAGGAAGGGAACGAAGCGCACATCACGGAACAAACTCTCCTATATAAAGGGACTCTCTCCGTACTCTCTACTCTCTCTAAACCCTAAACTCATCTCTATGATGCGAGCTCTACGCTCACCCTAAAAAGCCCTATCTAACTTAGGCATCGGAGTGCCTTTTGCAGGTACCCCACCCGCCGGTCCGAAGGAGGGAGGACATCACGCTCGGAGGAGGAATCCTCACCGCAGAGCTCATCGCCCAACTACCAGGTAGAGGATCAAAGGTACGACCTTGCACCATTTCGTGCATTAACACCTATGTATTTTGAAGAATTTCTAAATTCTAATGCCTAAAATTTTCTCACCAATGTATTAGAATCTTATCCTTTAAGGAGAAAGCATTTTAGTGTCATTATTGTAACTTGATGATTTTATTTTTTTTGGTTTAACAAGCTCCCTTGGCATCTATTGTTGTCAGAATGACATTTTACACCGACTTCACCAGTGGCGGAGCTAGCCACTTTTCTACGAGGGGGCCAAATATAAAGAGTAATTTTTTTATAGACAAAATAAACTACTAATCTATTTTAGTAATAAACTACTACTCCGGTCTGAAATATAAGCAAAAAAAGTGTCTAAAATATAAGCAATCTGAGTATTTTTTTTAGTGTAAGTACTTTATCTGATAAACGTATTCTATTACTACACTGGGGTAGCGACCTGAGTATTTTTTTGGGTAGCGAAATTCTATATTACTACACTGGTCTTTAGTAAATTTTTTTTTTTTGGGTAGCAATGGCTACCCTATTGATACACTATCCTCCGCCCCTGAACTTCACATTAGTTATTTGTTATTAGAGATATAAAAGATATAATTCAGGGGTACAACAATGTTTCTTTAGTATATTAATTTTGCTTAGAAACCTTTAGCCTCCAACATATATGTATCATGTCAGTTGGTTAAATGTACTGATGTTTCTTTTCATGTACTGATGTTTATTACATGATTTCAGGCAAAACTTTGACCCTGTTATTTGGGTCAAGTATAGTTTTGCTTTATAGACTTTAGGAAGAAAATCTTTTACATTTTAGTAATCAATGGAACATTAAATTGTAGTTGTTAGTTGTTACCAAGGTAATTAAAACCGGACCGGGTATTAAACCGGAATATGCCAGGGTTCAGGGTTTAGGGGCCGGATCGGAAAAAATAAGATATTATTTTTAAAATATTTAATACACTATATAAATAAATAATAAACAAAAAATAAACTGATATTCATAACTTCACACTATAAAAATTAAACTATACTTAACATTCTCTTAATAACTTGATTTTTGTAGTTATTTTATTATTAATATTTTATATATAATAATTATTATTAAAAGAAAAACGCCACTAAAGCTAGATCACTAAAGTCTGACAAAAAAAAAAAAAGCTAGATCACTAAAGGCAAACAGGATGCATAACATATAATGTAGTGGGCAACACGCGCTAGATCACTAAAACTAGAATAAATTCAGAGTACAACGATTCATTCAAAGACATAGAGACGAAGAGAGAGTTCATAGTTAACTCTCACCTAAACCAAGCCACCACACTCTTCTTCTTGAGGAACCAGTAGCAAAAAACCAGATAAATTGTGTAAATTCCCCATCTGGCCAAAACGCGCTTTCCCAGTCGCCAGAACGACTCTTTCTCACTCTTCAACAAATGGTGGAGTTGCTGATTTCCCAGTCCCCAAATCCACACCTTTCCTGAAACGAGAAGTTGTCGCCTCTGTTATTCTTTCTTCATTTTCATCGAGCGCTGTTATTCTTTCTTCATCTTCATCGAGCGCCTATGTGCTTCTTCTTCCACCATACTTCTTCATTTCTTCTAGAACAGAGATGCGACAGCTCCGGCGAGTCTGCGATCTTCATCTTCCCCTGACAACCATGGTCGTTTTACCCTTTTTAAAAAAAAAATTGGTTTTGATTTTGGAATCGCTTGGAACCAGACCAAACCCAGTTTTTGCCGGTTTTCCCGGTTTTTTACCCAGTTCTCGGTTCTTGAGCCCGGTTCCTTGCCAAACGGTTTTCTGGGGTCATCCAGACCAGCCACTGGCCCGGTCCAACCGACCGGTCCGGTTTTTATTACCATGGTTGTTACGTTACTTGATGGGTTTGAACCCTCAAGCAAATTTTTAACTGATGAGTTCCCGCTATCACACTCATTGACTTTGACATT
Organism: Calophaca sinica; assembly: GCA_037113605.1. NCBI lineage: Eukaryota > Viridiplantae > Streptophyta > Magnoliopsida > Fabales > Fabaceae > Calophaca > Calophaca sinica. The sequence goes on from CM073735.1 coordinate 92,959,697, forward strand.
TAAGACTTAATGCTTCTCAATCTTTTATATCTTAATATGGTCATTACAATCATAAAATGTATTCATATTATATGAACATGTTTATATTTTGTTATACAAGTTTTTTAGTTAAACACCGTGCGTAGCACGAGCCATCATATTATAGAAGTATTATTCATAATATTCAATTTAACTTATTTTTTTTAAAATAATTTATTTTATCTGAGTTATTGTATTAAGTGATAAATTCTTTTTGATTGATAAAATGAATTCTTTTAAATTAGACGATAAAGATTTTTAAGTTCTTTAATGATCAATTTTTATAATAAAAATTAATATATTACATATATTTATTCACAATCCCAAGTCATGACTACGAAAAATGTAATCGTTTGGATTGAATTTTTCGGGATAATTTCATTTCTTATTGGCAAATCGATTTTATACATGTATTTATTATTTATAATAATCGCTTGGAAACATGTGATGGTTTTTATTGAGTTTGTCGACATAATTTCATTTTATTCGAGCACATATCGATTTTATGCATGTGTTTATCATTTACATATATCTATTTACAATCCGGAATCTCAACGAAGAATTTTCAGTCACTATATTTTTGGTCCTGTTAATATAAACAATTAATATTTGTATAGGAATCATTGTATTAAATATTTTCTAAATTAAAAGACATACTAATTAATATTCAACTTTAGCTTTAGAAACTTCATGGTAACTAATGCGAAGCGACCGTGCATTCATGCAAATGAAATCACAATCATTCGTCAATATATGGCTAAAGAGCGGAACTGTAATGTGCAACATACTCTCAGGGAGGGCAATGTTTGTAATATCATTCATCAGATAACTTGAAGATTATTTTGGAAGCTCCTGCTGGTATGTTCAGCGTCCTCATAGGAGATGCTATGAGAGTTAGATTTGTTAGGGATTAGCCTTTTTCTTTTTTCTTTTTTGCTCCTTAAAATATTAAAAAAAGAATACTAATGTATCAATTGACAAAGAAGTGTTGATGTCATGAGAAGTACAAATTAAACAAAGATTACATTGATTTCATATAATTAATTTATTAATGACATAACCCACCTTATTTGAATAAAAATATGCAATAAGCATTTGACTACATGGATTACAGTAAAATTAAAATAAAATAAAAGAAGGTATTTTGTACCTAGACGATATCAAATTGACTAAACGGGTGTCTCGTCCCTTACACCCCATTGTGAGGCAATTATCTTTCTTTTCATCGGTCAATGGCAACGTAACCGACTCATCGCCGAACTCCAGATGAAACACCATCATCAATGTCAACACAGTCACATGCAGCTAGTACTAGACATTTACGTTCAGTGTGACTTGCTCATTTACAATGAGAACACTGTCTCATCTTTCTAAATGATTTCTTCTTACGAGGGGTACCTTTGGTCTTGACCAAAATGGGATCGCGAATAACCGATGAATTGGTCTTATCTTTGTCATTGCCATAACTATGCATAATTATTTTCTCACACAAATTGTAAATTCCTTCCATAGCCTCTTTATAATCACTTGCATGTTTACAAGAAACATCGCATAGCCTATTAAATCCAATAGACATTGCCCCTCGATGCACCATGAACAATTTTTCAGCATCACATTCATCAGAAAGAACTGACGTTATGTAATCATCATTTGCTAATTTAGTCCACCTTTTGCAAATCAAACTATTCGGAAACACATATATGTGCTCATGCTTCATGGCACAAATAATGTGAGAAGATGCAATTCTTATGCGTTCAAATATTTTGCATTCACAACAAAATGTACTCTGCACCTTATCAAGACAAACTCAAAACTTAGAATTTGGATTGAAATATATTCATCTTTAACGTAACATTATTTCCAAGCTCTGTCCATTCAATAACATTTAATGGAGCTACATCTTCTATCTCATTTTTAACTTCTCTAAGTTTTCACCATAATCATCCATCCAAACTCTAAGTTTTCAGTTTGTCTTGATAAGGTGCAAAGTACATCTTGTCGTGCATGCAGACTATTTGAACGCATAGGAATTCCATGTTCTCACATTATTTGTCTTATAAAGCATGAGCACACAGATGTGTTTCCAAATAGTTTGATTTGCAAAAGATGGACTAAGTCAGCAAAGGATGATTACATAACATCAATCCCTTCCAAAGAATGTGATGTTGAAAAGTTGTTCATGTTGCGTTGAGGGGGAATATCTACTGCATTTAGTAGGCTATGCGATATTTTTTGTAAACATGTGAATGATTATAAAGAGGCTATGAAAGGAATTTACAAATTGTGTGAGAAAATAAACATGTGAGTGATTATTCCGCTTGAGTTAACTCATGGTTATGCAAGGGATCAAATGCAACAACTCTCCACTTCCCTTTCTCAAAATCATAAGCTACTCAAACCTCGCACGACAATTTGCTCGAGTCATTGGCCTCAGGTCTCTACATCGGTCCAATCGCAACGCAAGTTTCTTGTTTCTCTGACCTCTATGCTGCAAACTAATTGACGCACAATGATATTCCCATTATAATCACAATATACATCATCTTTTCTTATAGCAAGCCCATTCAATTTTGTGTGCATGTCATAAAAATCACAAGCTTTTTTCTCTGATTCAAATTCTAGTCCTCTTATGTCATCATCTATCAAATCACTTATCGTTTTGGAACTATCTTTGTTACTTCAGCATTACGCACACCATTACCATTGTTCAATTCGAAATCATCTTTTTCTCTATCGTCGTCCGAGACAAACCTTTTATCTTCACTATTTGTAGCCATTTTGAAACGATCTGACAAAATACACCACCAAAATACAACAATCCTAAATATAGTAAGCACAACATATATGCACAACACATAATCGCAACCATACTCATAAACATAAATTCAAAACAAATATAGCTTATACCCCCTTCCTCACTATGTATGTGCCTCCACTGTCTATCTCTCTACCCAACTAAATCCCCCCTCTTTCTATTCTTCTGCACTTCTTCTTTCTAGGACTACTGTTGGGATGATGGACATTGGAACCATGCATCACAATATTATTAAATCAGTGGAATTTAGCAGCAATACTAGTTTTGTTGACTTCAATTATAACATTACAATTTATAACAGTGCCTTCAAAAGAGAGGAGAGATTAAGTTTAAATTAGTCTAATCTAATCCATTCATTTTAGACACTAAAAAAAAAAAAGTATTCAACTGTAAGCATGATGAGTTTGTGAACTCGTTTTTAGTTGTTCCCAACCTTTAACTTTCCCTCTTTACTTAATGCAACCTTAATAGACATTAATCTCCTGGTGCTATTGGGATTGACTGACTATTTGAAACAGATAAAACAGAACATTTAGCAAAGAGAACCTACAGATTTTTGTTCCTAAAAAAGGGGGCAGGGGAAAGGGGATATATTATTATTTCAGTGGCACTAATGGCCATATTACAACTGTTCTCGATGGGATTTGAACCATGTCCCTTGGGGTTACAAGGCCAAGCTCCTACCCCTGAGCTAGCACCCCATGGACAAAGAGAACCTAGAGTTGTACCATCAATTATTTAAAGTTTCAAACTCATGTAATTTTGTTACCTTGAAGGTTGTACCACAGATTTCCTCCTCCTTAGCAGGTATTGCAGTGTGAGGATTACAAAATCACAAAGGCTGTTGTTTCAAAAAAAAAAAAAAAATTACAAAGCTTGACTTGACGAGGATGACAATTAACCTGCACAAGATAAGAGTATTTTAAGGATTCTATACAAACTAGTAGATACAAGCATATTAACCATTGATTTGTGGGATTGTTAATGTGAACCCCTTCAGTTTGAAGAGCAAGATAGTTTTACTTTATATTTCCATTTGGATTCTATGGTTGGTGCTGTATATAAGTTGTTAGATTCCCTAAAGCGTCACATCATAAAAGGAATAAAAGATAACAATTAAGTGAAATATCAGAACAAGCAATAACAGGATGCTGTGGTATATCCTGAAGAACGGATTTAGATGTAATGAATCTTAAAGTTGATGAATTCCACTTGGCTCCATAAAGGTTTTGCAATACTACATGGCCTAATTGGGTTTGTATAAGTGTTTATGGGGAAATTTGGTCTTTGGTATGATTTTACCAATTTTGATTATCTTGAATGATCTACCAAATTCATCAAACAAACAAATAAATTTTGATGATCAAGCAATTGTGAATTCGAACGAGTTACGTGGTAATCTCGTTTTGAAAACAATGGTTTCTTTTGAATATAACGGTCAAAGACTCGACACGTTAATTGTTCTTTAACATTCTTGGCTTTTAAGCCATTAATTGTCAAGTCTTATGCCAAATTTGTTTATGATGATTCCAATTAACAACGAATTGTTGTCGAAATGGCAATACAGACTCAAATAAACAAGATTGGCTGTCGAAAGCCAATAACTTTGTTTACAAGTAAGTTAGAGCAAAATTTAAAACAAGAATGCACTACTGCGATATCATGGGGCATACATCACTGAAGCCCAACATGCGATTGAAGTTAATGCAGAGATGTAAAAGAAAACAAGCAACAGATAGAATTTAAAGAACACTGTTAAAAAGACATGAATTTAAATGAAAACGTGTAAATGCAAGAACTTAAATAACAGAATTATAAAGAACATGAATTGAAGAAAAAGGCATGTAAATGACTTTGAAAGTAAAAATGCAGAAACAGTAAATGACAATGACTTAAAGAATGTAAATGCGAAACGAAGAAATACAAATTGATTGGAATGTAAATGACATAACTGGAAATGCAAAGAATTGAAAATAAATTGAAACTTGATTAAAATGCAGAAAGATAAGGGGTGGAAGGCATACGATGATCGTTTTCCGTTAATCTTCTTTAGCCGTCGAGATATTAGGAATTAGATCACGTATCCAACCTTGATTACATCGTACAACCTACTATTTATAGGCAAAAATATGAAAACTGCTTAACATCCAACCTGACACGTGTACGGATATGGGTTGGTAGTTAAGTTTTCGCTAAAAAAACTACCTAATCGACAGTAGCACTTCCTGTCGAACTATACATTGATCTTTACTTAATAATTAAGCCTGTTCGACCATGATCATTTTGACATCTTCGACGCGTTATGCCTTCCGTCGAACAGCCGTCCCATCACCTGGTCTTTCAAACTTAGTCAATTTTCATCCCTTGTTCTGGTCTCTTATGTCTTCACCTGTCGAATTCTAACATTCTGTCGATCAACCCAAATTTGAAATTTGACACCCAACAGATGCCCCCCAAATTCTGAGTTCTCGACACCAACATACAGAGAGACCCAGAATTTTGTTTAACTTCACGCGCGACGGTTGCTTTTCCGTAATGTCCCATCACAGTCTCAAGGCTCCCCATTTCCCTAAAAAATAGGACCATCATCACTTCAAATATAGGCGGTTACTCTTCCCATTCGCACATTTCGTTTCCAAAGCGGTGCCTTAAATAGTATTCAAAACCCCATTTAGAACTCTTCTTCCACCATCTGAACTCTCGCGAAGGCATCATACTGAGAAAGCATCATCTTCTTCCAATGGCGTCTTCATCAACTCCTGCTCACGCCACCGTTGCCCCTCGAAGGAAAACATGGTGGAATCCTGACGTTGATGCATCAATCCCCTGGAGGAAATCTAAGGTAATGATTCCTTATGTACATGATCCTTTATATCTCTTGGACCCTCCTGCAGCTTACTTAGGGCCAGTTATCCCTTTATCCTGCTTTCCAGAGAGTTTCGAAGACTCTTTCCCAAACAAAGAAGGTCACACTGACCTTCTAGCTTCTGCCCCCAAGCTTCATATCCATTATTTCTTTAAAAGTGCTAGGCTTTTTAGAACGCCGCCGTTGAACGTAAACGGCTATTCTGCCTGGCTTGCTAGGGTAGAAGCCAAAAAGGCTGAGACTTGGAAAGATTTAGGCATTTACCACCTGATTCAGCTATCAAAACATCAATTTAGGTTGGACTCATCTATGTTGGGAGCCGCTGTTTTCTTTTGGAACAAAACTACAAACAACTTCCACTTTCTTGCGGAATGATGGGTCCAAATTTGTTTGACGTTGCTGCTCTCACTGGCCTCCCACCAGATGGCCAAATGATTCACCTCCTAAACGTTCGTAAAACGTCATTGATGTTTTCAGTGAGGAACCCCTTGCATTCTCAAAGTATGTTGCTAGCCAAATGAGGGATACTGATGACGTTTCTGATGAGGAACACGTAGCTTTCTGCTCCATTGGCTCTCCGATTCGCCCTTTGCAATAAAAACGCTCAAATGTCGAAAACCCTCCTCGACTTAGCAAACCTCCTTCATGAGGGTAAGAAATGGGCTTTCGCTTCTTTCCTCTTGTCGAACCTTTACTCAAGCATGTCGAGCCTTTACGCTATGGTGAAAGGAGGAGGAAAGAAAGTTGGAGTAGAGGCCCAATTTGGCTACTTCAGCGTGGCTAAACCTCACTCTCCGGGCCACTGCTGTTGACAAGGCTCGTCGGATCTCGAAATTTGCACATATGGCACTCGGCCATGTATCGCTTTCCCAAACCTTTCGGCGGTGAACTTGAAAGTTTCAAGTATTATTTCAACCTCTTTCAACTCCCTTGCTCCTGACTCCAGGCATTCGCTTTCAACCCTTTGTTAGCAGAAGATATGGACCCAAGTGGTTCACAGCCCCTTTTGATCCAAAATCTGAGGAGTGTCAAGTCATTTGGACTCACTTCCTTTCTCGACAACCGTTCCTGCGCAGACTCCCTGGTTCAACAGATGGTTCTGCATTTTCTTTCCTCCCCAACGCTTCTGCCAACAATATTGGTTTCCTGCAATCTATTCCTGGTCCCTTCCCTTACAAGAAAGAAGACATTCTTTTGGACTACATTGACATTAAAGCAGAAACCTTTGATGGCATGAAGAAAAAGAACGAATCCCGCAAAGCTGCTGTCAATCTTGTTCCTTTCTCTACCACTCTTGGCATATCTCAGGACTTCGAGACATGGTGGGCTAACTATTATAAGAAGTTTCACCCATCTTTTGAAGAGTGTGTAAGACGATTTGTTGATCCCTCTGTGCAGGAACAAGATCCTTCAACTAAAACTAAAGGTGAGCACTTGAAGGCTATACTCGACTTTGAAAAATTTTATAAATTCAAATGGGATCCTCGACGTCCCCATTATATTGTCGAACACCGTAATGAAATGGTCGCCAAATCAAAAGAGGCACCACGATAACAAATGGGGCTTAAAGGCTCTAAAGCACTATCATGAAACAGGGCAATCACTTGTGAAACCCCTTATCCCGAGCCTGCGCCTTTCCTCAGGCGAATTTTGGTTTGCCGACCCATTTCCTGGCAAACCGACAAGTGCGGTCGTAACTTCATTGAACTGGAAAGATACTATTCTTATCCCATTGTCGATAGCTTTAGCAACAAGGAAGTTACTTTCATCGGTCGGTTTGCTTCACCTTTCGAACAAAGCATAATGAAGCCGTCAAACTCATTTCCCATTTTCCGCAAGGTATTTAGTTTCTTTTGCCTTTTGTTTGAACACCCACTGCTTTATGCTTACTTTCTTCACTTTGTTTTAGCTTTGGCTCTAAAAGAGCCTTTAAAATACAAGCAAACAAGTGGTAAGGCCATCAAGTCGAAGTTCAAGAAGAAGATGAAGATGATGAACCTCCCTCCACCCAAATCATCAAAGAAGAAATCCTCCAAACTGGATTTACAAAGACCAGGTCTTGTGAGAGACTTTGCCAGAAAAGAAGCCGACAAAGTCTAAGCACTCGACCACTCTTCACAAAGAAGAGACCACCAAGAGGAAACCTCAAACCACTGGTGCTGAAACCAAGCCCTCCAAACGCAGAATAATTCTGCTCGAATCTCCTTCTCGTTCCACACCTCAAACGGTATCCCTCTCTTCACTTGCATAGGAATCCATTACTTGTTTATGATTTCATCAATTAGACATCATGGTTACCCTTACACAATTTTCAGGAATCGCACGCAGAGAGATCCGTTTCTGAAAACTCTGAAGCAACTCCAACAGCTAAGTTTACAAAGGTAAACTTTCCTCCACTACTGTCTAAATTGATGGTCTTCCTGTTTCTTACAAGATCTTCATTTTTTCTTTTCGACATTTGCAGGAGCCAAGAGTTAAATCTGCAAAGACAGGGGTGTCTGAAGAATGTACTTCTAAAGACCCTATCTCTGTCGAGGGAGCTGACTCATCGAGCATTGATAAGGTATGCCTTTCTACTAATTTTGTGTTTTTTTTTTTGAACATTGCCTCATCATACCTGTTTGTCAGGACTCCCCTGAACAAGCAAATGTCGATACTTCGCTGCCTTTGCGAACAATCTTCCCAAGCACTACTCCCCCTGCTACTAAGGTATAAAATTTTCTTGCCATTCCACTGGCATCAGAGCAATGATTTGGGATTTTCATTGATCTTTCTTTTTTCTTTTACAGGAAGTCCCAGAGACTCAGCCTGAGCATGAAATTGAAGAGCCTTCAGCCATGGACGTCGATGTGGCTCAAACTACCATCTCGACAGCGAGTCCAGGCTCCACACCCACTCATCAGGACGATCACACCGTCCAAGCGGGAACACCCTCTGCTGGAATAACTACTACCCCCCAAGCTACTGAAAAGCAAAGTCCTATAGTAATCAGGGCAGATAGTGTTGATATGGATCAGTTGCTCGACGATCCTGCCAATCCACCCTCTCACATCGATCCCCCTCCATCGGCTGCGGATTTTGGGAAGGCCAACGTGGGGATTGATGAATGGATCAACTTGTTGTCAAGTTCTAGCAGCAAAACTTCACCGATGTCAGCCCGATCCTCCACACTTCCTGGAGATAATTTTGCTGAAAAACTCAATGGATTGCTTGCAGAGCTAAAGGGTTTCTTTAAGTATTCTTTCGACGACCTTTACTCAAATCAGGAAGTAAGGAATAAATTAATTCACGTCGTCAAAGAGCTTCAACATTCCCGCAAAAGGCTTCCACTAATCCATCGAGGGCATATCAGTACCCTGCACGAATTTGTCGAAGAATTGATCCCTAAACTGCTTGAGCTCGACGACAGTATCCTTCCATACCAGCAAGCCATCACTGCCAAGCATGAGCTTCGTGACAAACTGGTGCATCTCCGACAGAGGCAATCTGCATTGATCGAGAAAGGTGCTCCCTACCAAGCTAAAGTTCCTGAGTTGGAGCAGAACGTTGCTCGCCTGAGGCGAGAACTTGCCGCGGCTGAGACCCAATTACAAGAAGCAATTAAGGCTTCTTGCTCTGAGGAAATAGCCTCTCTCGACCGTGAAATGACTAGTAGTGCCGCAGAGGCGCAAACCATTTTGTCGACGGTTGAAGCTCTTGAAGTTCGTTATATAAATGCTGAAGGCACGAAAATGGAACTGGCTGCGACTTGGGAAGACATTAGAAAAATTCCTTTGTAATTTCCTTTTTGTCTTATTTGCAAATTAGCCATTTTTTAATTCCTTGTATGTCGAACGCTTTTGTTTCGACCAATTCTTATCTTGCTCGCAACATCTGCAATATGATTTAGCTTGCTTTCGATCAATCGCTTCACCGTCCAGCTAGCACGTTCTTTTAACTGCTTTAATTTCAGTTTCAGGCTAATAAATTACATTCAAAGCTATTGACCAGTCAAATCTGACTGTCAAAACTTGAAAACTAACGCCATTTTGCGCTATAAATAGGCACTTGCCATATTTCTTCTCTCGCTCAAACACAAACGCTTTCTGAACTTCTTGAAGTTTCTTTTCGCAGAATCCTTAAGAAATTCTTGCTAGCATTAAGCAACATCCCCAAATCCAACTTGTTCTTATCCCCAAACTAGCTATTTCTGAGTATAACAAGCTGCTATGGAAACCTCTTTTATACACTTCAAGCCTTCATTCCATGGCTCTGCCTACTTCATTTGGAAGCCAGGGGCTCCACCTCCCATAGTCTTTTCCAAAGTCTTTGTCTCAACGGTGAAAGACTCTCTGGGTTTTGGTAATTTGCCTAATATCAACAATGAATTTTGGTAAGTTGCCTAATGCAGCTTGCCAACCTCGTTGAAACATGTGGGCCACTTCTTTCTCCTCCTGTCTTGCACTCCTTCACACCTTGTGCTCGAAATTCAACGTGTGGGCAAGCAATTAGGAAAAGTTTTGGCACAGTTCGGTTAATTGTGAGGCATACACCTGAATCGACGACTGCCTCTCAAACTGCCTGCTTTACCTTTACTCGCATGGCATTTGACACTTCTCATCGACGTGCCCATGCTTTTAGCTTCACTTTTCCATCGATTTGGGTGTCTACCATCTGAAGCAGCTCTTGCAGACTTGATTGACCAGATGGTATGCCATGGGAGTCTTTCTTACTTCCCATGTTCCTCTTCCTAAATTCTTCCTCGGCATGATCAGAATCCGGGACACGGCGAAGCTTCCACAAGTGGATTTATTCCTTAATAGCCTAGACTTATTGGATTTCCACGATTTGTATTACAGTGTAAGCCTATTCGACAATGTATCTTGTATCCTGCCAAATGGCTCTTGAATAGAACAATCCAGTTTACTTTTCAATGTTGTATTCTTACTTCGCACATTGTTGGTCTATATAACTTCAAATATTTGCCATTAATAGACTTAATCCACGAAACAAATTAACTTCAACAAGTGCATAAGCATTTCCTGAGAATGTTTGGACAACCTCAAATGGCCCTTCCCACTTTGGGGACCATTTCCCAAATTCTCGACATTTCTTATCCATTGGTAAAATGACTTTCCAAACTAAGTCACCAACTTTGAAACGCTTGTACTTAATTCGACTGTCATAGAATTTAGCTATTCTATCTTTTTGTCGAACTAAATGTTCTAAGGCCACAACTCTCTCATCATGAACATCATTCAATTAAATCGAAACATCGAGTCCCAAGATTGGTCTTCCTAAGATCTCATTTTGCTTTTGAATTCTTAATGAACCAAGATTTATCTCAACAGGCAACACAACATCATGGCCATAAACCAATTTATAAGGAGTAGTACCTGTCGATTCTTTTGGAGAGTTTCTGCATGCCCAGAGAACTTGTTCCAGAGTCGAATGCCAATTTTTTGGATATCTACCAATGTGCTTCTTTATTAACCCAATGATAATCTTATTCATGGCTTCGACCTGACCATTTGCTTGCGCATAGTAGGGCGTCGAAGTCACTTCTTTCAAGGCCACTGCCTCTACCCATTTGGTAAAGTAGTCCACCCCTACTAAAATATACTTATGCCCCTTTGAAGATGTAGGAAAGATTTGGCCTATGAGGTCCAGTGCCCAACCTCTAAAAGGCCAAGGTTTAATGATAGAATGTAACTCACTAGCAGGCACATTTTGTATGTGGCCATGTTTTTGGCATTCTTCACAAGACTTTGCAAACATAATGCAATCTTTAACCAAATTGGGCCAATACACTCTTTGTCTTCTTAGTACCCATTTCATTTTTCACACCTTGATGAGCTCCACAAATTCCTTCATGAACCTCTCGCCAATGCCAAGTAGGCATCCTCCTCACTAAGGCATGTTTCCAAGTTACCATCGACGGACTTTCTATACAAAACTCCAAATGAGCACAACAAACTTAGTCGCTTTGTATTTAACTTTCTGTCGACATCAAGATTTGGATTTTCCAAATACTCAATTATTGGCTTACGCCAATCGCATTTAACTTGATGTATTGGAAACCAGTATATCCCTTTCGTCCAAAGGGTACAGCAACTCACGAATTTTTATGAGTTCTGTCAACACCTTTGAAGATAACTTATACCCCGAGGCCAACTGGGCTAACTCATTAGCCTCTTGATTCAGTTCTCTAGGGATATGTTCCAATTCGACACTGTCAAATCGCCTCATCAACTTGCTAGCAACTTGACAATATTTGACAAGATTATGGCTAACACATTTGTATTCTTGAGTTAACTGTCTTATAACCAGTTGTGAATCTCCAAAAACTTTGACAGTGCGTGCTCGCATTTCTATCAAAATTTCTAAACCCACAATTAAGGCTTCATATTCAGCCTCATTATTGGAACAAACATATTTTAACTCAAACATTAATTTAGTTGGCACACCTAAAGGTGAAATTATCAGAATGCCAACACCAACACCATTTTTGTGTCTTGAGCCATCAAAATACAAATGCCAAGGCTTTAACTCGACTAGCCCTGTCAGCTCTTTTATTTCTAAACATGGATGGTCCGTTAAGAAGTCAGCAATTGCTTGACCTTTAACAGCCTTCAAAGGTACATATTGCAAAGAAAATTCAGACAAAGCAAGTGTCCATTTTCCAATTCGACCATTCAGAATTGGCTGGGACAAAATGTACTTAATCACATATGTCTTTGACATAACTAAAATATTACAAGGCATCAAGTAGTACTTGAGTTTTGTACAAGAGAAATATAATGCTAAACATAGTTTTTCTATAGCACTATATCTAGTTTCTGCATCGTTGAGCACTCGACTGAGGTAGTAAACGGCTCTCTCGACATTGTTTCCATCTTCTTGAGCCAATAAACAACCAATGGTCTCTTCTGATGCTGATATGTACAATCTCATTAGTCGATGTGGCTCTGCAGGCATCATGACCGGTGGATTTGTCAAATACTGCTTGATTTGGTCAAAAGCTTCTTGGTGTTGTTGAGTCCACACAAAAGCTTCTTCTGCTTTGAGTTTCACCAATGGAGCAAAAACTCTTGTTCTTCCTGAGAGATTTGATATGAACCTTCTGAGAAAATTGACTTTTCCCGAAAAGGATTGAAGTTCTTTTTTGTTAGTTGGAGGTCTCACTTCCAGCACAGCTTTAGCTTTATTCTTATCTACTTCAATGCCTTTTTTGTGCACCAAAAAGCCTAAGAACTTAGCAGCAGAAACCCCAAAACCACATTTCTCAGGGTTCATTTTCAAACTATGCCTTCTCATTTCCTGGAAGGCTCTTCTCAAATGGTTCAAATGCTCCTCTTGACTGTCAGACTTAACAATGACATCGTCGATGTATACTTCCATGAACTTGCCTATCATTTCATGAAAGATAGTATTCATTGCCCTCTGATATGTTGCACCAAAGATTCTTCAAACCAAAGGGCATCACTATCCATTCATAAGTTCCAATTGAACCTGGACACCTGAAAGCGGTTTAGGTACATCCTCTTCACTATAAAAATCGATTATAACCAAAGATGCCCATCCATAAAACTCGAAGCTCATGACCAGGATCGCATCCACTAGCATATACGCTATGGGCATAGGGTATTCATCTTTAGGAGTGGCTGCATTAAGGTTCCTAAAATCGACACACACCCTCATCTTGCCATTCTTCTTTATGACAGGCACTACATTAGACAACCATTCCACATACCTAGTTGTGCGAATGAATTTAGCCTTCAGCAAACGTTCAACTTCCTCCTTGATTTTCAACACAACTTCAGGAGCGAACCTTCTGTTGGCTTGTTTGACAGGCTTGCAATCCAGCTTCAAAGGCAATCTATGTTCCACAAGTTCTCTATTCAGTCCTGGCATCTCGTGGTAATCCCAAGCAAAGCAATCCTTATACTCAGAAACTAGCTCCACAATCTGTCCTTTAAATTGGTCTGACAACATTGCACTCACATATATTAGCCTTTTTCTATCTGCAGACGCTTCAAGTCTATCTCTTCTAAAGTGGTCTTCCAACTCAAAGCCACTTCTATCTTCAAGCCCCTTTTCAAAACCCAAAGCGGCCATCATCAAATATACAATCGCCAACACACCTTCTTCTCGAAGTTTGGCCGTCGCCCTCACAGCCGACAATTGCATTGAGGATGTTCATAAGTCATTGCCGATCGCCGATTTTCGCCGGCCTCATCCAAAGAACTTAACCCCAAATCCGCTCCATTAAGCACGATTGAGCTTCTTTATCAATAACACCACCTGCACGAGATGGGTTTCACCTTTGGATCATATACCTTGAAGTCTACATGCATTTGTTGCAAATAACATGGACTATCATCGACTTCAATAATCTCAACTTCATCACGGGCATTCCAAAGAATCATTTTTTGGTGTACTGTCGAAGGAACTGCTCCAACAGAATGGATCCAATCCCGACCCAACAAGACATTATAACTAGACCTCGAAGGAATCACAACAAACAGAGTAGATCTTTCTACTGATCCTACTTGCACATCAAGCATTACTACGCCATCTGTTGGTGCAGTTCTTCCTCCAAAGTCAGTAACCACTATATTAGTTGGCAACAAGTCAGACTCATCCTTTCCCAATTTCTTGAACATGGCTCTTGGAATCAAATTCACTGATGCACCACCATCAATCAGTACTCTGTTAGCTGGCTTACCTTCAATCATTGCTCTAATGTGCAATGGTCGAAGGTGACTTCTCTCCTCATGAGTTGGTTTGTCGAGCCTAGCAAAGTTATCAAAGATAGTGACCATGTCTTGCTCAACAAATCGCCAACAAATGGGAAAGTTCTCTAAGTCTTCCTCGTCAGGCACTTCAAATACGAACTCGTAAGGAGCCTCATATTCCGCTGGCAACACCGAGACCAAGTTTACGTTCAATTTAGTAAACTCCTCTTCAGTAGCGGTATCTTCATTCTCCAAATGACTTCCCAACCTCATGCCTAGTTCGTCGAATAAACAATCTTTCGATCCCAGGTCTGACAAGGTAGTACCCATTGTCATCACCAACTCGTCCAAGTCTTTGTCTAAACTGGTGTTAGGATCAAACTGTTCTTCATCTTCAAAACCTATTGGGTCATCTGGATCATCTAATGCAGCAATCACATCTTCCATGGACAAATCTGTTTTGACAATGTTCTGTTCCATGGACTCCAAAGGTTCATCTAATAAATCAGAATCATTAGCTATGATCCTTAGTTCCTCCATTGACACATCACTGCCTGTGCCCTCCTCCGGGGCCGGTTGAACACCAACTTCGACGCGTTCCAAAGATAACCTTTCAGCTTCAATTAGACCTATCGGCCAAGGCGTCAACTCTTCCTTAGCCAAAGGAATTTCAGCATTCTTGGAACTTTGCTTGAAAGAGGTCTGCTGTGAATGGACTCGCATCTTGGAAGTCTGGCCCTTGTCGTAATTGCTGCCTCTAACATCAACCACTACACTCTTCAACTTTGGGCCAGTCTCCTTGGGCAACGGCACTTTGTGTATCCCAACCATGAAACAATCTTCATGTTGAGGTCCTTCCAAGTCACTAGCCTTCATTTTCTGTCTCTGAGCCTGCCTTATCCTCTGTCGACGACGCTTTTGGCTTTTCGACAGTGGGGTCTTCTTCACTTGATCACCCCCAGGGTAAGGTATTCTGCCATGCTGGTATTCTTCATCCCAAAACGGTGTTTGTCGAGGGTTACTCTTTGTCGCTCTCACCCTGTTTCTTAGTTCAGGACAACGAGCTTTGGGAGAATTCTCGACCCATTTATTCACCGTAACATTAGTATCAGGTTTCCTAGTCCTGTTCACCTTTCGACCAAGATATTCTCCATAATTACTCCCTGTGGATTCCCTTGGAGACTCGATCAACCATCCACCGATTGCTCGATTAGGCCTATTAACCACAGGCCTTTGCACCCGGTTTGCCGGTGCATGTCTCACGTACCTATCCCCATAAAGAGTACGAACTTGTTCATGAACATTTGCACCATCAACTTTCTTTGCTCTCTGGGCTGCTTTCTCATCAAAGTACTTGTCACAATGCGGGCATAATTTCAACTGCCCCCTATTGTTTTTCCTTCTCAGAAAAGCTTTAACAGTCTCATGAGGCCTTGGATAGATGTCGAAAGGATCCTCGACATTCACCACATATACCTTGGCGCTAATGTTCACCGTATGCTGACTTCTCACATTTTGACCTTCGACATTGGCAATGCCTTGACCAAATGGATCAGTATCCACCTTCATGCTAGGCTTCTGTTTGTCAGCAAACTTGAGCCTACCTTCTTTGAGAGCCTTTTGAATCAAATCCCTGAAACGAAAACATTCATTAGTAGGGTGGCCTAAAGCTCCATGGTACTTGCAATAATTCTGACCATTAGAGTCCTCAGGCCCTTTCGCTCTATGACCATCTGATAACTTAAGCTGTTTATCTTTTAAAAGAAGGCTAAATTACAAAATTGGTCCTCTAAGTTTATTTTAGGTTTCAATTTGGTCCTCTAGGTTTTGTTTGTTTCGTTTTGGTCCTCTACGTTTTATTTTAGTTTTCAATTTGGTCATTTCCGTCACTAAAAGTCAATTGTCCGTAGCTAGAATTTGGCTTTTAGCTACGGACAATTGGCTTTTAGTGACGGAAAGGACCAACCTGTTGTAACTTTTAAAACGTAAGGGACCAAAACGAAACAAATAAAACATAGAGGACCAAATTGAAACCTAAAATAAACATAGAGGACTAATTTTGTAATTTAGCCTTAAAAGAATATCAAATATTTTATCAGCTTTGGTTATATCAAATGTATAGGTTCTCTTATTCACATAGCTCATCTTTTCCTTCCCCTTGGAAGGTACTAACGCTTGGCAAGCATAAGGTGGTCCTTCTTTTAATTCAGCAAGGTTTATTTCTTGCTCTGTCATAGCCTCATCCTCACTGTCTGTTAGATCTTGTTCGACACAATTGACTTTCTCACGCCTAATAAACTTTTTATTGTTCTTCTGATTCTTCTCAGAGCGGAGTTGTTCAACTTGTCGAACCTTCTCCCTAATTGGGCGAGGTCAACTATGTGTTGGTTTACCGCTTTCTTTCTAATATGGAAATCCAAACCACTAGCGGCCATATTCACAATTTAAAGCCGGAGCAGCGTAAAACACACGCTCTTCATTTGCTTGAACCTAGAGATGTAATCATCTATAGATTCATTATAGATGCGTTTGGCGTTGAATAAATCGGTCAGTTAACCCTCAAATCGCCCCTGAAGAATTGATCATGAAACAATCCTTCCAGTTGTGTCCACGAATGGACTGAATTAGCTCTCAACGTCGAGAACCAGGAAAATGCGTTCTTTGTCAAAGAACTTGGAAAGAACCTCATTTTCAAACCTTCCATAGTGGCCAACTCACCCATTTCTATCGTGTATCTTGCCACATGCTCGACAGTCGATTCACCACTGTCACCAGAAAATTTGGACAATTTGGGGATTTTCATCCCTCTTGGCACTTCAGCTTGTTGAACCCATTCAGGAAATGCAGATACGAAATATGGTCTGGTGCCTTGACCAATATTAAAGCCAAGTCTATTCAGCATTTGCTCGACAACCTGATTCACATTTTGTTCTATCTGATTTCCCATGATATTGTGCATGAGGTTGGCTAAACCTTGATGCACTGGTGGGCCCTGGTCTTGATTCCTTTGTAGAATCTGCACTTGGCCATAGGCCAAGTTATTCAAATTCTGACCAAGGTTGTGGTTTGGCTGAACTACCTCGTTCTGCACCACCAAAGGGTTATTCGCATTATGCGGAATGCCCCCCATGCCCTGATCATGAGGTATAACCCCTGGGCCTTGTTGAACATTCTCGTTCACTGGTGTTGCCAAACCCAATGCTTGATTTAGCCTTTCCATTTGTAAGGCTAGTGTATTACATGCTCGATTAGTAGTCTCCATAAGAGGCGTAATCACTGCACCCATCTGCTGAGTGAACATGTTCACCATCTCATGGTTACTATCATCTACTTGTTGTCGAATACTTGCCAACGAATTTTGCGTTAATCCTCCATTATTCTGAGGCATTTGTCTCGACATGTCCCCCAGTCCTAACCCTTGTTGATTGGCTGTCGTAATGGTAGCCATTCCTGCCATTCCTGCCATTCCCTTGAGTATTGGAAGAATTTCCGAATGGCATAAAAGGCTGGTTAGCATATTGGTTGAACATAGTTGAACCAACAGCAGGGACTGTCGAGTTCTGCAAATAACCATACGGCATCCCAAACGGAGGTTGCGTTACTTGCAGATGCAGGCCTAATACTTAAGTTCCTCGCACTTCCAGGCGATGCCTGAATTTACGGAGCACTTTGAACCACCGGTTCAAGCAACTGCGGCGCTTGGAACAACTTACGCTGCGTATTGGCCATCGTTATTCGATTACCGCCCGGCCCGGTAGTATTACCCATCCGCGGGATCACAACTACCCGGCGTTAAACCGGTGGTCGAAGCATTTGTATTGCTTGCCAATGCATTCGCACTAGCAACGCTTGGTGTCAGGCATCGCTATTCGTACTGCCACTCATGTTTCTATATTGCGTTACGTTAGAAGCAGTGATCTTTCCACTTCTTAGACGCATAAAACCATCGTTTAAAACGAGTTACTCTAAACTGGTCCCACCGGGCGTGCCAATTTGTTTATGGGGAAATTTGGTCTCTGGTATGATTTTACCAATTTTGATGATCTTGAATGATCTACCAAATTCATCAAACAAACAAATAAATTTTGATGATCAAGCAATTGTGAATTCGAACGAGTTACGTGGTAATCTCGTTTTGAAAACAATGGTTTCTTTTGAATATAACGGTCAAAGACTCGACACGTTAATTGTTCTTTAACATTCTTGGCTTTTAAGCCATTAATTGTCAAGTCTTATGCCAAATTTGTTTATGATGATTCCAATTAACAACGAATTGTTGTCGAAATGGCAATACAGACTCAAATAAACAAGATTGGTTGTCGAAAGCCAATAACTTTGTTTACAAGTAAGTTAGAGCAAAATTTAAAACAAGAATGCACTACTGCGATATCATGGGGCATACATCACTGAAGCCCAACATGGGATTGAAGTTAATGCAGAGATGTAAAAGAAAACAAGCAACAGATAGAATTTAAAGAACAACATTAAAAGACATGAATTTAAATGAAAACGTGTAAATGCAAGAACTTAAATAACAGAATTATAAAGAACATGAATTGAAGAAAAAGGCATGTAAATGACTTTGAAAGTAAAAATGCAGAAACAGTAAATGACAATGACTTAAAGAATGTAAATGCGAAACGAAGAAATACAAATTGATTGGAATGTAAATGACATAACTGGAAATGCAAAGAATTGAAAATAAATTGAAACTTGATTAAAATGCAGAAAGATAAGGGGTGGAAGGCATACGATGATCGTTTTCCGTTAATCTTCTTTAGCCGTCGAGATATTAGGAATTAGATCACGTATCCAACCTTGATTACATCGTACAACCTACTATTTATAGGCAAAAATATGAAAACTGCTTAACATCCAACCTGACACGTGTACGGATATGGGTTGGTAGTTAAGTTTTCGCTAAAAAAACTACCTAATCGACAGTAGCACTTCCTGTCGAACTATACATTGATCTTTACTTAATAATTAAGCCTGTTCGACCATGATCATTTTGACATCTTCGACGCGGTATGCCTTAGTCGAGCAGTAGTCCCATCACCTGGTCTTTCAAACTTAGTCAATTTTCATCCCTTGTTCTGGTCTCTTATGTCTTCACCTGTCGAATTCTAACATTCTGTCGATCAACCCAAATTTGAAATTTGACAACAATAAGTTCCTTTCTCCTAAGTCAATGTCATTAACATTTTCTTAAAAAATAATAGATCAAAAAGAATGTTAGTCAAAATTGTAAAGGAGCCACAGCTGATTTTTATATTAAAACTATCACATAATTTAACTAATTCTCTCTCCGTATACAAGTACAAGTAGTCGCATTTTTCCGAACACAATAATGCAAAATAAAAGTACCTGGACTTAAAGTACCTTATATTAATGCCAACCATGAGCGCATATCATGTTATGGCAAATTCAATAGTTTTCTTCCCATCATGAGCCTTGCTGAAGAAATAGTTGAAGTAGTCAGAGAACACAACTTGTTTATATTTCGGTTCATCTCCATTCTCCAGCATTTCGGACAAAGGGCCAATAATAGCATCAGGTGCTGGGTTAACAAAGATTGGAAGGGAGATCCTGGTCTTGCTTCTATTTGCAACCACTCGATGCTCTATGCTTTTGTACCTTTCGTTGCTCATTATCTGCAGCACATCTCCAATGTTGATTACCAATGCTCCATCAACAGGAGAAACATAGATCCAACTATCACCATCTTTTCCTCTTACATAAAGACCACCAATATCATCCTGTAGAAGGACAGTAATGGATGATATATCAGAATGAGCACCTACCCCTGCTACTAGTTCAGGGTCAGGACAAGCAGGGTAGTAATTGAAGCCTAATATCATTGCACCCATTAAGCTGTGTTCTCTTGCTTTGTCTAACTCCTTTACGTTCAGTTTCTTAAGAAGCAGCTTTAGCAGCTTTCTAATAAAAGCTTCAGCATATTTCATATATTCCAGTGCTTGATCCCTGCAAAATAGATAGTCAATAAAGACTGATACAATATCACTTATCACATATTCAAAAGAAAATAGAAGCACTTATATCATTGTACTCTTTTGGCTATATGTATATATATTAAGCTACATTTGGAATGGTCATATGACAAAATAATATGAGATAAGGAAAATAGTTCCAATTTCCACTCCATTACTCTTCCCCCTTCTGCAGATGAACTTTGAGTTTCTTGTGAATTTGTATATGCCACATAATTAGAATTAACTACATAGCTTAAATTGAAAAAAAAAAATGATGTTATAGTTAAGCACTTAAGCATACCAATTAGAGCCGGAAACATGGGTCAGCCCGGTCAGCCGATCCTAAAAAGCATGATAAAATATACGGTTTGGGCTGCAAAATTTGAACCCAAATTAATTGGGCCTGTTTGGGCCGGCCCGATAAAGCCAGTGTCCATACCCTCTGAAAAATTTGTACAAAAACAGAAAAGAAAAAAAATCGGCAATTTCTCCATTGCTATCATCTATTCCTAAAACTACCAGTTCATATTAAATCTGTTAATAAACCTTAACTAACAGTTAAAGTTCATGAGAACATATCACATAATTTACAAAATCAAGTGTTACACAAAGCAAATAAAAAATGAGGAGAAATATTACTTACTTGCATACAGCAGGCCAAGATGCATGAATTTTCTCCTCTGAAGCATACACGAGCTGCAAGTAATCCTTCCACTCCAAAACCGACTCAGCGTGAGGGCTAAAACTAGTGGCCAACCTCACAACTTCAGGGGGAGAATTCTCTTTCAGACACTTCTTTTCCTCAGCTGGTAAATCAAAGAATCTGTGGACTGCAGCCTTCAGATCATCAAGGACCCTAATGGGTATCCCGTGATTCACGATTTGGAAGAAACCCCACTCAGTTGCAGCACTAAAAATGGAATCTTGGACATCTGGGTCATCCCAATTTGTGAAATCAATGATGGGTATTGATTCGGATTCTTGTGAGACAATTTTGCTCTTGTCTAATCTTGCTTGGACAGGTTGGATATATTGGTTAGGAACACTGGGGAGGTTCAGATCAGCAAGACCCTTTACACCGTTGGCTTGGTTCACCAAAAAATCGATGAGATTTGGAGGGGTGGACATGATTTAGAGATAAGGGTTGAGATTTGAGAGCTTGGATAAAGAGCAAGCACCGAAGCAGGTAAGACTACGTTTTTGAAAGTTGGAGAACAAAACTTAGTAAAAGAAGGACTACGATCCGTCCCTATTTATAAGTTCTTATAGATAAAAATACGCTTATTAACAAAATAGTTAGTCTAATTATACTATTCCGGTCTGATATATAAACAATAAATACATTTTTAAGTTTATTGGATAACTCATGTATTTAGTCTATAATATAGACTATGTATCCAATGAACCTAAAAAGGTATTTGTTGCTTATAAATGAGACCGAAGGGAGTATTTGTCAATGTGTATGTTTTTTCTTATTTATCTTTTCTTTACATTGATTATTGTGTGGTTTGTCATTTTCCAAAACAATACTTTTAATATTGATTATGGGTATTTTTAGAAAAAAAATAATTAATACATCTTTTAAATTTTAAAAACACTTATAAAAAGAAATATTTTTTTCTAAAAAGGCTTATAAATGAAAACAGAGGTACTATATATAGTGTTATTAATATTTATGTTTTTTTAATTGTTTTTCAGTTATTGAATTTTATAATAATATTATAACATAATTTATTTCATGTAATTTATTATTTCTCCGGTGATTATTTTTGTTTTTTGAAAATTGAAATTATCTTGTAATTTTGTTCGGTCAACCTTTTTTTTCCCTTCTTTTTTTGGGTTAAATTATATTTTTCGTCCCTTAATTTTTTTTAGTTTTCAATTTCATCCCCCTAACTATTTAAGTTTTTATTTAGGTCCTTAAGTTAAGAAAGTTACTTCAATTTTGTCCTTTTTTCATTTTTTTTTATTTTAGACGAATTACTGTTTGACAGATAAGTGAATTCCATTTAATTTTTCATTTTTTTATTTCACGTGTCAAATGGTCATTTGTCTAAAATAAAAAAAATGAAAAAAAATGAAATTATAGTAACTTTCGTAACTTAAAAGACTTAAATAAAAACTTAAATAGTTATGGGACAAAATTGAAAACTAGAAAAAGGTTAACGGACAAAAAATGTAATTTAACCTTTTTTTATAGGCAAATGTTAGTATGTGATAAGTATTATTATTGTATCATTTTATAGAGATATTTGAGCGTAAATTGTATTAATTATTGATCATTATCACACATAATGTACTCCTTTTTACTCTAATTTGTGCAAAAATGGAAAAATTAACAATTTGGTTGAAAATTGCAATTTATACTATGTTTGAATGGTTGGAAAGAAAGTGAAGGGAATAAAAAGTTTTTTAAAAAATATAAAAAATATGCATAGATAAATATGACAAATCAATTATAGTATGACACATCAATAATTTTATACTTTAATCAATAAACTTTATTTTCCCCAATTTTTTTCTCCACTTTCTTGGCATTTTTGGTTATCAAGAGAGAAAGCGAACACACATTAGACCGGGAGATGGGGAATTCACGCTGGCTTGTGTGAACAGAAAAGGCAGAGACATCTTGTGATATAACAAGGGGCGCCGAACCCTTTGAAAATAAAAAAAAAGGGAAAGTGCTGCGAACCAAGGAATAATGCAATGCACACCAATAGAAGAAAATGGCTGCTCATTCACGTGAAAAGAGATTCCACGCTGACCAAACAGAAGAAAAAAAGGGACCTTCAGAAAATTCAACGCGGAAAAAAATCGTAAAGCTGCAACTGGGAGAGAAGCACTGCCTCAGGACGGCCATACAGAGGCCGTGCTTCATGTTGGCAACGCATCCTGAACACGGTTCATTAAATCTGGATGCATTTTTGTATACACGGCCTCAGCGCATGTTCCAGCGCTTATAAATAGTAGTTTGCAGATTTCATTTCGGAGGTCGTTTGTTTTGGAGTGGGAGACATTTCTGGACTCATTTCTTTCACTATTAGTTTATTTTCTCCTAGTATTTTATTATTTTAATTTTTGTAATTTTATTTTTTTACTCTTTGAATTTTATTATGGATTCTAGAATTATTGTTGTGTTATTATTTTTAAATATAATGTGCATCTAATTCTATTACTGTGGTGATGGGGAATCTTTTACAATGTTTATAATCTTAATCCAATTTATAATGAGTTTTTAATTCTTATGATTAAATTATTTACTTCTAAGGAGGCAACCTGTGATTATATTATTTCAGTTTATTTTATTTTATTTTATGTTCACCTTTTTAATTTGTCGACAGTTCTTTTTTCGCTTACTTCATCTTGACAAATTGTCATTTTGGGAAGAAATTTGCCTACTGCACCCCTCCAGAATATGCTCGTGAAATTTTCTACAGGAGAGTCCCTTTGCACTCTTTACTTTTTAAGCACTTGATTTTGTTTTTATATCTTTATGTGCTTATGCTATGATTACTAGTATTGAGGACAATGTTAGAAATAAGTGTGGGGGGAGTTAACCACTTGACATTTGGTTATTACTGTTTTGAACAAATTGAAGCTACTAATTTTGGGGCGAAAACTTAAATTTTTTTCGAACAGCTTTTTGATGCTTATTGAGATGTTATAAATTTCTGAAAGCTGAAAATTAGAGCTGAGCCCTTGATTGAAAATTTTTCCATGAAAAAGTTTCTAAACGTGAGGATTTGAGCCTGATTTGGGTTTGCGCATTGCTGCAAGATTTTTATAACCCTATTCTTCATGAGAGTTGTCTTTCATTTACGTTATGTTCTAGAACTTGACATGTGACCATTCAAAGCGAAACTAATTTATAGAATTTTTGGAAAATGATTGGGGCACTTAGGATTTATTTCTAGTCTGCTACACTTTGTGATTAAATTTCACCACTTAGTTGACCATTTTGAGCTTTAAAAAGAAGTTTTATTCTATACCCTCTGATTTTATTGAAAAAATGATAGATTTGCGTATCGTTTTTTATTAAAATGGAGCAGCTTGGTTTTGGTGATAGACACATTCATTAGAAATATGATAAAGGCAGAGACTTATTCCTTATAAAAAAAAAGATATTTGTAATGAGGAACTCTGATAACAAGGAAAATGTGAAGAAAAGAAAAGTTTGGTGCTCTGTTTAAAAGTGATTATACATTTAAAGCTCCATTTTTCAAAAAGATAATTACTCGAATCTGATTATTTTATTATAGCCCTTGAAATATCATTTCTTTGAATTTCCATACCTTAAATTTTCACCCCCGACCTCATTACAACCATATGAAAGACCCTTTGATTTCAAGTTTTTCTATAAATTGTTAGTCGAGTCTTGATCTATTTTCAAGCCTATAGTAATGCTTTGTCTGTGAAAAATTGGTGTGAAATTTCCCTTCCCCATTGAAACAGTTAGAAACTTGACTTCAGATGAAAGGAAGATTAATTCATTCATTCTCAATGAGTGTTTAAATACATAGAGTGAGTAACTACCCGATAGTATGTGATCCTATAATTAAGGTAATGTAACAGTACATTTGAAAGATTACAATTCTTATCTTTAACAAACTATATCTATAACTATGACAGAGTCTTATCTTTAACTCCCCCCCTCAAACTGATGGGTGAGAGTGTCACCCCAAGTTTTTCTCGAAGTTGATTGAATCTTGTATGAGTGAGCGGTTTGGTTAAGCAGTCAGCAATTTGATCTCCTTTGAGAACATAAGCAATTGTAATTTCATTCTGCAGTACTTGGTCTCTAATATAGTGAATATCAACTTCAATGTGTTTTGACTGAGCATGCAACACAGGATTAGAGGCTAGTGCCTTTGCACTCAGGTTATCACACCACAGTACTGGTTTCCTTGTTAAAGGCAGCTTCAACTCTTGCAGCAATGATCTGATCCATGCTACTTTAGCTTCTAGATCGGCCAATGCCCTGTATTCTGATTCAGTGCTAGATCGATTGACTACTTTCTGCTTCCTGGAAGACCATGATATGAGTGTTTCACCAAGAAATACACACTGTCCAGCCATAGATTTTCTGTCATCAATGCTGGTGGCCCAATCAGCATCTGAGAACCCTATTAAGTCTAGATCTGCAGAGGGTTTGATGTGCAAACAGTGATTAATGGTGCCTTGCAAGTATCTCAGTATTCTTTTTATTCCTTGCCAGTGATCTATGGTTGGTGAGCTCATGTATTGACTCAGCTTGTTAACAAAAAAGGCAATGTATGGCTTTATGTTTGTTAGATACTGAAGTTCCCCTATGGCCTACCTGTACTAGTTGGATTCTGCATTAGTTCACCCTCAATGGTGAACTGTCTTCCTGTTATCATGGGTGTGGGACAAGGTGAGGCATTTTCCATCTTAAACTTTCTCAATATGTCTCCTATGTACCTTGATTATTTTAGGTACATTCCACTAAAGTCTCTTTGTACTTCAATTCCTAAGAAATAATGCAGCTGGCCAAGATCTTTAAGGGAAAATACAATATTGAGATGCTTGGTAATGGCTTCCAGGAACTTAGCATTGCTTCCAGTTACAATTATGTCATCAACATAGATTAGTAGGAATGTGGTGTGATCTGTACCTCTGAGAATAAAGAGAGATGAGTCATTCTTGGTGTTTTGAAAGCCCCAATCCAGCAAGGCACTCTTGAGTCTCTCAAACTAGGCTCTTGGGGCCTGTTTCAGGCCGTATAGAGCTTTGGGAAATTTGCAGATGTGATTGGGTTTAGCTGAGTTTATGAACCCTTCTGGTTGGTGCATAAACCCTGTCTCTTTGAGGTGGCCATTCAAGAATGCATTGTTAATGTCCACTTGCCGAATATCCCAGTTGAGATGAACTGCAATTGAGATGATAATATTGGAACCTAAACGATTGAGAAGTTTAGACCCTCATTAATTTTGATGATAACAAAGTATTCACAAAAGAACAATTTATGTTCTAACAATTCTTGAAGTGTGCAGATACTAATATTACATATACTTCTAAGCCATTTAAGTAAGAAGGAAGAAGTTCACAAGAGAAGGATATACTCAATGTGTCAGCATCCGGCTCATCCTAGTATACTGTCTTCGTGAGCATCTGGAATTATCTTTTTGTGACACAAGGCTTATCCATTTGCTCTGACGTCAGACCTTCACATTTCGGTGGCGTCTGAACTTCATTTTAAATCACGTGATGGTCACGTAGTTGCTCTTCCTCTCAGAAGCTTCTGGAACGGATTTCGAATTTGATCTTATGCGCTCAAATTGTTGTACGAGGTATCAATGGTAACACCTTTAGCTAAAGACAAAAATCGTACAAGCATTTGTGAAAAGCAAGGTAGTACGAAAACGGTAATGTGTACTACTGAGATATTCTCTGGAAAGGAAGAAAGAGACAGCTTTTTGAAATCACCTCACTCAATGGAAAGGAGCCATTTTTACTGTAATGGTAATATCCTTTAGAACTCCTATAAATACCCCATGGTATCCATTGAAGAAACTGTCGAAACTCTACAAGAGAATATTGCTTCATTTACTAAGAACAAGCACTGTTGTTATACACTACAAAGAGTCAATACTCTGAAAACACTGCTTTTGTGAGCAATCAAGGTTCGAGCCAAGTCTCTGGACTACAAGAACTGAACTCAGCATCCAACACTTTCTTTTAGAAAGCATTTCTGTATTGAGCTTAATCTTTTATCCTCTCTGTGAGAGTTATTTCTACTTATATTCAACTTTATTGTAAAAGGCATTTTGGCCTAGTTAAGGCTGTACCCTCAAAGGCTCGAGTGTACTGAGTCGTTTTGAGAAGTTGAGAGTATTGTCAAGTTTGTGATAGAAGAATACTCTTGAGGAAATTGTAATCAGTTGATTATAGTGGAAAATCCTTCAGGAACGAAGGGACTAGACGTAGCTACCAGTTTGGTAGTGAACTAGTATAAATATCTGTGTCTCTTACTTTACTGCTTTCTATTTATCTTTATCTTGGTCTGTTAAAAATATAGTTTTCACAAACTGCTTTCCCAGTATGCGGTTTATTTCCAGAGTCCGATACACAAACTGTTTTGAAAAACCTGTGTTCTAAGTGTTTTTAACTTAAAGTTTGCGAAAAGTTTTCAACACAATTCAACCCTCCTTCTTGTGTTCACGTTCAGTTGGTACCAGAGCTCGGCCTCTTGGTTGAGCACTTAATAGTGTTAAGAGTAAAGATCCTATTGTGAACATGTCTGCTGAAGGTGGTCATATAAACCGTCCTCCTCTATTCAATGGAGAAAAATTTGATTACTGGAAAGATAAGATAAAAGCATTCCTTGAGGCACAAAATCTTGATTTGTGGGATATAGTTGAAAGTGGATACATTTCTCCCACTAATGCCCTTGGTGTTGCAATACCTAGGGAAAAGCTGGGTGATGATCGAGAAAAGAGATATCAAACCAATCGAAGGCTAGATTTATTCTCATCCGTGCTATGTGAAAGAGAATATGATAAATGTGGTAAGTTTGATCTTGCCAAAGAAATGCAGGATTCTCGTTTTGTCTTATGAGGGTTCTGCCCAAGTAAAAGAAAAAAGGCTAGCATGATGGTTCGCCAGTATGAGCTATTCAAAATGGAAGATGGAGAAAATATTGAAACTATGTTTGGAAGGTTCCAAACACTTGTTCATGGGTTGCAGGCCCTTGGAAAAATTTATACTACACCTGACCATGTGAGAAAGATCTTGAGAAGTTTGACTAAGTAGTGGAGACCCAAAGTCACTGCTATTCAAGAAGCAAAAAATCTAAATGTCCTTCGGCTTGAAGATCTTATGAGTTCTTTGAAAGCTCATGAACTTGAGCTAAATGAAGAAGAACCTACCAAGAAGAGTAAGTCTATTGCTTTAAAAGTTAATCAACATAAACCTAGTACTTCTAAAGCTTTTCAGGCTGAAGAAGAAGAATCAGATGATGAAGCTTCAGAAGGAGATTATGATGGATCAGACGATGAGCTAGCTTTCATATCTAAGAAGATCCAGAGAATGGGGAAGAAGAGAAACTTGAGAAGGAGGTTTGGAAGAAAGATACAAAGGACAAGAAGGAAAGCAAAGACAAGGACAAAGCCCAAGTCATTTGCTATGAATGTAAGAAGCCTGGACATTTCAAGTCCGAGTGTCCTAATCTTAAGGAAAAGTCCACAAGAAGCTCCTTCAAGAAAAAGAAGAAAGGTCTCATGGCAACATGGGAAGATCTTGACTTATCCTCCTCTGAGGAAGATAAAGAAGAAGAAGCTCACATTGCCCTCATGGCAGACACTGATCTTGATTTAGAAGAAGAAGTTGAAGAGGTAATAATATATGATTCTTATTCTGGACTTCAACTTGCATTTGATGATCTGTTAAAGGATTCTGTCACTCTCTCTATTGAGTATAAGAATTTGAAAAAGAAATTTTCAAAACAATCACAAGATTTTCATTCTTTACACAATGAAAACTCTGTACTCAATGAAGAGAACCAGAAGCTGAAAACTGAAAATCAGCGTCTGGTGGATTGATGAGTTCGAAATAGCATATAGTTTAGTGTTAGTTTTGCATCACATTTTAGTCATTTTAGTCATTTTTATCCATGTTATTTATACATTTGGCTTGATTTGAATAACGCACTTGGTTTTGGTTCAATTGTGCTTAAAGGAAGGTATTTGTCCTAGGAAAAAGGAGAAAAATCACTTGGAATAAGTTGGGGTAATTTGTGCTACAAGTTGATAATGTAATGCTGTCTCAGCCTGACACTTGTTCAGTGTTTTCATCATATCTGGAGTTTTAGGTGTCCAAATGAGATGAAACCGGTGCCATTGGAAAGCTAAGATCCATAGCTTCAACTTTCATGAAGACACCTTGAGCTAATTCGGACGTTAAAGAGGTGAAAAATACAAAACAACATGAAGCACGGCCTGGCGTGTCGAAAGCACGGCCGTCTTTGCGGACACCTAAAGCTGTGCGAGAATGAAGCACGGCCTGGCCGTGCCTCACACCTGCGGCCGTGCTACGATAGCACCCTGGACGAATTTTACGTTTTTACATGTTTTGGACCTGTTTTTTACTCCTTTTCACCCTAGACTATAAATAGACACTTTAGAGACGTGTCTAGGGTTCGAACTTCGTTATTTGGAGGCACGGTGGAGGATTGGGAACGATCTCTTCATCAATTCTCATGAATTTTTGGTTTGGCTTTTCCTTTTCTATGAGTAGCTAAATTCCTTAGGCTAGGGAAGATGAACCTTGTGAACACTCTTATGTAGTTGTTTTACTTATATCAATGCAAGTTTATTTCAATTATGATTGAGCCTTCAATTCTATTATTAATGCTTTTTGGTAACTGATCACTACCGAATCGATTTTGGGTTATACTCACGATTGGGAAATTGGGGTTATGAACTTGAACTGAATTGTTGGTCATGTTTAGGAGGATTATAGGAATATAAGCTTATGAGCATGTGTTCTTATCAATCATTAGTCTTATTGCTTAATCTAGCTTTAATTCACCTAAGGGATTAGGGGATTTTAGTTAAAGTAAAGGGTTTATGAGGCAAGGAATTGTCCTTAAAC
The DNA here is from genome assembly GCA_037113605.1 of Calophaca sinica. Lineage (NCBI taxonomy): Eukaryota > Viridiplantae > Streptophyta > Magnoliopsida > Fabales > Fabaceae > Calophaca > Calophaca sinica. The sequence continues at coordinate 92,989,715 of CM073735.1, forward strand.
TAATTTTGTTGATTCGAACTTCAATTATATGGAATAACTTGCGTTGGTTGTAAATTGATTGCATAAGAGTGGAAGTGTAACGACCCGTTTCCGGACCGCTACCGAGCTCAATATACCGAGCTCGAGTTACCGAGCTCAACACACCGAGCTCAACATAAACCTGTATGAGATGTGTTTTAAAACGAAACTCTTGTGCCTTTTAAAAATACGATATATTTTTTTTAAAACCAACTCGTGCACATCAGAGTAATTCTGACTTTTGAAACATGGTGCAACTAAGACACAAGACTTAAATTCTAATAAAACATACATGCATAACATACATATATATATATATCACTCGAAATAATAATGTATACAAAATCTGAGTAGCAAATGTGCAAAGAAAATACACCTAAGATGCAGCGACTTCAAAAGAGCAATCATACCTGGGTACTTAGACTCCCAGCATTTGCTCCAAAAAGTAAACCGCTTGATCTACCTGTAGCAATAAAACATACGACCAAACTGGTCACGACCTCGAACACAAAGAAAAACAAAATGCAGTCATCGAGAAAAACAAACATCCAACAACATAATCAATCCACGACAAGTAGAGGTCGTCACTTCGGGTCCTCGTCGAGCTCCTCCTCGGCATCGTCTGCCGTCGAGTTCCCTGCACCCTCGACACGCACGGGTAACCGTCATGGATTGAAGGCACCACGGAAAGGGTCAACTTCGACAATTCAAGATAAGCTCGACATAAAGGATATAAGCAAACAACAAAGTATAACATTCACCGGCGTGACTCGACCATCTCACTCTAACTTTCGACACAACTCGCAAATCCATTTTCTCTCGACTCGACAATTTTTTCCGGAATGCACACGCTGCACCGTATGTCGGAAAGTCCGGTAAGCCTTGGGATCCTCGCTCTCCCTAGGACGGTCAACCCAGGTCCCATAGCGTGGCGGCGTCTAGTCAATCTCCGTAAACAAAAAGGGGACCTAGCACCCTTAGTTATCAGGTCACGGCTCAAAACGTCATACGACTCACCTAGCTTGCTCACTCGATGAACAATTAAGCGCGTCACGATATTCAAAGAGTTAAACACAAGATATTCAACCGCATGTCAAATAAAAAGCAAGCTCGACATGAAGAAACGCAATTCAACATGCAATACACAATTCACGACATATATTCAATCACATATTAAATACATGCAAAAACTCAATCATATCACAACATTTCAAGCTCGACACAAATCAGGAAATCCATACACAATAACATAACCACGTAGAATATGAAGTGCCCTTACGCTAGCATACTATGAAAGTATTAATGTGAAGCGCCCTTACGCTAGCATACTATGAAAGTATTAGTGTGAAGCGCCCTTACCGAACTCCAAGTTAATGCTGCTCGACAACGACCTCGACACAGCCGTCTTCAAATGAGCTCGACAACGACTTCTCTTACTCGATCTCGACACGGTTGTCTTCAACGAGCTCGACAACGACTTCGACACGTACCGTCCTCAATCGACCTCGACACGTACACTTCTCAGTCGACCTCGACACGTACAGTTCTCGATCTGGATTCCACTGCTTCCACGTCCTCGGATTCGCTTTCCCGTACACCTCGATTCGGAAATCACACGATCTCGGGAATCAGACTTCCTAAAACAAACACAACTCAGTTCGATCTATGGGTTCTAATACACTTAGCTCTCTTCCCAAACTTAACCACAACCCAGAAAATATAAAAACTCAAGAACTGAAATATATTTTTCCTCTAACACAAAGTTAGGGTTTTCGATCAAAAGTTCATGAAAAAGGTTATCTGATGCTTCAGCGGATAGATCGACAACAACAACAACCAGAAGCAACAAGCGAAAAACAAGAAATCTAAACAAACCAAAAATGGGGGTTTCGGGCGCTGCCGATTTCGAAAAAGCAGAGGAAGAAAATTTGTTTTACAAGCCCAATTAATCGGTTAGAAAGATAGGTAATATCGTGAAGAAGAAAACCCATCAGTTTGACATGATTTGGAAGCATAAAGCGGCTAAAAATGGAAAGAAGAAATAGCGCTAAACAAAGAGTACAGAGGAAAAGAAAAATCTGTTTTTCATACCTCAATGGTGATGGTCGGCGGCGAGATATGTCGAGAAGATGATGAGGAACAAGGTTGATGAAGAAAATTTGTGCGAATCTCGATGGAACTCAAGGTTTCGTCGATGGAAGTTCTTGGAGAAAAACAACGAAACTCGTCGAGGCGAAGGAAGGAAGAAGAAAGAAGAAAAGAGAAATGAGTATCTGAGGGAATCGGTCGTGGTATACAGCTGGTGAGAGAAGGGGCATAATCGTAACTCCAGCTATAAGATGCCAATCCCATCAATCATTCTACCCGTCTAATCGTTCCTCTCTCATAATTACCCTCTACTCGCTTGGCCAGCGGTCTAGACACGCTGACGAGCGGCAAGCCGACAATGTAATAATTACAAACAATATAATAATAGCGCTGAATAACGTTCGAAAGAATACGAGTTATCATCTCGACACGATGTCGACAAGGGTGCTCGTGCAAGCGCACAAGGTTCTAACACGAGTTCGTGAACGCGGCCTCCTCAGCTCGGTACGCGACTTCATCAACTCGACACCCGACCTCCTCAGCTCAGCAGCTAGTGCACGCAGTCTCCTCAGCTCGACAAATTACCTCGACAACGATCTTGGCACGGGATCTCGACACAAGGTCTTGGTCGAGGTCTCGATACGTCGTCCTAATACGATGTCGATCTCGTCCTCAGGTGTTACAATCTCTCCCTCTAAAAAAAATTTCGTCCTCAAAATTGCAAATAAGATTCTTACCTCGGAAAAGTTCAGTCTTGAGTCTTCATCTTCTCCTCGGCTCCCAAGTCGCATCTCCCGTCTTACGATCCCACACAACTTTGACGAGTTGAATCTCTTTGTTCATAGAATCGCTTGGCTTTCCGATCAACGATCCTTGCTGGTGATGCTTCAAAGGATAAGTCGTCCTTCAGTTGAATCAGATCCGGTTCGATGACATGAGAGGGGTCGGAAACATACTTCCGCAATTGTGAGACGTGGAAGACGTCGTGGATGTTCGACAAGAATGGTGGCAAGGCAATCGATATGCCAGCTGGACCAATCTGACGAAGAATCTGGTAAGGTCCAATAAATTTAGGGGTAAGTTTCTTGGATTTGATCGGCTCGACCAACTCGATGAGTGGGGGTGACTCTAAGAAATACATGTTCTCCTTCCTCGAACTCGAGTGGTCGGCGTCGTTGGTGCGCATAACTCTTCCGCCGACTTTGAGATGTTCGCATCCGATCTACGATCAAGCGGATCTTCTCGGTAGTCTGGCCTGGATCATATCTGGTCCTCTGACGATTCGCTCGCCGTCTGGTACCAACAAAGAGGCGTCGACATTTACGTCCATCTGGCGCTTCAAAGGTGCCATTCCAATACTCGCATGGAAAGCTGTTATTGTATGTGAACTCCACCAATGGTAAGGCGTCGTCCCAACTTCCTCGGTGATCTAAGGTACACGCCGCAACAAATCTTCAAGTGATTGGATCGTTCTCTCGGTCGACCGTTAGTCCGTGGATGATATGCCGAGCTAAGCCTCGAGCTCGGTTCCCATCGCTCCTTGCAATTCCCTCCAAAAATGAGGCGTGAACCGGATCTCGGTCCGACACGATTGAAGAGGGTATACCATGAAGTCGTACTATCTCGCGATGTAGATCTCGGTCAGCTTTTCCACGTTGTATGTCGACCTCCTTTGGTAAGAAATGGCGATTTGGTCAATCGGTCGACGATCACCCAAATCGAATCATTCTTCTTCTGCGTCTTCGGCAAACCTACAACGAAATCCATGGAAATACTATCCCATTTCCAAACTGGTACGTCAGCGATTGTAGCATTCCCGCGGTCGTTGGTGCTCCACCTTCGGCACGACACGTTAAACACGAAGCTACGTACTCGGCCACTTGCTTCTTCATTCCGGACCACCAAAAATGCTTCTTCAAGTCTTGATACATCTTCGTAACTCCTGGATGAATACTAAAGTTGCTCTTATGCGCTTCATCGAGAATCAACTTCCCCAGCTCGGATACGTTAGGTACACATACTCGGCCATTGCACCTCAAGATGTCGTCCGCTCCGACGTGAAATTCTGTCGCCTTCCCTTGCGCTATCAACTGAATCTTCCATTGCAGAAGCTCGTCATGAACTTGCTGGTCTCGGATCTCGTCCAACAATCTGTTAGAAATGGTAAGCATACCAAATCTCAGCTTCCCCGGTGAAACTTCGACACTCAACTTCAAGTCTCGGAACTTCTCGAGCATCTCCAACTCCTTGATCATCAATACCGAGGTTAAAACGCTCTTCCTACTCAATGCATCTGCTACCACGTTAGCCTTACCGGGATGGTATTCCAACGTAAAAGTCGTAGTCCTTGAGAAATTCTGTCCATCTACGCTGACGCATGTTGAGTTCTTTCTGGTCGAACAGGTACTTCAAGCTCTTGTGATCGCTGAAAGCGATGAAGTGCTCCCATAAAGGTAGTGTCTCCATATCTTGGCGCAAAAACTCTGCTTTGCCCGGCTCCAAGTCGTGAGTAGGGTAGTTCCTCTCGTGAATCTTAAGTTTGTCTTGAAGCATACGCGACCACCTTCCGATGTTGCATCAAGACGCATCCCAATCCCTGGTGTGACACATCACAATACACCTCGAAAGGCTCTTACGGTTGAGGCAAAATCAAAGACAGCGCGCCGCCAAAAGCTCCTTGATCTTTGGCGGGTTCGCACTCCTCGGTCCAGGCAAAAGGTTGATCCTTCCTCGTCAGTCGTGTAAGAGGCGCGACAATCTTCGAGAAACCTTCAATGAATCTTCGGTAATATCCTGTTAAGCCGACAAAACTCCTGATCTTGGTAACCGTCTTCGGCTGTTTCCACGCTAGCACAGCTTCAATCTTAGTTGGATCCACAGCTATCCCTTCTTTGGAAATCACGTGACCAAGAAAATTCACCTCTTCAAGCCAAAATTCACACTTCGACAGGTTGGCATAGAGTTGCTTATCTCGTAATATCTGCAGTACTCGACATAAGTGTTCTTCGTGCTCTTCTCGGTTCCTCGAGTAGATCAATATGTCGTCGATGAACACTACAACGAACTGATCCAAAAACGAATGGAAAATCCTGTTCATGTAATCCATAAACACAATTTGGCGATTCGTCACTCCAAACGGCATCACCAAGTACTCGTAGTGACCGTATCTAGTCCTGAAAGCTGTTTTGGCGACATCTTCCTCCTTCACGCGAATCGATGGTAGCCCGACTTCAAGTCTATCTTGGAAAGATCGCCGCTCCACGAAGTTGATCCATCAAGTCGTCAATACGTGGTAACGGATAACGGTTCTTCACGGTAACCTTGTTGAGCTCGCGATAGTCCACGCGACCTTGATCGTCCATCCTTCTTCTTAACCAATAACACCGGAGCTCCCCACGGTGACACGCTCGGTCGTATGAATTGCTTCGACTCGAGTGTTCGATCACGGGACTTCACTCTTTCATCTCGGTAGGAGACATCTGTATGGCGCTTTGGAAATCGGTCACATTCCTGGAATCGGTCGATGGAGAACTTCGACCTCTGCGTCTTGGTGGTAACCTGGCACGTCTTCGGAAAACGTCCTCAAAGTCACACACCACTGCTGGAACATTCTTCACGTCGATCTGCTGGAAAACTTCCGAACTAGCGGATACATGTATTCCCTAGTTCCTTCTTTCAAAAGAAACTCCAATACGTTCGTGAAAGATAATTGGAGACTCCAAGGTCTGGAAAAATTACAGTTTTACGGGCACGATCCAAAAGGACATGGTGGTGTGACAACCAATCCATCCCGAGGATGACATCTAGGCCTTAAGAGGCAAACAAACCAAATTGACCACAAACTTTCTACTCACGAATAACCACTACACAATTAAGACATGCGGTGTTTGTGACTAAGGTTTTAGCGGTGGGGTTGTAACTACTAATTTAAGCGGTAAAGCGATCCAGTCAAGTTCAAATGGTTCACACAATCGGAAGAAATAAAGCAATGTGTTGCAAGAATCAAAAAGAACGGATAAGGATTTACCCTCGATCTCACATTCACCTTGGATAAGATCATCGGCTCGTTCGCTTCCTCGCCACTAATGCGAAAACTACGCCTTTAGCTACTGACGCTTTCCTTTGGCTCTTCTGCAAGCATCGTCAGTTCGACTTTAGGTGTAGGACAATCCTTGGCAAAATGCCCTGGCTTCTTGCGGTTGAAACACACCTCCTCCTTCGAGTCTGATTACTCGCGTAATGTCGGCTTTCCACATCGATAGCAAGTCACCTCGACACGGTCGACCTCCACTCCTCGCTCCCTGGGTCATCGGACGATCTGTCCCCTGTTGTCGTTCCCGAGGTCGGTCGTAAGGCTTCTTCGCGGTTGTTTTCCTTTACGTGCAAATCTACGCCCGCACTCGGGGGTCTCACCGGTCGCCTACAGTCTTCTTCTTGTGGCTCCTCACTCCTTCTACCTCGACACATCGATCAATCGACTCTTGGAGGTTTGGATCCTCAACGACACCGCGACTTACGAATGTCGAATCTCAATCCCGTTGGAATCTCTCACTTAACCATCTTTGGTCAAATCGATCACGGAATGGTGAAATACCTCGCCAACGACTCGAACTTGGCGCATACTCGGACCTTTGTCGAGTTGCCTTCTTTACAATTGAAGAAATTCTTGCTCCTTCTCGGCTCGTGCAGTATCTGGGAAGTACTTGTCCAAAAACCTTTCACGAAAAAGCTCCCAGGTCATCTCGCGACGTTCTGCTATAAATGTTTGCTTCACTCCTCTCCCCCAACACTCTGCGTCTCCTAGCGATGAAGTAGGTGGCATAGTCGACCTTCACGTTGTCCCGCAATGAAGTGCCTCGAAGATCTTCTCGATCTCTTGCATCCAAAGATCAACTTTATCCGGATTTGGCTCACCGTAGAACCCGGTGGATCATGCTTCTGAAGTCGGCCAATCCTCTCGCTTGACATTTCGTTACGCTTTCGTTCTTTATTCTTTGCAGGATTCTGCTTTGAGTTATTTGCCGTCTGTTGAGCCATCGCGTTAACTTTGTTGAGTTCGGCGGTGATTGTTGAGCCATGTTTGCCGCCATCTCGGTCATAGCTTGAATTGCTCGTTCCATGTCGGCGTTCTCGGTTGCGGTGTCGTATTCCTACGAGGTGGCATTAGATTCCACAAAGTTCAAAACCTGTCGAGAATCTCGGAACAAGGATGTGTTAAAACACACCGCTTCAATCAAGAAACAGTTCAAACAATTTTTCAAGCAATAAGTGCTTCACTTAATCAAGCGACAATCAACATAATACAACTAGGTACCCACACATAACCCGACCACGGTGACGGTCCAAATCTCTATGCACGCGGCTCGGTCGAATCAAGCGCTCACGATACCAACAAAGGTAACGACCGTTTAGGACCGCTACCGAGCTCAATATACCGAGCTCGAGTTACCGAAGCTCAACACACCGAGCTCAACATAAACTTTGTATGAGATGTGTTTTAAAGCGAAACTCTTGTGCCTTTTAAAAATACGATATACTTTTTAAAACCAACTCGTGCACATCGAGTAATTCTGACTTTTGAAACATGGTGCAACTAAGACACAAGACTTAAATTCTAATAAAACATACATGCATAACATACATATATATATCACTCGAAATAATAATGTATACAAAATACGAGTAGCAAATGTGCAAAGAAAATACACCTAAGATGCAGCGACTTCAAAAGAGCAATCATACCCTGGGGTACTTAGTGAGACTCCCACGCAGGTGCTCCAAAAGTAAACCGCCCGATCTACCTGTAGCAATAAAACATACCCGGCCCAAACTGGTCACGACCTCGAACACAAGAAAAACAAAGTACAGTCATCAGAAAAATAAACATCCAACAACATAATCAATCACGACAAGTAGAGGTCGTCACTCGGGTCCTCGTCGAGCTCCTCCTCGGCATCGTCTGCTGTCGAGTTCCCTGCGCCCTCGACACCGCCTGGGTAACCGTCATGGATTGAAGGCACCACGGGAAAGGGTCAACTTCTCGACAATTCAAGATAAGCTCGACATAAAGGATATAAGCAAACAGCAAAGTATAACATTCACCGACGTGACTCGACCATCTCACTCTAACTCGACACAACTCGCAAATCCATTTTCTCTCGACTCGACAATTTTTTTCCGGAATGCACACGCAGCCGTCAGGTATGTCGGAAAGTCCAGCAAGCCTTGGGATCCTCGCTCTCCCTAGGGCCGGTCAACTTCGGGTCCCATAGCGTGGCGGCGTCTAGTCAATCTCCCAGTAAACAAAAGGGGACCTAGCACCCTTAGTTATCCGGGTCACGGCTCAAAAGCGTCATACGACTCACCTAGCTCGCTCACTCGATGAACAATTAGCGCATCACGATATTCAAAGAGTTAAACACAAGATATTCAACCGCATGTCAAATAAAAAGAGCAAGCTCGACATGAAGAAACGCAATTCAACATGCAATACACAATTCACGACATATATTCAATCACATATTAAATACATGCAAAAACTCAATCATATCACAACATTTCAAGCTCGACACAAATCGGAAATCCATACACAATAACATAACCACGTAGAATATGAAGTGCCCTTACGCTAGCATACTATGAAAGTATTAATGTGAAGCGCCCTTATGCTAGCATACTATGAAAGTATTAATGTGAAGCGCCCTTACCGAACTCCAAGTTAATGCTGCTCGACAACGACCTCGACACGGTAGTCTTCAAATGAGCTCGACAGCGACTTCTCTTTTCGATCTCGACACGGCTGTCTTCAACGAGCTCGACAACGACTTCGACACGTACCGTCCTCAATCGACCTCGACACGTACACTTCTCAGTCGACCTCGACACGTACAATTCTCGATCTGGATTCCGCTGCTTCCACGTCCTTGGATTCGCTTTCCCGTACACCTCGATTCGGAAATCACACGATCTCGGGAATCGGACTTCCTAAAACAAGCACAACTCAGTTCGATCTATGGGTTCTAATACACTTAGCTCTCTTCCCAAACTTAACCTGACCCGAGAAAATATAAAAACTCAAGAAGCTGAAATATATTTTTCCTCTAACACAAAGTTAGGGTTTTCGATCAAAAGTTCATGAAAAAGGTTATCGATGCTTCAGCGAGATAGATCGACAACAACAATGACGAAGCAACAAGCGAAAAACAAGAAATCGAAACAAACCAAAAATGGGGGTTTTACGGGCGCTGCCGATTTCAGAAAAGCAGAGGAAGAAAATTTGTTTTACAAGCCCATTTAATCGGTTAGAAAGATAGGTAATATCGTGAAGAAGAAAACCCATCAGTTTGACATGATTTGGAAGCATAAAAGCGGCTAAAAATGGAAAGAAGAAATAGCGCTAAGCGAGTAGCCGCAGGAGGAAAAGAAAAATCTGTTTTCATACCTCAATGGTGATGGTCGGCGGGCGAGATATGTCGAGAAGATGATGAGGAACAAGGTTGATGAAGAAAATTTGTGCGAGAATCTCGATGGAACTTCGAGGTTTCGTCGATGGAAGTTCTTGGAGAAAAACAAGCGAAACTTCAGGCGAGAAGGAAGGAAGAAGAAAGAAGAAAAGAGAAATGAGTATCACGAGGGAATCGGTCGTGGTATACAATTTGGTGAGAGAAGGGCATAATCGTAACTCCAGCTATAAGATGCCAATCCCATCAATCATTCTACCCGTCTAATCGTTCCTCTCTCATAATTACCCTCTACTGTCGGTCAGCGGTCTAGACACGCGGACGAGCGGCAAGCCGACAATGTAATAATTACAAACAATATAATAATAGCTGAATAACGTTCGAAAGAATCACGAGTTATCATCTCGACACGATGTCGACAAGGGTGCTCGTGCAAGCGCACAAGGTTCTAACACGAGTTCGTGAACGCGGCCTCCTCCGGCTTCGATGCAGCGACTTCATCAACTCGACACCCGACCTCCTCATTTCGGCGGCTAGTGCGCGCGATCTCCTCGGCTCGACAAATTACCTCGACAAGCGATCTTGGCACGGGATCTCGACACAAGGTCTTGGTCGAGGTCTCGATCGTCGTCTAATACGATGTCGATCTCGTCCTCGGGTGTTACAATCTCTCCCTCTAAAAAAATTTCGTCCTCGAAATTGCAAATAAGATTCTTACCTCGGAAAAGTTGAGTCTTGAGTCTTCATCTTCTCCTCCAGCTCCCAAGTCGCATCTCCCGTCTTACGATCCCACACAACTTTGTGAGTTGAATCTCTTTGTTCGCAATCGCTTGGGCTTTTCCGATCAACGATCCTTGCTGGTGATGCTTCAAAGATAAGTCGTCCTTGATTGAATCACATCCGGTTCGATGACATGAGAGGGTCGGAAACATACTTCGCAATTGTGAGGCGTGGAAGGCGTCGTGGATGTTCGACAAGAATGGTGGCAAGGCAATCGATATGCCACTGGACCAATACGACGAAGAATCGGTAAGGTCCAATAAATTTAGGGGTAAGTTTCTTGGATTTGATCGGCTCGACCAACTCCGATGAGTGGGGGTGACTCTAAGAAATACATGTTCTCCTTCCTCGAACTCGAGTGGTCGGCGTCGTTGATGCGCATAACTCTTACGCCGACTTTGAGATGTTCGCATCCGATCTACGATCAAGCGGATCTTCTTGGTAGTCCATTTGGATCATATCCGGTCCCTCTGACGATTCGCTCGCCGTCTGGTACCAACAAAGAGGCGTCGACATTTACGTCCATCTGGCGCTTCAAAGGTGCCATTCCAATACTCGCATGGAGCTGTTGTTGTATGTGAACTTCACCAATGGTAAGACGTCGTCCCAACTTCCTCGGTGATCTAAGGTACACGCTCGCAACAAATCTTCAAGTGATTGGATCGTTCTCTCGGTCGACCGTCGATGCGTGGATGATATGCCGAGCTAAGCCTCGAGCTCGGTTCCCATCGCTCCTTGCAATTCCCTCCAAAAATGAGGCGTGAACGGATCTCGGTCCGACACGATTGAAGAGGGTATACCATGAAGTCGTACTATCTCGCGATGTAGATCTCGGTCGACTTTTCCACGTTGTATGTCGACCTCCTTTGGTAAGAAATAAGCGATTTGGTCAATCGGTCGACGATCACCCAAATCGAATCATTCTTCTTCTGCGTCTTCGGCAAACCTACAGCGAAATCCATGGAAATACTATCCCATTTCCAAACTGGTACGTCGCGATTTATCAGTAGCATTCCCGCAGTCGTTGGTGCTCCACCTTCGGCTCGACACGTTAAACACGAAGCTACGTGCTCGGCCACTTGCTTCTTCATTAGGACCACCAAAAATGCTTCTTCAAGTCTTGATACATCTTCGTAACTCCTGGATGAATACCAAAGTTGCTCTTATGCGCCGTCGAGAATCAACTTCCCGGCTCGGATCGTTAGGTACACATACTCGGCCATTGCACCTCAAGATGTCGTCGCTCAGGCGTGAAATTACATCGCCTTCCACTTGCGCTATCAGCTTGAATCTTCCATTGCGAAGCTTCGTCATGAACTTCTTTGGTCTCGGATCTCGTCCAACAATCATTAGAAATGGTAAGCATACCAAATCTCGGCTTCCGGTGAAACTTGACACTCGACTTCAAGTCTCGGAACTTCTCGAGCATCTCCAACTCCTTGATCATCAATACCGAGGTTAAGCGCTCTTCCTACTCAATGCATCTGCTACCACGTTAGCCTTCTAGGGATGGTATTCCAGCGTAAAGTCGTAGTCCTTGAGAAATTACGTCCATCTACGCCGACGCATGTTGAGTTCTTTACGGTCGAGCAGTACTTCAAGCTCTTGTGATCGCTGAAAGCGATGAGTGCTCCCGTAAAGGTAGTGTCTCCATATCTTGAGCGCCAAAAACTACTGCTTTGCCCGGCTCAGTCGTGAGTAGGGTAGTTCCTCTCGTGAATCTTAAGGTGTCTTGAAGCATCTGCGACCACCTTCCGATGTTGCATCGACGCATCCCAATCCCTGGTGTGACACATCACAATACACCTCGAAAGGCTCTTACGGTTGAGGCAAAATCGGCCTGTATTTGTCGTCAAAAGCTCCTTCGATCTTTGGCGGGTTCGCACTCCTCGGTCAGGCAAAGGTTGATCCTTCCTCGTCGATCGTGTAAGAAGCGCGACAATCTCCGAGAAACCTCCACTGAATCTTCGGTAATCTCCTGCTAAGCCGACAAACCTCCTGATCTCGGTAACCGTCTTCGGCTGTTTCCACGCTAGCACAGCTTCAATCTTAGTTGGATCCACAGCTATCCCTTCTTTGGAAATCACGTGACCAAGAAAATTCACCTCTTTAAGCCAAAATTCACACTTGACGAGGTTGGCATAGAGTTGCTTATCTCGTAATATCTGCGATGCTCGACATAAGTGTTCTTCGTGCTCTTCTCGGTTCCTCGAGTAGATCGGTATGTCGTCGATGAACACTACAACGAACTGATCCAAAAGCGAATGGAAAATCCTGTTCATGTAATCCATAAACCACGGTGGCGCATTCGTCGCTCCAAGCGGCATCACCAAGTACTCGTAGTGACCGTATCTAGTCCTGAAAATTTGTTTTGGCGACATCTTCCTCCTTCACGCGAATCGATGGTAGCGGGCTTCAAGTCTATCTTGGAAAAGATCGTAGCTCCACGAAGTTGATCCATCAAGTCGTCAATACGTGGTAACGGATAGCGGTTCTTCACGGTAACCTTGTTGAGCTCGCGATAGTCCGCCTGACACGCCTTGATCGTCCATCCTTCTTCTTAACCAATAACACTGGAGCTCCCCACGGTGACACGCTCGGTCATATGAATTGCCGACTCCAAGTGTTCGATGCGGGACTTGACTCTTTCATCTCGGCGGGAGACATCTGTATGGCGCTTTGGAAATCGGTCACATTCCTGGAATCGGTCGATGGAGAACTTCGACCTCTCGTCTTGGTGGTAACCACAGCGCGTCTTCGGGAAAAAGCGTCCTCAAAGTCACACACCAGCTGGAACATTCTTCACGTCGATCTGGCTGGAAAACTTAGAACTAGCGGATACATGTATTCCCTAGTTCCTTCTTTCAAAGAAACTCCAATACGTTCGTGATAAGATAATTGGAGACTCAAGTGCGGAAAAATTACAGTTTTATGGGCACAGTCCAAAAGGACATGGTGGTGTGACAACCAATCCATCCCGAGGATGACATCTAGGCCCTTAAGAGGCAAACAAACCAAATTGACCACAAACTTTCTACTGCGAATAACCACTTTACACAATTAAGACATGCGGTGTTTGTGACTAAGGTTTTAGCGGTGGGGTTGTAACTACTAATTTAAGCGGTAAAGCGATCCGCAGTCAAGTTCAAATGGTTCACACAATCGAGAAGAAATAAAGCAATGTGTTGCAGAATCAAAAGAACGGATAAGGATTTACCCTCGATCTCACATTCACCTTGGATAAGATCATCGGCTCGTTCTTCTTCCTCGCCACTAATCTGAGAAAACTACGCCTTTAGCTACCTGGCGCTTTCCTTTGGCTCTTCTTTGCGCAAGCATCGTCGGTTCGACTTTAGGTGTAGGACAATCCTTGGCAAAATGCCCTGGCTTCTTACGGTTAAAACACACCTCCTCGCGACGATCTGATTACTCGCGTAATGTCGGCTTTCCACATCGATAGCAAGTCACCTCGACACGGTCGACCTCCTCCTCGCTCCTGGGTCATCGGACGATCACATCCCTGTTATCCGTTCCACGGTCGGTCGTAAGGCTTCTTACTGCGGTTGTTTTCCTTTACTGTGCAAATCTACGCCCGCGCTCACGGGAGTCTCAGCGGTCAGCTACAACAATCTTCTTCTTGTGGCTCCTCACTCCTTCTACCTCGACACATCGATCAATCGACTCTTGGAGGTTTGGATCCTCAGCGACACCAGCGACTTACGAATGTCGAATCTCGATCCCGTTGGAATCTCTCACTTAACCATCTTTGGTCAACTCGATCACGGAATGGACTGAAATACCTCGCCAACGACTCGAACTTGGCCGCATACTCGGACACTGTCGAGTTGCCTTGCTGCAATTGAAGAAATTCTTGCTCCTTCTCGGCTCGTGCAGTATCTGGGAAGTACTTGTCCAAGAACCTTTCACGAAAAAGCTCCCAGGTCATCTCGCGACGTTCCGCTATAAATGTTTGCTTCACTCCTCTCCACCAATACTCTGCGTCTCCTAGCAGTAAGTAGGTGGCATAGTCGACCTTCACGTTGTCCGGGCAATGAAGTGCCTCGAAGATCTTCTCGATCTCTTGCATCCAAAGATCAGCTTTATCCGGATTTGGCTCACCGTAGAACTTCGGTGGATCATGCTTCCTGAAGTCGGCCAATCCTCTCGCTTGACATTTAGATTACGCTCGTTCTTTGTTCTTTGCCGAGTTCTGGCGAGTTAACATTGCCGTCTGTTGAGCCATCGCGTTAACTGTTGAGTTCGCAGCGGTGATTGTTGAGCCATGGCTGCCGCCATCTCGGTCATAGCTTGAATTGCTCGTTCCATGTCGGCGTTTCGGTTGCGGCTGTCGTATTCCTCTGAGGTGGCATTAGATTCCACAAAGTTCAAAACCTGTCGAATCTCGGAACAAGGATGTGTTAAAACACCTTGCTTCAATCAAGAAACAGATTCAAACAATTTTTCAAGCAATAAGTGCTTCACTTAATCAAGCGAAATCAACATAATACAACTAGGTACCCGGACACATAACCCGACACGGTGACCGGTCAAATCTCCTATGCACGGCTCGGTTGAACCGAGCGCTCGATACCAACGATGTAACGACCGCTTTCAGGACCGCTACTGAGCTCAATATACCGAGCTCGAGTTCTGAAGCTCAACACACCGAGCTCAACATAAACCTGTATGAGATGTGTTTTAAAGCGAAACTCTTGTGCCTTTTAAAAATACGATATATTTTTTTAAAACCAACTCGTGCACATCGAGAGTAATTACTGACTTTTGAAACATGGTGCAACTAAGACACAAGACTTAAATTCTAATAAAACATACATGCATAACATACATATATATATATCACTCGAAATAATAATGTATACAAAATCTGAGTAGCAAATGTGCAAAGAAAATACACCTAGATGCAGCGACTTCAAAAGAGCAATCATACCCTGGGGTACTTGCGGAGACTCCCACGCAGGGCTGCTCCAAAAGTAAACCTTGATCTACCCTAAGCAATAAAACATACCCGCCCAAACCGGTCACGACCTCGAACACAAAGAAAAACAAAATGCAGTCATCGAGAAAAATAAACATCCAACAACATAATCAATCCACGACAAGTAGAGGTCGTCACTCGGGTCCTCGTCGAGCTCCTCCTCGGCATCGTCTGCTGCCGAGTTCCTGCGCCCTCGACACCGCACGGGTAACAGTCATGGATTGAAGGCACCACGGGAAAGGGTCAACTTCTCGACAATTCAAGATAAGCTCGACATAAAGGATATAAGCAAACAAAGAAAAGTATAACGTCCACCACCGTGACTCGACCATCTCACTCTAACTCGACACAACTCGCAAATCCATTTTCTCTCGACTCGACAATTTTTTCCGGAATGCACACGCCGTACCGTATGTCGAAAAGTCCAGCCGAAGCCTTGGGATCCTCGCTCTCCCTTGGGCCGATCAACTCAGGTCCCATAGCGTGGCGGCGTCTAGTCAATCTCCAGTAAACAAAGGGGACCTAGCACCCTTAGTTATCCGGTCACGGCTCAAAACGTCATACGACTCACCTAGCTCGCTCACTCGATGAACAATTAAGCCGCATCACGATATTCAAAGAGTTAAACACAAGATATTCAACCGCATGTCAAATAAAAAGAGCAAGCTCGACATGAAGAAACGCAATTCAACATGCAA
This sequence comes from Calophaca sinica, assembly GCA_037113605.1. Classification (NCBI taxonomy): domain Eukaryota; kingdom Viridiplantae; phylum Streptophyta; class Magnoliopsida; order Fabales; family Fabaceae; genus Calophaca; species Calophaca sinica. The sequence goes on from CM073735.1 coordinate 93,005,755, forward strand.
TACACAATTCACGACATATATTCAATCACATATTAAATACATGCAAAAACTCAATCATATCACAACATTTCAAGCTCGACACAAATCAGGAAATCCATACACAATAACATAACCACGTAGAATATGAAGTGCCCTTACGCTAGCATACTATGAAAGTATTAATGTGAAGCGCCCTTATGCTAGCATACTATGAAAGTATTAATGTGAAGCGCCCTTACCGAACTCCAAGTTAATGCTGCTCGACAACGACCTCGACACAGCCGTCTTCAAATGAGCTCGACAACGACTTCTCTTACTCGATCTCGACACGGCTGTCTTCAACGAGCTCGACAACGACTTCGACACGTACCGTCCTCAATCGACCTCGACACGTACACTTCTCAGTCGACCTCGACACGTACAATTCTCGATCTGGATTCCGCTGCTTCCACGTCCTCAGATTCGCTTTCCCGTACACCTCGATTCGGAAATCACACGATCTCGGGAATCAGACTTCCTAAAACAAACACAACTCAGTTCGATCTATGGGTTCTAATACACTTAGCTCTCATCCCAAACTTAACCTGACCCAGGAAAATATAAAAACTCAAGAACTGAAATATATTTTTCCTCTAACACAAAGTTAGGGTTTTCGATCAAAAGTTCATGAAAAAGGTTATCGATGCTTCAACAGATAGATCGACAACAACAACAACCGAAGCAACAAGCGAAAAACAAGAAATCGAAACAAACCAAAAATGGGGGTTTTAGGCGCTGCCGATTTCAGAAAAAGCAGAGGAAGAAAATTTGTTTTACAAGCCCAATTAATCGGTTAGAAAGATAGGTAATATCGTGAAGAAGAAAACCCATCAGTTTGACATGATTTGGAAGCATAAAACTGGCTAAAAATGGAAAGAAGAAATAGCGCTAAACAGTAGCACAGAGGAAAAGAAAAATCTGTTTTTCATACCTCAATGGTGATGGTCGAGCAGGCGAGATATGTCGAGAAGATGATGAGGAACAAGGTTGATGAAGAAAATTTGTGCAGAATCTCGATGGAACTCAAGGTTTCGTCGATGGAAGTTCTTGGAGAAAAACAACGAAACTCATAGCAGAAGGAAGGAAGAAGAAAGAAGAAAAGAGAAATGAGTATCTGAGGGAATCGGTCGTGGTATACAGCTGGTGAGAGAAGGGGCATAATCGTAACTCCAGCTATAAGATGCCAATCCCATCAATCATTCTACCCGTCTAATCGTTCCTCTCTCATAATTACCCTCTACTCTGTCGGTCAACGGTCTAGACACGCGACGAGAACGGCAAGCCGACAATGTAATAATTACAAACAATATAATAATAGCGCTGAATAACGTTCGAAAGAATACGAGTTATCATCTCGACACGATGTCGACAAGGGTGCTCGTGCAAGCGCACAAGGTTCTAACACGAGTTCGTGAACGCGGCCTCCTCAGCTCGGTACGCGACTTCATCAACTCGACACCCGACCTCCTCAGCTCAGCAGCTAGTGCACGCAGTCTCCTCAGCTCGACAAATTACCTCGACAAACGATCTTGGCACGGGATCTCGACACAAGGTCTTGGTCGAGGTCTCGATACGTCGTCCTAATACGATGTCGATCTCGTCCTCAGGTGTTACAGGAAGCAAGAGGATTCGATCCCTAGTCGCTTTTAATTCTCCTTAAAATCCAAATTTTTGTTTAGTTGTTTACTGTTTTTGTCTTTTGATATAAGTCATAAATATTTCAAACACATCACTTAGTTCAATAGTTCAAATTATTACAAGTTTGTTAAGTTAAATAATCAGTTACAATCCCTGTGGATTCGATCTTTTTATTACTTGACGACGAATCGTACACTTGCGATTTTGCCCAACAAGTTTTTGGCGCCATTGCCGGGGATTGTTGAATTGATATTTAACAAGGCAAACTAGTGTTATTTTGAACATTTATTTTTTGTTTATATAAAAAAAAATAACCAAAAATTTATTTATTTTTCTTCTCTTCTTATAAAGTTGTTGTGTTGCTCACAATTCTCTTAGCTTCTGTAGCATGCAGCCTCTTAGATGTGATTTTTGTGGAGGAAAGCATAAGAATGGCTATTGTGAGGATTTCTTAGTCATGGTGGAGGAAGAAGAGGATTATTACATGCAGCCTCTTAGATGTGACTTTTGTGGAGGAAAGCATAGAAATGGCTATTGTGAGGATTTCTTAGTCATGGTGGAAGAAGAAGAGGACTATTGCATGGAAAGTATCTTGGAAGAAGAAGAGTCACATCCTAAAAAGCAAGAGAAGATAAGTGCCTTAGAAGATGCTCTTATTCAGATCATGAAGATGACGCAATCCAATTTCCAGAATCATGAGTCTCTTTTCAAAAACCAAGAGGCCTCTATCAAAAATCTGGAGAATCAAATTGGGTAACCCTCAAAGCAACTTGCGGAGCAAACCAAAGAGTCACATCCTCAAACTCAATTCGAAGAATCCCATGACAGAGACTCTTACCTTAACAATGTTTGGGTGAAATTCATGAGAGCCAACCAAGCTTCATTTGATAGCTTTGAGGTTCGTTGTGAGAGGTTATCAGAACAATTATCCCAATTTGAGCAGAAAAAGTGGAGATAGAGAGTGAACATAACTTCATGGTGGCATTGGAAGAAGAATGGAAAAACAAAATAGTGACATAAAAGAGGACCTAAGGTTGAGGCATGGAGAGATTCAAGTGATAGCTCAACTCTTGGGCATTGAAGAGAATCGTCTTCCGCAAGATGAATTTGATGTGCTTCAAGAGAAAGACTGGGGGAAACAATATCCCAATTGTCTAGTTGTTGGGGCATGGGAACACTTACATCCCTATGCCAAATACATGGGAATTCTCCCCAAAAGAAGGAAGCGGAAGGATGAAATCTTCTTTTTGTCATATTATCCACCCTAACATGGGTGTTGAAGTGTCAAGCTTGTGATTTCATGCCTTGACAGGATTTGTTTTGATGATTGACAAAAGGAGTTCCATGAATAGTCATGTGCAAAAAGCGGAAAATTACACCAAGACGCCTACCAAGGATAAAGTTTTTTTTAAGTATTTATTTTATTTTTAGGACTATTTGTAAGTAGTAATAAAATGCTCTCAACTAATTAAATCACACACTCACAAAATGATTTTTATTCTAAAACTGATTTTATGATAATTTTTCCTAAATTATTGTTAGGCACAAAGTATTTCGAAAAATTCTTAAGTTGTGCTCAAAATATTTTTTCTGAAAAATGTTTCAAGTTTTCTTTGGCTTGTTGCAAGAAACAGAATACCCTTAAACGATTATAAGGATATTCATAATCGTTTATGACGTGCTCCTCTTCTCCGTGTCGAGCGTTGATATCTTGACATGCAAATCTCGCAGCGTCTTAGTGTGGAGAGATCGTATGCCGAGCTGTGTGGAGAGGTCGTATGCCGAGCTGTGTGGAGAGGTCGTATGCCGAGCTGTGGAGAGGTCGTATGCCGAGCTGTGTGGAGAGATCGTATGCCGAGCTGGGGAGAGGTCGCATGCCGAGCTGGGGAGAGGTCGTATGGAAATACGATGTCGGACACCAAGTGTGTCCGAGAATCATTTCCGTCTCCGTGTCTTTTGATCACTTTATAATCGATTACACCCTTTTTAAATGTCATCCGTGTATCATGTTTTCAACAAATTGCAGCTGTCATCTTATGACCAATTGACAGCAAATGTTTATCTGTCAAACGCGTTTTTTTTATGCCAATTCTCTCTCCTCGTCTTTCCAACGGCTCTTTCGTTTTTTTTGCCTATATATAGGACAGCATTGTGCATTCCAAAGAACACTCACTTATTCTTTGTGCCAAAACTCTGTCAAATATTCTCCATCACTCACACTTATTTTGAGCACAATTTCTTGAGAGCTTTTTATTCTACGTAATTTAAGTTGTATTATTTGAGCTTCAATTTGTTATATCTTCACTATTGAGTGTATCTTTCTCATCTCATTTTATTTGAAAAAAAAACATTTCTTTTTGGGTAGGAATCCCAAGGTGTTCATAGAGAGGTGATATCTCTTGAACGTATTGCTCTGGTATAGAGTTGTAAAGGTTTCTAGCTGAACCTGATTTAAAAGCTAGTGATTTAGTGAAAATCCCACAGTGCTTTGCCTTGGGGACAGGACGTAGGCCACAAGGGTGTTTGGTGGCCGAACCTTGTATAATCTCTGCGTGCTCTTCTTTGCTCTCTGTCTTTATCATTCAAGCACTTTATTTATTTTTTATTTATTTTTCGGTCATTTATTTTCTGTCATTTATTTATCGCAATTTATTCTTCAAGTTATTTATCTTTTCGCAATTTATTTCTTTCAAGTTTCTTTTAATTCGATAATCTATGTAATTTTTATATAAGCACCGCTATCACAATTCACCCCCTCTTGTGTTTGAAGTCACTTGGTAACAAGTGGCATCGAGCTAGACTCTTGTATAAAGGACTTAACCGTCTCAAGAGAATGACTTCAAACAATAGCGAGGAACTTCCATGAGCAGACCCCATTTTTCAATGGTGAGGGGTATGGTTATTGGAAGGATAGAATGCAAATCTTTCTTGAGGGTGTTGATCTTGATATTTGGGATCTTTGTGGAAAATGGTCCATTTGTCCCCACTCAATCAATTAATGATGCAGTGGTAGACAAACCAAGATCACTTTGGACCGAAGATGATAAGAAAAAGGTCCAATACAATTTGAAAGCTAAGAACATCATCATACGCTTTAAGCTACGATGAGTTCTATAGGGTCTCAAATTGCAAGGCTGCTAAAGAAATGTGGGACACCCTTCTATTGACCCATGAAGGTACTCACAGAGGTCAAGAGGGCTCGAATGAACACATTAACCCATGAGTATGAGTTATGTAGGATGAAACCAAGTGAAAACATACAAGATATGCAAAAAAGGCTCATCCATATAATAAACCATCTCAGAGCGCTGGGGAAAGGCATGAGGAATGAAGAGTTAATTAATAAAGTTCTTAGATGTTTAAATAGAAACTGGCAACCCAAGGTTACTGCTATATCTGAATCTAAAGATTTATCTACTATATCATTGGCAACCTTGTTTGGAAAATTGCAGGAACATGAACTTGAACTAAATCGACTCACTGAGAGTGAAGAAAGTGATAAGAAAAAGAAAGGAATTGCTCTCAAAGCAATCGTAAATGAAAAATAGGAATCTGACAACAATGATAGTCTAGATGAGAATGAGGAAGACATAAGTCTGATGGTTCGAATGTTCAAAAGGTTCATGAGGCAAAAGGGAGAGCAGGCAAGGTACAAAATCCTCAAAGAAAAATGAGGAAGGAACTTCTTTTAATCCAACTTGCTATAAGTGTGGTCAAAGGGACATATAAAACCCTGCCTCATGGACAGAAGAAAAACGAAAAATTTGATAGAAGACCACAAAAGGAATCAAAAGGAAGAAGAGCCTACATTGCCTGGGATGACAATGATATCGTCTGATGAATCAGAAAATGAGGAGGCCAACTTATGTCTCATGGCAAAACACGAGGAGAATGAGGTAAATGCTCTTGAACTCGAATCTCCATTAACTTATGATGAGCTGCTTATTGCTTGTGAAGAATTAAATAATGAAACGACTAGACTTCGAAAAATTATTTCTTCTTCTAAGACAACCATCTCTTCTCTTGAATCTAAAATTATTTTCTTAAACCAAGAGATGGAAGTTTTTAAGGAAAGACAAGTTGTTGTGACTGAAGTTTCTACTTGCACCTTTTGTGAAAACCAAAAGATTGATACTTTCAAGTGTGATGAATGCAATGTTTTGAAAAACAAGATTGAAGATTTGGAAAACACCCTTGCCAAATTTACCATGGTAAGGGATAACTTAAACATTCTATTGGGAAAACAAAAGGGTACCTTTGGAAAAGCCGGTTTGGGTTATAATCCACAAACGCATGAAAAATCCTTTAAACTTGTTAATCACAACAACACTTCAAGCGACCACTTTCATTAAATGCTTTCACTTTGTGGTAGAAATAGTCACACGCCTCCATTTGCAATATTAGAAAGAACAAGAATGTGGTTGGCAAAAGATATGGATTCCAAAGGGTACTTTGCCAAAAACTAACTCATCTGGACCCAACATGGTTTGGGTACCAAAGGTTAAAATATGATTTGATGTGGTAGGTGTGCGTGAAGGGCAGGGACTTAAATTGGGATCTTGATAGGGGGTGTGCAAAGGACATGACGGAGACAAAAGCAAGTTCTCCTCATTGGTACCTAAGAATAGTGGCTATGTCAGGTATGGTGCCAACAACAAAGGTAAAATTCTTGGGATTGGTTCTATTGGTAAGAGTCCTAATCCCACTATTGAAAATGTTTTGTATGTGGATGGTTTGAAGCATAGTTTGCTAAGCATTAGTCAACTTTGTGATAAAGGAAACAAAGTGGTTTTCGATTCTTCAAAATGCATGGTCATGGATTCTATAAATGAAGATGTTATTGTTATTGGACCTAGAATTGGAAATATCTATATGCTTGATTTAGACAAAATACCTTTAAATGATGCATGTTGTCTTATTAGTAAAGAGGATAAATCTTGGCTATGGCATAGGAGAATGGCTCATATTCACATGGATCATCTTAATAAGTTGGTTCAAAAGGACTTAGTAATTGGCTTACCAAAGCTTCGTTTTGAAAAAGATAAATTATGTGATGCCTGTCAAAAAGGAAAACAAGTAAAGGCCTCTTTCAAATCAAAAAATATTGTTTCCACAAACCAGCCTTTACAACTTTTACACATGGACTTATTTGGACCATCTAGAACTAAAAGCTTTGGTGGAAATTACTATGCCCTTGTTATTGTGGATGACTATTCTCGCTATACATGGACTCTATTTCTTTCTCATAAAAATGACGCTTTCTTTGCCTTTTCGTAAACTTGCTAAAGTTATCCAAAATGAAAAAGGAATGAACATAGTATCCATCAAAGTGATCACGGTGGGAATTCCAAAATGAGGCATTTGAGGCCTTTTGTACTGAAAATGGAATTGAGCATAATTTTTCCGCACCTAGAACACCACAGCAGAATGGAGTGGTGGAAAGGAAAAATCGGTCTCTTGAAGAGCTTACGAGGACGATGCTCAATGAGACCAACCTTCCTAAGTATTTACAGGCGAGGCAGTAAGCACCGCATGTTATGTAATGAATAGAGTCCTCATAAGACCTATTCTAAAACAAGCATCTATGAAATTTACAAGGAAGGAAGCCCAACATTTCCCACCTTCACGTATTTGGATGTAAGTGCTTTGTTCTAAATAACAGTAAAGATAACCTTGGTAAATTTGATGCTAAAGGCGATGAAGGTTTATTTCTTGGATATTCCACTTCTAGTAAAGCCTTTCGAATTTTTAATAAGCGTGCTTTAGCTGTTGAAGAATCGTGCATGTTTCTTTTGATGAATCTAACCCCAAATCTTGATAGAAGAAAGTGTTGATGATCTTGCAGAAGTATTTGGAGATACCTATTTAGAGGAACAAGAGAGATCAAAAGTTCAAAAGGAGGATCAAGAGTCCTTGCCTCAACCCTCTCAAGAACTCTCTCACTCAAATCTTCCAAAGGAATGGAGAGTCTCAAAGAACCATCCTCTTGACAACATAATAGGTGATATCTCAAAAGGGGTAACGACTCGAAACTCTCTTAATCATGCATGTCATCATATGGCCTTTGTCTCTCAAATTGAACCAAATGCCGTCAATGAAGCCATCTTTGATGAGCATTGGACCCTTGCTATGCAAGAGGAATTAAATCAATTTGAGAGAAATGATGTTTGGGAACTTGTCCCTAGGCCTAAAGATCACCTAGTCATTGGGACCAAATGGGTCTTTCGCAACAAGCTTGATGAAACCGGTATCATTGTTAGAAATAAAGCTAGACTTGTTGCAAAAGGCTATAACCAACAAGAGGGCATAGATTTCGATGAAACCTATGCACCCGTGGCTAGATTAGAAGCTATTAGCATGCTTCTCGCATTTGCATGCATCATGGATTTCAAACTTTTTCAAATGGATGTTAAAAGTGCATTTCTTAATGGCTTTATTCAAGAAGAAGTATATGTTGATCAACCTCCCAGTTTGAAAATTTTGAATTTCCAAATCATGTCTTCAAATTGAAAAAGGCTTTATATGGTTTAAAACAAGCTCAGGAAGCAGTACGAGAAGGTTGAGCAAATATTTACTTGAAAAGGTTTTGAAAGAGGAAAAGTTGATACCACTCTTTTCATTAAACACAAAAATCATGACATTTTACTTGTTTAAATTTATGTTGACGATATCATCTTTGGTGCTACTAATGAGTCCTTGTGTGAAGATTTTTCCAAAATCATGCAAAGTGAGTTTGAAATGTCCATGATGGGAGAGCTCAACTACTTCCTTGGTCTTCAAATCAAACAAACAACAGAAGGAATTTTTATAAATCAATCCAAATATTGCAAGGAGTTGCTTAAAAGATTTGGAATGAGCAACGCCAAAGAAATCTCAACTCCAATGAGCACATCATGCTATCTTGACAAAGATGAAGGTGGTAAGTCGGTCGAAGTAAGTAAGTATCGAGGTATGATAGGATCTCTTCTCTATCTCACTGCTAGTCGTCTGGATATTATGTCTGGTGTTTGTATGTGTGCACGTTTTCAAGCAAATCCTAAGGAATCACATCTCTTAGCGGTAAAACACATCATGAGATATCTCACTAGCACACAAACTATGGGTTTATGGTACCCCAAAGGTGCTGACTGCACACTTATTGGGTACTCGGATTCTGATTTTGCGGGTTGCAAAATGGACCGAAAAAGCACTAGTGGGACATGCCACTTACTTGGGAATGCCTTGGTCTCATGGCATAGTAAGAAACAAGCCAGTGTGGCTTTGTCCACTGCTGAAGCGGAATACGTTGCAGCAGGCAGTTGTTGTGCACAAATTATTTGGATGAAACAACAGTTGAATGATTATGGGATTAATCTGAAAACTGTTCCAATTAAGTGCGACAATACTAGTGCCATAAACCTCACGAAAAACCCGGTCTATCACTCCCGGACTAAACACATAGAAATTAGGCACCATTTTATTAGAGATCATGTTCAAAAAGGAGATTGTGTGATTGAGTTTGTGGAAACATCTAAGCAACTTGTAGACATTTTTACTAAACCTTTGCCTAAAGAAAATTTCTTTCTCATAAGAACTGAATTAGGAATTTTAGATCAATCGTGCATTGAATGATTGCGTGTGAGTGCATTTTATCTTTTACAAATTCTAACTTGGGCGTTGGAGTGTGCTAACAATTTTATGTAGGTCTCAAATTTCATATGCCTCAAGGACAAAAGAAGCGAGCAAAACAGAGAGCTCTTAAACGTTTATGATAATCGTTTACGAAGAGTTTAAACGGTTATCTAATCGATTACCATGTACTTCATAATCGTTTATGTAAACGATTACTTAATCAATTACCTAAACGGTTACAGAGCGGAGCTCACCCGTCAGCAGCTATAATCGATTATGAGAATCCCATAATTGTAACGACCCGTTTCCGGACCGCTACCGAGCTCAATATACCGAGCTCGAGTTACCGAGCTCAACACACCGAGCTCAACATAAACCTGTATGAGATGTGTTTTAAAACGAAACTCTTGTGCCTTTTAAAAATACGATATATTTTTTTTAAAACCAACTCGTGCACATCAGAGTAATTACAGCTTTTCGAAACATGGTGCAACTAAGACACAAGACTTAAATTCTAATAAAACATACATGCATAACATACATATATATATCACTCGAAATAATAATGTATACAAAATACAGAGTAGCAAATGTGCAAAGAAAATACACCTAAGGTACGACGACTTCAAAAGAGCAATCATACCCTGGGGTACTTAGGCAGACTCCCACGCAGGTGCTCCAAAAGTAAACCGCCGCCTACCACTGTAGCAATAAAACATACCCGCCCAAACTGGTCACGACCTCGAACACAAAGAAAAACAAAGTACGTCATCGAAAAACAAACATCCAACAACATAATCAATCACGACAAGTAGAGGTCGTCACTCGGGTCCTCGTCGAGCTCCTCCTCGGCATCGTCTGGCCGTCGAGTTCCCTCGCGCTCGACACCGCCTGGGTAACCGTCATGGATTGAAGGCACCACGGAAAGGGTCAACTTCTCGACAATTCAAGATAAGCTCGACATAAAGGATATAAGCAAACAAAGAAAGTATAACATTCACCGACGTGACTCGACCATCTCACTCTAACTCGACACAACTCGCAAATCCATTTTCTCTCGACTCGACAATTTTTTCCGGAATGCACACGCTGCATCAGATGTCGGAAAGTCCAGCCAAGCCTTGGGATCCTCGCTCTCCCTAGGGCGGTACTAACTCAGGTCCCATAGCGTGGCAACGTCTAGTCAATCTCCAGTAAACAAAGGGACCTAGCACCCTTAGTTATCCGGTCACGGCTCAAAAGCGTCATACGACTCACCTAGCTCGCTCACTCGATGAACAATTCGCCAGATACGATATTCAAAGAGTTAAACACAAGATATTCAACCGCATGTCAAATAAAAAGAGCAAGCTCGACATTAAGAAACGCAATTCAACATGCAATACACAATTCACGACATATATTCAATCACATATTAAATACATGCAAAAACACAATCATATCACAACATTTCAAGCTCGACACAAATCAAGAAATCCACACACAATAACATAACCACGTAGAATATGAAGTGCCCTTACGCTAGCATACTATGAAAGTATTAATGTGAAGCGCCTTACGCTAGCATACTATGAAAGTATTAATGTGAAGCGCCACCCAGAACTCAAGTTAATCTTTGCTTTCGACAACGACCTCGACACGGTAGTCTTCAAATGAGCTCGACAACGACTTCTCTTACTCGATCTCGACACGGCTGTCTTCAACGAGCTTCGACAACGACTTCGACACGCATCGCCCCTCAATCGACCTCGACACGCACACTTTTGATCGACCTCGACACGCACTGATTCGATCCGGATTCCGCTGCTTCCACGTCCTCGGATTCGCTTTCCGTACACCTCGATTGGAAATCACACGATCTCTGAATCAGACTTCCTAAAACAAACACAACTCAGTTCGATCTATGGGTTCTAATACACTTAGCTCTCTTCCCAAACTTAACCACAACCCAGAAAATATAAAAACTCAAGAACTGAAATATATTTTTCCTCTAACACAAAGTTAGGGTTTTCGATCAAAAGTTCATGAAAAAGGTTATCTGATGCTTCAACAGATAGATCGACAACAACAACAACCAGAAGCAACAAACGAAAAACAAGAAATCGAAACAAACCAAAAATGGGGGGTTTCTGGGCACTGCCGATTTCAGAAAAACAGAGGAAGAAAATTTGTTTTACAAGCCCAATTAATCGGTTAGAAAGATAGGTAATATCGTGAAGAAGAAAACCCATCAGTTTGACATGATTTGGAAGCATAAAACTGGCTAAAAATGGAAAGAAGAAATAGCGCTAAACAGTAGCACAGAGGAAAAGAAAAATCTGTTTTTCATACCTCAATGGTGATGGTCGAGCAGGCGAGATATGTCGAGAAGATGATGAGGAACAAGGTTGATGAAGAAAATTTGTGCAGAATCTCGATGGAACTCAAGGTTTCGTCGATGGAAGTTCTTGGAGAAAAACAACGAAACTCAGAGCAGAAGGAAGGAAGAAGAAAGAAGAAAAGAGAAATGAGTATCTGAGGGAATCGGTCGTGGTATACAGCTGGTGAGAGAAGGGGCATAATCGTAACTCCAGCTATAAGATGCCAATCCCATCAATCATTCTACCCATCTAATCGTTCCTCTCATAATTACCCTCTACTCGCTTGGTCAACGGTCTAGACACGCGACGAGATCGGCAAGCCGACAATGTAATAATTACAAACAATATATTAATAGCGCTGAATAACGTACGAAAGAATACGAGGTTTCACCACGACACGTTGCCGACTAGGGTGCTCGTGCAAGCGCCCAAGGTTCTAACACGAGTTCGTAAACGCGGCCTCCTCAGTTCGGTACGCGACTTCATCAACTCGACACCCGACCTCCTCATTTCGGCGGTAGTGCACGCGATCTCCTCATTTCGACAAATTACCTCGACAAGCGATCTTGGCACGGATCTCGACACAAGGTCTTGGTCGAGGTCTCGATCGTCGTCCTAATACGATGTCGATCTCGTCCTCAGGTGTTACAATCTCTCCTCTAAAATCATTTCGTCCTCGAGATTTCAAATAAGATTCTTACAACAGAAAAGTTCAAGGTACTGAGTCTTCATCTTCTCCACCAGCTCCCAAGTCGCATCTCCCGTCTTCTGATCCCACACAACTTTGACGAGTTGAATCTCTTTGTTCCGCGAATCGCTGGCTTTCAGATCAACGATCCTTGCCGGTGATGCTTCAAAGATAAGTCGTCCTTCGGTTGAATCACATCAGGTTCGATGACATGAGAGGGTCGGAAACATACTTCCGCAATTGTGAGGCGTGGAAGGCGTCGTGGATGTTCGACAAGAATGGTGGCAAGGCAATCGATATGCCACCGACCAATACGACGAAGAATGCGGTAAGGTCCAATAAATTTAGGGGTAAGTTTCTTGGATTTGATCGGCTCGACCAACTCGATAGTGGGGGTGACTCTAAGAAATACATGTTCTCCTTCCTCGAACTCGAGTGGTCGACGTCGTTGGTGCGCATAACTCTTACATCGACTTTGAGATGTTCGCATCCGATCTCCGATCAAACGGATCTTCTCGGTAGTCCGCTGGATCATATCCGGTCCCTCTGACGATTCGTTCGCCGTCCTGGTACCAACAAAGAGGCGTCTGACATTTACGTCCATACAGCGCTTCAAAAGGTGCCATTCCAATACTCGCATGGAAACTGTTATTGTATGTGAACTCCACCAATGGTAAGACGTCGTCCCAACTTCCTCGGTGATCTAAGGTACACGCTCGCAACAAATCTTCAAGTGATTGGATCGTTCTCTCAGTCTGACCGTCAGTCTGTGGATGATATGCCGAGCTAAGCCTGAGCTCGGTTCCCATCGCTCCTTGCAATTCCCTCCAAAAATGAGACGTGAACTTCGGATCTCGGTCCGACACGATTGAAGAGGGTATACCATGAAGTCGTACTATCTCCGCGATGTAGATCTCGGTCAGCTTTTCCACGTTGTATGTCGACCTCACTGGTAAGAAATGAGCAGATTTGGTCAATCGGTCGACGATCACCCAAATCGAATCATTCTTCTTGCGTCTTCAAGAAACCTACAACGAAATCCATGGAAATACTATCCCATTTCCAAACTGGTACGTCAGCGATTGTAGCATTCCCGCGGTCGTTGGTGATCCACCTTCGCTTTCGACATGTCAAACACGGTTACGAGCTCGTGCTCGACCACTTGCTTCTTCATTCGGACCACCAAAAATGCTTCTTCAAGTCTTGATACATCTTCGTAACTCCTGGATGAATACTAAAGTTGCTCTTATGCGCTTCGTCGAGAATCAACTTCCTCAGCTCGGATACGTTAGGTACACATACTCGGCCATTGCACCTCAAGATGTCGTCCGCTCCGACGTGAAATTCTGTCGCCTTCCCTTGCGCTATCAACTGAATCTTCTCTTGCAGAAGCTCGTCATGAACTTGCTGGTCTCGGATCTCGTCCAACAATCTGTTAGAAATGGTAAGCATACCAAATCTCAGCTTCCCCGGTGAAACTTCGACACTCAACTTCAAGTCTCGGAACTTCTCGAGCATCTCCAACTCCTTGATCATCAATACCGAGGTTAAAACGCTCTTCCTACTCAACGCATCTGCTACCACGTTAGCCTTACCGGGATGGTATTCCAACGTAAAGTCGTAGTCCTTGAGAAATTCTGTCCATCTACGCTGACGCATGTTGAGTTCTTTCTGGTCGAACAGGTACTTCAAGCTCTTGTGATCGCTGAAAACAGTAAGAGTGCTCCCATAAAGGTAGTGTCTCCATATCTTCAGCGCAAAAACTACTGCTGCCAGCTCCAAGTCGTGAGTAGGGTAGTTCCTCTCGTGAATCTTAAGTTGTCTTGAAGCATACGCGACCACCTTCCGTTGTTGCATCAGTACGCATCCCAATCCCTGGTGTGACGCATCACAATACACCTCGAAAGGCTCTTACGGTTGAGGCAAAATCAGCACAAAGCGCCGTCGTCAAAAGCTCCTTGATCCTTTGAAGCGGCTTTGCACTCCTCGGTCAGTCAAAAGGTTGATCCTTCCTCGTCGATCGTGTAAGAGGCGACAATCTTCGAGAAACCTTCAATGAATCTTCGGTAATATCCTCGCTAAGCCGACAAAACTCCCGATCTCGTGAATCGTCTTCTACTGTTTTCACGCTAGCACAGCTTCAATCTTAGTTGGATCCACACTATCCCTTCTTTGGAAATCACGTGACCAAGAAAATTCACCTCTTCGCCAAAATTCACACTTGACCAGGTTGGCATAGAGTTGCTTATCTCGTAATATCTGCGCAGACTCGACATAAGTGTTCTTCGTGCTCTTCTCGGTTCCTCGAGTAGATCAATATGTCGTCGATGAACACTACAACGAACTGATCCAAAGCGAATGGAAAATCCTGTTCATGTAGTCCATAAACACGGTGGGCGATTCGCTACCCAAGCGGCATCACCAAGTACTCGTAGTGACCGTATCTAGTCCTGAAAGGCTGTTTGGCGACATCTTCCTCCTTCACGCGAATCGATGGTAGCGGAGCTTCAAGTCTATCTTGGAAAGATCGCCGCTCCACGAAGTTGATCCATCAAGTCGTCAATACGTGGTAACGGATAACGGTTCTTCACGGTAACCTTGTTGAGCTCGCGATAGTCCATGCACAGCCTTGATCGTCCATCCTTCTTCTTAACCAACAACATTGGAGCTCCCCACGGTGACACGGCTCGGTCGTATGAATTGCCGACTCCAAGTGTTCGATCCGGGACTTGACTCTTTCATCTCGGCGGAGACATCCTGTATGGCGCTTTGGAAATCGGTCTGTTCCTAGAATCGGTCGATGGAGAACTTCGACCTCTGCGTCTTGGTGGTAACCACAGCGCGTCTTCGAAAACGTCCTCAAAGTCACACACCACTAGAACATTCTTCACGCCGTCGATCTCGGAAAACTTAGAACTAGCGGATACATGTATTCCCTAGTTCCTTCTTTCAAAGAAACTCCAATCGTTCGGCGAAAGATAATTGGAGACTCCAAGGTGCGGAAAAATTACAGTTTCACGGCACAGTCCAAAAGGACATGGTGGTGTGACAACCAATCCATCCCGAGGATGACATCTAGGCCCTTAAGAGGCAAACAAACCAAATTGACCACAAACTTTCTACTCGAATAACCACTACACAATTAAGACATGCGGTGTTTGTGACTAAGGTTTTAGCATTTGGGGTTGTAACTACTAATTTAAGCGGTAGCGATCCGCAGTCAAGTTCAAATGGTTCACAATCGGAAGAAATAAAGGAATGTGTTGCACAGAATCAAAAAACGGATAAGGATTTACCCTCGATCTCACATTCACCTTGGATAAGATCATCGGCTCGTTCGCTTCCGCCACTAATGCAGAAAACTACGCCTTTAGCTACCTGGCGCTTTCCTTTGGCTCTTCTTTGCAAGCATCGTCGATTCGACTTTAGGTGTAGGACAATCCTTGGCAAAATGCCTGGCTTCTTGCGGTTGAAACACACCTCCTCCTTCGAGTCTGATTACTCGCGTAATGTCCCGGCTTTCCACATCGATAGCAAGTCACCTCGACACCGGTCTGACCTCCACTCCTCGCTCCCTGGGTCATCGGACGATACTGTCCCCTGTTGTCGTTCCCCTGAGGTCGGTCGTAAGGCTTCTTCTGCGGTTGTTTTCCTTTCTGTGCAAATCTCTGCCCCGCACTCTGGGGTCTCACTGGTCCGGCTACAACAATCTTCTTCTTGTGGCTCCTCACTCCTTCTACCTCGACACATCGATCAATCAGCTCTTGGAGGTTTCAGATCCTCAACGACACCACTGACTTCTGAATGTCGAATCTCAATCCCCGTTGGAATCTCTCACTTAACCATCTTTGGTCAACTCGATCACGGAATGGACTGAAATACCTCGCCAACGACTCGAACTTGGCCGCATACTCGGACACTGTCGAGTTGCCTTGCTGCAATTGAAGAAATTCTTGCTCCTTCTCGGCTCGTCTGATTATCTGGGAAGTACTTGTCCAAGAACCTTTCACGAAAAAGCTCCCGTGTCATCTCGCGACGTTCGCTATAAATGTTTGCTTCAACTCCTCTCCACCAATACTCTGCGTCTCTAGCGATGAAGTAGGTGGCATAGTCGACCTTCACGTTGTCAGGGCAATGAAGTGCCTCGAAGATCTTCTCGATCTCTTGCATCCAAAGATCGGCTTTATCCGGTTGGCTCAAGTAGAACCCGGTGGATCATGCTTCTGAAGTCGGCCAATCCTCTCGCCCGACATTTAGATTACGCTCGTTCTTTGTCGCTGCAAGTTCTGGCTGAGTTAACGCTGGCGTCTGTTGAGCCATCGAGTTAGCGTGTTGAGTGGTAGCAGCTGATTGCTGAGCCATGGCTGCCGCCATCTCGGTCATAGCTTGAATTGCTCATTCCATGTCGGCGTTCGGTTGCGGTTTATCGTATTCCTCACGAGGTGGCATTAGATTCCACAAAGTTCAAAACCCTGTCGGAATCTCGGAACAAGGATGTGTTAAAACACACCGCTTCAATCAAGAAACAGTTCAAACAATTTTCAAGCAATAAGTGCTTCACTTAATCAAGCGGCAATCAACATAATACAACTAGGTTCCCACACACATAACGACACGGTGACCGGTCAAATCTCTATGCACAAATTTCGGTCGAGCCGAATCGCTCACGATACCAACGATGTAACGACCGCTTCGACCGCTCTGAGCTCAATATACCGAGCTCGAGTTACCGAAGCTCAACACACCGAGCTCAACATAAACCTGTATGAGATGTGTTTTAAAACGAAACTCTTGTGCCTTTTAAAAATACGATATATTTTTAAAACCAACTCGTGCACATCGAGTAATTCTGACTTTTGAAACATGGTGCAACTAAGACACAAGACTTAAATTCTAATAAAACATACATGCATAACATACATATATATATCACTCGAAATAATAATGTATACAAAATACAGAGTAGCAAATGTGCAAAGAAAATACACCTAAGGTACGACGACTTCAAAAGAGCAATCATACCCTGGGGTACTTCCGGCAGACTCCCACGCAGGGGGCTGCTCCAAAAGTAAACCGCCAGTCTACCCTGTAGCAATAAAACATACCCGGCCCAAACTGGTCACGACCTCGAACACAAAGAAAAACAAAGTACAGTCATCAGAAAAACAAACATCCAACAACATAATCAATCACGACAAGTAGAGGTCGTCACTCGGGTCCTCGTCGAGCTCCTCCTCGGCATCGTCTGCTGTCGAGTTCCCTGCGCCCTCGACACCGCCTGGGTAACCGTCATGGATTGAAGGCACCACGGGAAAGGGTCAACTTCTCGACAATTCAAGATAAGCTCGACATAAAGGATATAAGCAAACAGCAAAGTATAACATTCACCGACGTGACTCGACCATCTCACTCTAACTCGACACAACTCGCAAATCCATTTTCTCTCGACTCGACAATTTTTTTCCGGAATGCACACGCCGTACCGTATGTCGGAAAGTCCAGCCGAATCCTTGGGATCCTCGCTCTCCCTAGGACAGTCAACTCAGGTCCCATAGTGTAACACCTGAGGACAAGATCGACATCGTATTAGGACGACGTATCGAGACCTCGACCAAGACCTTGTGTCGAGATCCCGTGACTAGATCGTTTGCCGAGATCTTTTGTCGAGCTGATGAGACCACGTGCACTAGTTCTTTGAGCGAGGAGGTCGCGTGTCGAGTTGATGAAGTCGCTGCATCGAAATGATGAGACGCAAGTCGGTGAGGAGACCGCGTTCACGAACTCGTGTTAGAACCTTATGCGCTTGCACGAGCATTCTTGTCGACATCGTGTCGAGATGACACCTCGTATTCTTTCAAGCGTTATTCAGCGTTATTATTATATTGTTTGTAATTATTACATTGTCGACTTGCCGCTGACCGGGCAGTAGAGGGTAATTATGAGAGGAACGAGTTAACGGGTAGATGATTGATGGGATTGGCATCTTATAGCTGGAGTTACGTTTATACCCTTTCTCTCGCCACCAGTATACCACGACCGATTCCCTCACGCTCATTCTTTCTCTTCTTCTTTCTTCTTCCTTCCTTCTCGCTCTGTGTTTCGTTGTTTTCTTCAAAACTTCCATCGATTTAAACCGTGAGTTCCATCGAGATTCTGCACAAGCTTTCTTCATCAATCTTGTTCATCATCAACTTCTCGACCCATATCTCGTCGATCGACCATCACCGTTGAGGTATGAAGAACAGATTTTTATCTTCTTCGTACTCTTGTTTAGCGCTAATTCTTCTTCCATTTTTAACCGCTTTATGCTTCCAAATCATATCAAATTGATGGGTTTTCTTATTCACGATATTACCTATCTTTCTAACCGATTAATTGGGCTTGTAAAACAAATTTCTTCCTCTGCTTTTTACGCAATCCAGCGGTGCCGAAACCTCCATTTTTGGTTCGTTTCGATTTCTTGTTTTTCATTCGTTGCTTGATTATTGTTGTTGTCGATCTATACATTGAAGCATCGATAACTTTTTCATGAAATTTTGATCAAAATCCCTAACTTTGTGTTAGAGGAAAAATATATTTCAGTTCTTGAGTTTTATATTTTCCGGGTTGTGGTTGAGTTTGGGAAGAGAGAGTTAGATGTATTGGAACCCATAGATCGATCTAAGTTGTGTTTGTTTTAGGAAGTCGATTCTCGAGATCGAGTGAATTCGAATCAAGGTGTGCGGAAAGCGAATCCAAGGACGCTGAAGGCTAGAATCGGATCGAGGGTATGCGTGTCGAAGTCGTTGTCGAGCTCTTTGAAGGCGTGTCGAGAGTCGTTGTCGGCGGCATTAACTTGGAGTTCGGTAAGGCGCTTCACATTAATATTTTCATAGTATGTAAGGGCGCTTCACATTAATATTTTCATAGTATGTAAGGCGCTTCACATTAATATTTTCATAGTATGTAAGCGGCAACTCTAGATATCTCTAAGGCTTCATTTTATAAGTCCTTAAGTAAGAGCATTTCATATTCTACGTGGTTATGTTATTGTGTATTTCCTGATTTGTGTCGAGATGAAATGTTGTGATATGATTGAGTTTTGCATGTATTTAATATGTGATTGAATATATGTCGTGAAATGTGTATTGCATGTTGAATTGCGTTTCTTCATGTCGAGCTTGCTCTCTTATTTGACATGCGGTTGAATATTTTGTGTTTAACTCTTTGAATATCGTATGCGTAATTGTTCATCAGTGAAGCGAGCTAGGTGGCTCGTATGACGTTTCTGAGCCGTGCCGCGGATAGCTGAGGGTGCTAGGTCCCCTTTTTGTTTACGGGAGATTGACTAGACGTCGCCACGCTTCGGGACCTGAGTTAGTCCCTAGGGAGAGCGAGGATCCCAAGGCTCGGCTGGACTTTCCGACATCTGATGCAGCGTGTGCATTCGGAAAATTGTCAGTCGAGAGAAAATGGATTTGTGAGTTGTGTCGAGTTTAGAGTGAGATGGTCGAGTCACGTCGGTGAATGTTATACCTTCTTTGTTTGCTTATATTTTTATGTCGAGCTTATCTTGAATTGTTGAGAAGTTGACCCTTTCCGTGGTGCCTTCAATCCATGGCGGTTACCCAGGCGATGTCGAAGCGCAGGAACTCGGCGATGAAGCGATGAGAGGAGGAGCTCGACGAGGACCCGAGTGACGACCTCTATCTGTCGTGATTGTTTATTTGTTGGATGTTTGTTTTTCTGAGGACTGTACTTGTTTTTCTTTTGTGTTCGAGGTCGTGACCAGTTTGGGCAGTGTTGTTTTGTTGCTTCTGAGGTAGGTGGTGGTCTTACTTTTTGGAGCGACCCTGCGTGGGAGTCTGCCGGAAGTACCCCCAGGGTATGATTACTCTTTTGAAGTCGTCGTACCTTAGGTGTATTTTCTTTACACATTTGCTACTCTGTATTTTGTATACATTATTATTTCGAGTGATATATATATGTGTATGTTATGCATGTATGTTTTATTAGAATTTAAGTCTTGTGTCTTAGTTGCACCATGTTTGAAAAGTCAGAATTACTCGATGTGCAGGAGTTGGTTTTATAAAAAAAAATATCATATTTTTGAAAGGCACAAGAGTTTTGTTTTTAAAACACATCTCATATAGGTTTATGTTGAGCTTGGTGTGTTCAGCTCGGTAACTCGAGCTTCGGTATATTGAGCTCGGTAGCGGTCAGGAAGCAGTCGTTCTGACTTTAGTATCGAAGCTTGATTCGATTCGGCCAGAGTGCATAGGAAATTTGGGTAGTCACCGTGTCGGGTTATGTGTTGGGTACCTAGTTGTATTGTGTTGATTCTTGTTTGATTAAGTGAAGCACTTATTGCTTGAGAAATTGTTTAGGCTTGTTTCTTGATTGAAGCGGTGTGTTTTAACACATCCTTGTTCTGAGATTCTGCCGGGGTTCTGAACTTTGTGGAATCTAATGCCACCTCGTAGGAATACGACATCTGCAACCGAGAACGTCGACATGGAACGAGCTATTCAAGCTATGACCGAGATGGCGGCAGCCATGGCTCAACAATCACCGCTGAACTCAACAGGCTAACGCGATGGCTCAACAGACGGCGCTTAACTTCGGAGAACTTGCAAAGAACAAAGAACGAGCGAGCGAAATCTTTGAAGCGAGAGGATTGGCGGACTTCAGGAAGCATGATCCACGAAGTTCTACGGTGAGCCAAATCCGGATAAAGTCGATCTTTGGATGCAAGAGATCGAGAAGATATTTGAGGCACTTCATTGCGGGACAACGTGAAGGTCGACTATGCCACCTACTTACTGCTAGGAGACGCAGAGTATTGGTGGAGAGGAGTGAAGCAAACGTTTATAACAGAACATCGCGAGATGACCTGGGAGCTTTTTCGTGAAAGGTTCTTGGACAAATACTTCCGGATCATCGCACGAGCCGAGAAGGAGCAGGAATTTCTTCAATCGCAAAGAAGGCAACTCGGCGATGTCCGAGTATGCGCCAAGTTCGAATCGTTGGCGAGGTATTTGATCCATTTCGTGACCGAGTTGACCAGAGATGGTTGAGTGAGAGATTCCAACGGGGATTGAGATTCGACATTGAAGTCGATGAGTGTCGTTGAGGATCCGAAATCTCCAAGAGCCGATTGATCGATGTGTCGAGGTAGAAGGAGTGAGGAGCCACTGAAGAAGACTGTTAGGGCGGACGGTGAGACCCCAGAGTGCGGCGAGATTTGCATAGAAGGGAAACCACCGCAGAAGAGGCCTTACGACCGACCTCGGGGGAACAACAACAGGGACCGATGTCGTCAGATGACCCAATCTTAGGAGTGGAGGTCGGACCGGTGTCGAGGTGATTTGCTACCGATGTGGAAAGTCGGGACATTACGCGAGTAATCGTACTCGTAAGGAGGAGGTGTGTTTCAACCGCAAGAAGCCAGGGCATTTTGCTAAGGATTGTCCTACACCTAAAGCTGAACCGACTATGCTTGCGGCAAAGAGCCAAAGGGAAGCGTCAAGTGGCTAAAGGCGAGTTTTCTGCATGAGTGGCGAGGAAGCGAGCGAGTTGATGATCTTATCCAAGGTGAATGTGAGATCGAGGGTAAATCCTTATCCGTTCTTTTTGATTAGTGCAACCCATTCCTTTATTTCTTACGATTGTGTGAACCATTTGAGCTTATTGTGGATCGCTTTACCGTTTAAATTAGTAGTTACAACCCTAATTGCTAAAACCTTAGTCACAAACACCGCATGTCTTAATTGTGTAGTGATTATTGAGTAGAAAGCTTGTGGTCAATTTAGTTTGTTTCCCTCTTAAGGGATTAGATGTTATCCTCGGGATGGATTGGTTGTCACACCACCATGTCCTTTTGGGTGTGCCCGTAAAGCGTAATTTTTCAGGACCTTGGAGTCTCCAATTATCTTTCACGAACGTATTGGAGTTTCTTTGAAAAGAAGGAACTAGGGAATACATGTATCTAGCTAGTTCGGAGGTTTTCCAGCAGATCGGCGTGAAGAATGTATGGTGGTGTGTGATTTTGAGGGCGTTTTCCGAAGGCGTGCGGGATTACCACCAAGACGAGAGGTTGAGTTCTCCATCGACCTGATTCGAGAAACAGTGACCGATTTCCAAAGCGCCATACAGGATGTCTCTGCCGAGATGAAAGAGTGAAGTCCCAGATCGAACACTTGGAGTCGAAGCAATTCATACGACCGAGCGTGTCACCGGTAGGGAGCTCGGTGTTGTTGGTTAAGAAGAAGGATGGGCGATCAAGGCTGTGCGTGGACTATCGCGAGCTTCAACAAGGTTCTTGTGAAGAACCGGTTATCCGCTACCACGTATTGGCGACTTGATGGACCAACCGTGGAGCGGCGATCTTTTCAAGATAGACTTGAAGTTGAGTGTCGAAGTTTCAAGGGAAGGCGAGATTTGGTATGCTTACTATTTCTAACAGATTGTTGGGCGAGATCCGAGACCAGCAAGTTCATGACGAGCTACGCAAGAGAAGATTGATTGATAAGCGCAAGGAAGGCGGCGAATTTCAGGTCGGAGCGGACGACATCTTGAGGTGCAATGGCCGAGTGTGCATTACTAACGATCCGAAACGAGGAAGTTGATTCTCGACGGCGCATAAGAGCAACTTTAGTATTCATCCGGAGTTCACGAAGATGTATCAAGACTTGAAGAAGCATTTTTGGTGGTCAGGAATGAAGAAGCAAGTGGAAAGCACGTAGCTTCATGTTTGGCGTGTCGAAAGCGAAGGTGGAGCACCAGCGACTGCGGGAATGCTCTGATAATCGGCGTGCGGTATGGAAATGGGACAGTATTTCCATGGATTTCGTTGTAGGTTTGCGAAGACGGAAGAAGAATGATTCGATTTGGGTGATCGTCGACCGATTGACCAAATCTGCTCATTTCTTGCCCGGTGAGGTCGACATACAACGTGGAAAAGGCGACCGAGATCTACATCGCAGAGATAAATGCGACTTCATGGAATACCTCTTCGATGCGTGTCGACCGAGATCCGAAGTTCACGTCTCATTTTGGAGGAATTGCAAGGAGCGATGGGAACCGAGGCTCGAGCTTAGCTCGGCATATCATCCACAGATCGACGGTCAGATCGAGAGAACGATCCAATCGCTTGAAGATTTGTTGCGAGCTTATGCGTTAGATCATCGAGGAAGTTTGGACGACGTCTTACCATTGGTGGAGTTCACATACAACAACTTGATTTCCATACGAGTATTGGGATGGCACCTTTTGAAGCGCCTGTATGGGCGGAAATGTCGACGCCTCTTTGTTGGTACCAGGACGGCGAGCTTAATCGTCAGAGGACCAGATATGATCCAGCAGACTCATCGAGAAGATCCGTTTGATCGAGATCGGATGCGAACATCTCAAAGTCGGCGTAAGAGTTATGCGGACCAACGGCGTCGACCACTCGAGTTCGAGGAAGGAGAACATGTATTTCTTAGAGTCACCCCCACCATCGGAGTTGGTAGAAGCGATCAAATCCAAGAAACTTACCCCTAAATTTATTGGACCTTACGGATTCTTCGTCGTATTGGTCGGTGGCATATCAGTTGCCTTACCCCCATTCTTGTCGAACATCCACGGCGTCTTCCACGTCTCACAATTGCGGAAGTATGTTTCCGACCCTTCTCATGTCATCGAACCGGATGTGATTCAAGCGAAGGGCGACTTATCTTTCGAGCGTTACAAGAAGAATCGTTGATCGGAAAGCCAAGCGATTGCGGAACAAAGAGATCCAACTTGTCAAGGTTGTGTGGGATCAAAAGGCGGGTGATGCGACTTGGGAGCTGGAGGAGAAGATGAAGACTCAAGACTGAACTTTTACGAGGTAAGAATCTTATTTGCAATTTCGAGGACGAAATTTTTAGAGGAGAGATTGTAACACCTGAGGGCGAGATCGACATCGTATTAGGACGACGATCGAGACCTCGACCTCGACTCAAGACCTTGTGTCGAGATCCCGTGACTAGATCGTTCACGAGATCTTTTGTCGGTGATGAGACCACGTGCACTAAATTTCTTTGAGCCCGAGGAGGTCGCGTGTCGAGTTGATGAAGTCGCGTACCGAGCTGATGAGGACGCAAGTCGAGCTGAGGAGACCGCGTTCACGAACTCGTGTTAGAACCTTGTACGCTTGCACGAGCACTCTTGTCGACATCGTGTCGAGATGACACCTCGTATTCTTTCGAACGTTATTCAGCGTTATTATTATATTGTTTGTAATTATTACATTGTCGGCTTGCCGTTGACCGACAGAGTAGAGGGTAATTATGAGAGGAACGAGTTAACGGGTAGATGATTGATGGGATTGGCATCTTATAGCTGGAGTTACGTTTATACCCCTTTCTCGCCAGCTGTATACCACGACCGATTCCCTCACGCTCATTCTTTCTCTTTTCTTCTTTCTTCTTCCTTCCTTCTGCTCTGTGTTTCGTTGTTTTCTTCAAAAACTTCCATCGACGAAACCGTGAGTTCCATCGAGATTCTGCACAAGCTTTCTTCATCAATCTTGTTCATCATCAACTTCTCGACCCATATCTCGTCTGATCGACCATCACCGTTGAGGTATGAAGAACAGATTTTTATCTTCTTCGTGCTACTGTTTAGCGCTAATTCTTCTTCCATTTTTTAACCAGTTTTATGCTTCCAAATCATATCAAATTGATGGGTTTTCTTATTCACGATATTACCTATCTTTCTAACCGATTAATTGGGCTTGTAAAACAAATTTCTTCCTCTGTTTTTCTGCAATCGGCAGTGCCCAGAAACCTCCATTTTTGGTTCGTTTCGATTTCTTGTTTTTCATTCGTTGCTTCTGATTATTGTTGTTGTCGATCTATCTGTTGAAGCATCAGATAACTTTTTCATGAAATTTTGATCAAAATCCCTAACTTTGTGTTAGAGGAAAAATATATTTCAGTTCTTGAGTTTTATATTTTCTGGGTTGTGGTTGAGTTTGGGGAAGAGAGAGTTAGATGTATTGGAACCCATAGATCGATCTAAGTTGTGTTTGTTTTAGGAAGTCTGATTCTCGAGATCGAGTGAATTCCGAATCAAGGTGTACGGGAAAGCGAATCCAAGGACGCGGAAGCAGCAGAATCCAGATCGGATCGAGGGTATGCGTGTCGAAGTCGTTGTCGAGCTCTTTGAAGACAGCTGTGTCGAGGTCGTTGTCGAGCAGCATTAACTTGGAGTTCGGTAAGGGCGCTTCACATTAATATTTTCATAGTATGTAAGGGCGCTTCACATTAATATTTTCATAGTATGTAAGGGCGCTTCACATTAATATTTTCATAGTATGTAAGGGCAACTCCTAGATATCTCTAAGGCTTTATTTTATAAGTCCTTAAGTAAGAGCATTTCATATTCTACGTGGTTATGTTATTGTGTATTTCCTGATTTGTGTCGAGCTGAAATGTTGTGATATGATTGAGTTTTTGCATGTATTTAATATGTGATTGAATATATGTCGTGAATTGTGTATTGCATGTTGAATTGCGTTTCTTCATGTCGAGCTTGCTCTTTTATTTGACATGCGGTTGAATATTTTGTGTTTAACTCTTTGAATATCGTATGGCGTAATTGTTCATCGAGTGAAGCGAGCTAGGTGAGTCGTATGGCGTTTTGAGCCGTGACCGGATAAGCGAGGGTGCTAGGTCCCTTTTTGTTTACGGGAGATTGACTAGACGCCGCCACGCTACGGACCTGAGCCGATTGTCCCTAGGGAGAGCGAGGATCCCAAGGCCGGCTGGACTTTTCGACATCTGATGCGGCGTGTGCATTAGGAAAATTGTCGAGTCGAGAGAAAATGGATTTGTGAGTTGTGTCGAGTTTAGAGTGAGATGGTCGAGTCACGTCGGTGAATGTTATACCTTCTTTGTTTGCTTATATTTTTATGTCGTGCTTATCTTGAATTGTTGAGAAGTTGACCCTTTCCCGTGGTGCCTTCAATCCATGGCGGTTTCCCGGGCGATGGCGAAGCGCGCAGGAACTTCGGCGATGAGACGATGCCGAGGAGGAGCTCGACGAGGCCCCGAGTGATGACCTCTATCTGTCGTGATTGTTTATTTGTTGGATGTTTGTTTTTCTAAGGACTGTACTTGTTTTTCTTTTGTGTTCGAGGTCGTGACCAGTTAGGGCAGTGTTGTTTTGTTGCTACAGGGTAGACTGGTGGTCTTACTTTTGGAGCGACCCTGCGTGGGAGTCTGGAAGTACCCCAGTGGTATGATTACTCTTTTGAAGTCGTCGTACCTTAGGTGTATTTTCTTTACACATTTGCTACTCTGTATTTTGTATACATTATTATTTCGAGTGATATATATATGTGTATGTTATGCATGTATGTTTTATTAGAATTTAAGTCTTGTGTCTTAGTTGCACCATGTTTCGAAAAGCTGTAATTACTCTGATGTGCACGAGTTGGTTTTATAAAAAAAAAACATATCGTATTTTTAAAAAGGCACAAGAGTTTTGTTTTTAAAACACATCTCATATAGGTTTATGTTGAGCTTGGTGTGTTGAGCTCGGTAACTCGAGCTCGGTATATTGAGCTCGGTAGCGGTCCGGAAACGGGTCGTTACACATAGCGTGGCGACGTCTAGTCAATCTCCCGTAAACAAAAGGGGACCTAGCACCCTTAGTTATCCGCGTCATGGCTCAAAAACGTCATACGACTCATCTAGCTTGCTCACTCGATGAACAATTCGCCGCATACGATATTCAAAGAGTTAAACACAAGATATTCAACCGCATGTCAAATAAAAAGAGCAAGCTCGACATGAAGAAACGCAATTCAACATGCAATACACAATTCACGACATATATTCAATCACATATTAAATACATGCAAAAACTCAATCATATCACAACATTTCAAGCTCGACACAAATCAGGAAATCCATACACAATAACATAACCACGTAGAATATGAAGTGCCCTTACGCTAGCATACTATGAAAGTATTAATGTGAAGCGCCTTTACGCTAGCATACTATGAAAGTATTAATGTGAGCGCCGCTACCAGAACTCCAAGTTAATCTTTCGACAGCGACCTCGACACAACCGTCTTCAAATGAGCTCGACAACGACTTCTCTTACTCGATCTCGACACTACTGTCTTCAACGAGCTCGACAACGACTTCGACACGCATCGGCCCTCAATCGACCTCGACACGCACACTTCTCGATCGACCTCGACACGCATAGCTCGATCCGGATTCCGCCGCTTCCACGCCCCTGATTCGCTTTCCGTACACCTCGATTCGTAAATCACACGATCTCGGGAATCAGACTTCCTAAAACAAACACAACTCAGTTCGATCTATGGGTTCTAATACACTTAGCTCTCTTCCCAAACTTAACCACAACCCAGAAAATATAAAAACTCAAGAACTGAAATATATTTTTCCTCTAACACAAAGTTAGGGTTTTCGATCAAAAGTTCATGAAAAAGGTTATCTGATGCTTCAACAGATAGATCGACAACAACAACGAAGCAACAAACGAAAAACAAGAAATCGAAACAAACCAAAAATGGGGGTTTTACGGCACCGCCGATTTCAGAAAAAGCAGAGGAAGAAAATTTGTTTTACAAGCCCAATTAATCGGTTAGAAAGATAGGTAATATCGTGAAGAAGAAAACCCATCAGTTTGACATGATTTGGAAGCATAAAGCGGCTAAAAATGGAAAGAAGAAATAGCGCTAAATAAAGAGTACGAGGAAAAGAAAAATATGTTTTTCATACCTCAATGGTGATGGTCGAGCAAAGTAGATATGTCGAGAAGATGATGAGGAACAAGGTTGATGAAGAAAATTTGTGCAGAATCTCGATGGAACTCAAGGTTTCGTCGATGGAAGTTCTTGGAGAAAAACAACGAAACTCAGAGCAGAAGGAAGGAAGAAGAAAGAAGAAAAGAGAAATGAGTATCCGAGGGGAATCGATTAGTGGTATACAGCTGGTGAGAGAAGGGGCATAATCGTAACTCCAGCTATAAGATGCCAATCCCATCAATCATTCTACCCGTCTAATCGTTCCTCTCTCATAATTACCCTCTACTCTGTCGGTCAACGGTCTAGACACGCGACGAGAACGGCAAGCCGACAATGTAATAATTACAAACAATATAATAATAGCGCTGAATAACGTTCGAAAGAATACGAGTTATCATCTCGACACGATGTCGACAAGGGTGCTCGTGCAAGCGCACAAGGTTCTAACACGAGTTCGTGAACGCGGCCTCCTCAGCTCGGTACGCGACTTCATCAACTCGACACCCGACCTCCTCAGCTCAGCAGCTAGTGCACGCAGTCTCCTCAGCTCGACAAATTACCTCGACAAACGATCTTGGCACGGGATCTCGACACAAGGTCTTGGTCGAGGTCTCGATACGTCGTCCTAATACGATGTCGATCTCGTCCTCAGGTGTTACAATAATCGTTTATGGGTGGCATTCTCTGCCAATCAGATCACGCCACGCCCTATTCGCCAACATCAGACACAGAGTTCGTCTTCTGCTTCTCCTAGTGCATCCGACGATGATGAGGACGCTCTTGATAATGATGCTGATCATGATGGGTCGGATGAGGATTAGTAAACCTCATTCTGTTTTTTCTCTTCTTTTTTGTCATGAATCTGTGGTTTCTGTTAAGATTCTATAATTTGAACCAATGCCGCACTACATATATCACTTACCATAGCATCCTTGGCATATGCATATCTGATTTAGTACTTTGACATATGTGATAATTTTTTGTTCAATGCTGGGATGTGCAACTTTAATGCATATACATATGACTTAGTACTTTGATGATCTGTAGTGTGAAACCCTGTTGTATTATCCATGCCCTTCCCGCTTTTTGATGTTACCAAAAGGAGGAGAGTTATATGATTCAGGGGGAGTGGTTTATTTCATGCATATTGTGAGGGGGAGTTCTTCACCAAAATGCCAAAATGCACCTAAATTCTGATATCTCCTTTTGAAATAATTATGCGTATACATCATTGTCGAATTATCAATGTACTTTACTAACTTCCCTCTTTGAGATGTTTGTCATCATCAAAAAGGGGGAGTCTGTGATTTCATGCCTTGACAGGATTTGTTTTGATGATTGACAAAAGGAGTTCCACGAATAGTCATGTGCAAAAGCGTAAAAATTACACCAAGACGCCTACCAAGGATCAAAGTTTTTTTAAGTATTTATTTTATTTTTAGGACTATTTGTAAGTAGTAATAAAATGCTCTCAACTAATTAAATCACACACTCACAAAATGATTTTTATTCTAAAACTGATTTTATGATAATTTTTCCTAAATTATTGTTAGGCACAAAGTATTTCGAAAAATTCTTAAGTTGTGCTCAAAATATTTTTTCTGAAAAATGTTTCAAGTTTTCTTTGGCTTGTTGCAAGAAACAGAATACCCTTAAACGATTATAAGGATATTCATAATCGTTTATGACGTGCTCCTCTTCTCCGTGTCGAGCAGTGATATCTTGACATGCAAATCTCGTACCGCGTGCCGAGCTGTGTGGAGAGGTCGTATGCCGAGCTGTGTGGAGAGGTCGTATGCCGAGCTGTGTGGAGAGGTCGTATGCCGAGCTGTGTGGAGAGGTCGTATGCCGAGCTGTGGAGAGGTCGTATGCCGAGCTGTGTGGAGAGATCGTATGCCGAGCTGGGGAGAGGTCGCATGCCGAGCTGGGGAGAGGTCGTATGGAAATACGATGTCGGACACCAAGTGTGTTCGAGAATCATTTCCGTCTCCGTGTCTTTTGATCACTTTATAATCGATTACACCCTTTTTGAATGTCATCCGTGTATCATGTTTTCAACAAATTGCAGCTGTCATCTTATGACCAATTGACAACAAATGTTTATCTGTCAAACGCGTTTTTTTTTTATGCCAATTCTCTCTCCGCGTCTTTCCAACAGCTCTTTCATTTTTTTGCCTATATATAGGATAGCGCTGTGCATTCCAAAGAACACTCACTTATTCTTTGTGCCAAAACTCTGTCAAATATTCTCCATCACTCACACTTATTTTGAGCACAATTTCTTGAGAGCTTTTTATTCTACGTAATTTAAGTTGTATTATTTGAGCTTCAATTTGTTATATCTGCACTATTGAGTGTATCTTTCTCATCTCATTTTATTTGAAAAAAAAACATTTCTTTTTGGGTAGGAATCCCAAAGTGTTCATAGAGAGGTGATATCTCTTGAACGTATTGCTCTGGTATAGAGTTGTAAAGGTTTCTAGCAGAACCTGATTTAAAAGCTAGTGATTTAGTGAAAATCCCACGTTGCTTTGCCTTGGGGGACGGGGCGTAGGCCACAAGGGTGTTTGGTGGCCGAACCTGTATAATCTGCTGCGTGCTCTTCTTTGCTCTCTGTCTCTTTATCATTCAAGCACTTTATTTATTTTTTTATTTATTTTTCGGTCATTTATTTTCTGTCATTTATTTACTGCAATTTATTCTTCAAGTTATTTATCTTTTCGCAATTTATTTCTTTCAAGTTTCTTTTAATTCAGTAATTTATCTGTAATTTTTTATATAAGCACCGCTATCACAATTCACCCCCCTCTTGTGTTTGAAGTCACTTGGTAACAAAGCTAACGACGTTAAAGAAGCGCTTCTTGGAAGGCAATCCAAGTTTTTTTTTCGGTGAGTTCTTTCCTTCTCACCCCAGCTTCAACTTAAATTTTTACATTGGGGACAATGTAAGTTTTTAAGCTTGGGGTAAGGGGTTTGCATTTTTGCATTTAGATTTGCATCTCATTTTAGTTTTTGCTTTTTGTGTTAATTTTTGTTTTTGTTTGCATCATTTTATCCCCCAATTGCTTTGTTGCCCTCCTAATTTTTCTATGTGTGCCACATTTTTGTTGAAATTTGAGATTGCAATGATTTGGAACACAATTATTTTCTCTTGTGATGGGCTTTAAGGTAGTGTTCTTAATGTACATAGGGATAATCTTTTGATAAGTTGATGATTAGCATGTAGCGCTCTGATTTAATGTTTTTCACTGATTTTAACTTCTAAATGTGACTTGAGCTTGTACTGGGGCTTGCACTTCATCATGTTTTTATGCCCCTTCTCCTTGTATGAGTGTATCCCTCTTGATTGTGCTCTCTAGAACTTGACTTGAAACCATTTCAAAATTTGAAATTTTTTGATTACACACTTGAATATGATTAAGGCATTTTAGGCATGTTTTCAAGCCTCTGATTTCTGAATGAAAGCTTCCATTAGTTGCCCCTTTTGAGCCTTGATTGATTTTTTTGGTACCCAGTTTATTGTACCTTTTAGAGTATGTTTAAGGGAGCAATTGAGTGCTTAATGTAACGACCCGTTTCCGGACCGCTACCGAGCTCAACTTACCGAGCTCAACTAAACCTGTATGCGATGCGTTTTAAAACGGTACTCTTGTGCCTTTTAAAACGTTACGATATATATATATATATATATTTTTTTTTATAAGACCAGCTCGTGCACATCAGAGTAATTACAACTTTTCGAAACATGGTGCAACTAAGACACAAGACTTAAGTCCTAAATGACAACACGCAGGTATAACAAGTACATACTTATATATACAAGATATAAAAAGTGCATACAAAAAGACAGAGTAATAAATGTACAAAGAAAATACACCTAAGGTATGACGACTTCAAGAGAGCAATCATACCCTGGGGTACTTAAGCCAGAACACCCACGCAGGGGCTGCTCCAAAGTAAAACCACCCGATCTACCCTGTAATAACAAAACATAACCGGCCCAACTGGTCACAGCCACTATACACAAAAACATAGACAAAGCAAATCACGACAAGTAGAGGTCGTCGCCCTGATCCTCGTCGAGCTCCTCCTCGCCATCATCTGCTGTCGAGTTCCCTGCACCCTCGACATCGCCTGGGTAACCATCATGGATTGAAGGTACCACGGGAAAGGGTCAACTTCTCAACAATTCAAGATAAACACGGCATAAAGAAATAAGTAAACAGCAAAGTATAACATTCACCAAACGTGACTCAACCATCTCACTCTAAACTCGACTCAACTCGCTATCCATTTTCTCTCGACTCGACAATTATTCCGAAATGCACACGCCGTACCGTATGCTGGAAAGTCCAGTCGAAGCCTTGGGATCTTCGCGCTCTCCCTAGGACAGTCAACTCAGGTCCCATAGCGTGGCAACGCTTAGAAGTCCCCATAAACGGAAAAAGGGGACCTAGCACCCTCTCCGCTATCCGGGTCGCAACTTCAAACGCCAACGACTCGCTAAGCTCTCTCACTCAATGAATAATTCGCCGCATACGATATTCAAAGAGTTATACGCAAGATATTCAACCGCATGTCAAATAAAAAGAGCAGGCTCAACATGAAGAAACACAATTCAACAGCAATACACAATTCGTGGCATATATTCAATCATATCACAACACTTCAAGCTCGACACAAATCAAGGAATCCATACATAGGAATATAACAATAAAAAAACCTAGAATGTCTAGAAGTGCCCTTACCGAACTCCAAGCTAACGCTGCTCGACAACGACCTCAACACAGCTGTCTTCAAACGAGCTCGACAACGACCTCGACACGGCTGTCTTCAAACGAGCTTGACAACGACCTCGACACGGCTGTCTCTCACTCGATCTCGACGCGTACGGCTCTCAGTCAACCTCGGTTTCGTGTTCTCGTACACGCTGATCTCCTTGCAGCACGATCTCGGAAATCACACTGCCTAATACGAGCACAACTTAGTTCTATCTATGGGTTCTAATAACACTTAGCTCTCATTACCCCAATCTTAACTACAACCCAAGTAAATATTAAAACTCCTTTTCTCTAATAATTTTATTAAAACTTCTTTCATACATATCATCAGACAAAGCCATTTTTCCTAAGTATTAACTCAAGCTTAAAATCAAGTAGCATATTAAGCACAAATTAATCAAAATCTAAGTTTATGTTTTCTGAAAAATATTTTCATCATGAAGAAGAAAACCTATCAATATGACATGATTTGGAAGCATAAAAACTAGCTAAAATGGAGGGAAGAAGTGGCGCTAAACAGTAGCATGAAGGAAGAGAAAATTCTGTTTTTCATACCTCAAATGATGGTCGAGATGGTGATATATGTCGAGAAGATGATAAGAAACAAGGTTGATGAAGAAAGTTTGTGCAAAGACTCAATAAAATCCAAGGTTCTTCGATGGAAGTTTTGGAGAGGAAGAGGAAACTCAGAGAAGAAGAAAGAAGAAAAGAGAAAGTCAGGGTTGTGAGGGGCTTATCGTGATATACAGCTGGTAAAGAACCATTTAAATGAATTTTTCTTTTTTAAAAAAAAAACACAAATAAGTGACGTGTAACTACTGTTATGAGATGCTAATCCCATCAATCATTCTACCCATCTAATCTCTCCTTTCTCATGATCACCCTCTAATCTATAGGTTAAAGATCTAATAACACAGCGACAAGAACTGCAAACCGATAATATCAATTTATAAATATCACAAACAATATAATCATTAACGCTAAATAACGTTCGTAAAATACGAGTGTTACAGTCTCGACACGAGGTCGATCAGGGTGCTTGTGCAAGCGCACAAGGTTCTAACACGAGTTCGTGCACGCGGCCTCCTCAGTTCGACATGCGACCTCCTCAGCTCGGTACGCGACCTCATCAGCTCGACATATGACCTCGGCACGCGATCTTGGCACGGGATCTCGACACGAGGTCTCGATACGATGTCCTAATACGAGGTCGATCTCGTCCTCAGGTGTTACAATCTCTCCCTCTAAAAAAATTTCGTCCTCGAAATTGCAAATAAGATTCTTACCGCGGAAAAGTTCAGGGTACTGAGTCTTCATCTTCTCCTCCAGCTCCCAAGTCGCATCTCCAGTCTTCTGATCCCACACAACTTTGACAAGTTGAATCTCTTTGTTCCGCAACTGTTTGGCTTTCCGGTCAACGATCCTTGCTGGTGATGCTTCGAAAGATAGGTCGTCCTTCAGTTGAATCATATCCGGTTCGATAACATGAGAAGGGTCGGAAATATACTTTCGCAACTGTGAGACGTGGAAGACATCATGTATGTTCGACAAGAAGGGTGGCAAGGCAATTTGATATGCCACTGGACCGATACGACGAAGAATCTGATAAGGTCCAATAAATTTAGGGGTAAGTTTCTTGGATTTGATCGCTCGACCAACTCCAGTAGTGGGGGTAACTCTAAGAAATACATGTTCTCCTTCTTCGAACTCGAGCGGTCGACGTCTTTGGTCTGCATAACTCTTCTGTCGACTTTGAGACGTTCGCATCCTATCTCTGATCAAACGGATCTTCTCATTAGTCTGCTGGATCATATCTGGTCCTACAACAGAACTCTCGCCATCCTGGTACCAACAAAGAGGCGTCTGACATTTACGTCCATACAGTGCTTCAAAAGGTGCCATTCCAATACTTGCATGGAAACTGTTATTGTAGGTGAACTCCACCAATGGTAAGACGTCGTCCCAACTTCCTCGGTGATCTAAGGTACACGCTCGCAACAAATCTTCAAGCGATTGGATCGTTCTCTCAGTCTGACCGTCAGTGTAACGACCCGTTTCTGGACCGCTACCGAGCTCAAGATACCGAGCTCGAGTTACCGAGCTCAACACACCGAGCTCAAGTTACCCTGTATGCGATGTGTTTTAAAACAATACTCTTGTGCCTTTTAGAAAAGTACGGTCTATTATTATTATTTTTTTTTTATAAGACCAGCTCGTGCACATCAGAGTAATTACAGCTTTTCGAAACATGGTGCAACTAAGACACAAGACTTAAGTCCTAAATAACAACACGCAGGTACAACAAGTACATACTTATATATACAAGATATAAAAAGTGCATACAAAAGACAAGAATAATGTACAAAGAAAATACACCTAAGGTATGGCGACTTCAAGAGAGCAATCATACCCTGGGTACTTAATGAACACCCACCTTGTTTGCTCCAAAAGTAAAAACACCAGTCTACCCTGTGCTCAAAATGACATCTAGCCCAAACTGGTCACGACCTCTAAACACAAAAAAACAAAGTACAGTCATCCCAAAAAAGCATCCAACAAACATAATCAATCACGACAAATATAGGTCGTCGCCCTGATCCTTGTCGAGCTCCTCCTCGCCATCATCTGCTGTCGAGTTCCCTGCACCCTCGACATCGCCTGGGTAACCATCATGGATTGAAGGCACCACGGGAAAGGGTCAACTTCTCAACAATTCAAGATAAACACGGCATAAAGAAATAAGCAACACAACAAGCCTACCTTGCAATTATCCCTTTGTTTAGCCCCTTTGAGCCTATTTATCCCATTCTTTGTTATATAGCTCATTACAAGCCTAAAAGTGAAAAACAATGTTATGACCCAATCTTAGGGGATTAAGGAGCATTAAAAAAAAACAATGAGAATAAATTTGCAAAGTGTGGGGGGCTCAGAATTGTGGTTGTAAAAACATATGTATTGTTGTGCTTCATTGCTTCATTAGGATTTTGGCAAAAGAAAATAAAAAAAAAGAGAAGAAAAAGAAATAAACAAAAAAAAAACAAAACAAAAGAGTAGTGGAGCATATCATTTCTCGAAAAAAATAATGGATTGAATTGTGGTTGAATTGTCCCCCCATGATTATTTGGTAATTGTTTCCATTGCTCCTCTATCCTCTTTGATTTTATAGCCTAGTTCCCATTTCAATTATCCCTCCTTGACCTTCGCCCCCTTATAACCTTAAAAAATACCTTTTTGATCTTTGTGTGCATGTGTTTCAAGTGTGGATGTTAGAGTCTTGTCAAGCCTATGGTAGTGCTAGCTTTCATGATGTGCTTTGAGTGTAAACACTAGCCTAGACACTTGAGAGTTTGAGAGAAATGCTTTCTTGTGAGGATTCTATCACTTTTGATGCACTCTTTGGTTGCTTTGAAGGTAATTAGATGTTGTTCATGATTGCCATGAGTCCTTGAAACCTTGAATGAGCATTTAGCTTGCCACTTTGTATCCTTGGAATTCATTGGAAATGCATCTTTGCTTTGTTTTGTGTGTTTTGCCCGGAGTGCAAAAGCTTAAGTGTGGGCGAATTTGATCAATGCATTTTAATGCATCTTTTATAGCAGTGCACTTAGTGTTCTTAAATATTTATTTTACCCAACAACTACTTTTTAGCATGGTTTTATATCTTTGGGTCATGATTGGGCTTTAGTGGAATTATTTGCTAATTTTCGGATTTTGTTATATCCTGACCCATGTTGCTTCTGTAGGCCATAACTTGGGCTATACTTGTCCGATTTCAGTGTTCTTTGTGGCGTTGGAAAGCTAAGAAGCAGAGCTACAATTCCTATGTTGGGACCGAAGCCTATTTCTGCCGTTTTGAAGGCCGAAATTCCACTTTACTGAAGCTGACGAGCTGCACTACGAGTTTTGGGCATATTTTTAGTTTGTTATCGGGCTTTTATCTTATAACCCGTTTAGGGAATTAGGTTTTCGTTAAGCTGAGACTATTAGATAGAGGATTAGCCGTTTTCTTTCATTATCTTACGTTTTATTATTCACTTGCGTACCCTAGCCTCCATGGAAGCCTAAGTTCCTAAGTTGATTCATCGGTGAAAGGTTGTCGTTACAGATTTTGAGGTTCGGTGCTTAATGTTTAATACAATTTCGTTTTCTGCTTAGTTAATTGTTCTGTCTTCATTGCAAAAACGCGATTCAGTTGTGTATGAATGCTTAATTGTATGCATGTGTTTCGTAACTGTTAATATTTCGAATTGCTTGACTGCTTAAGATTAATTGATTCGAGTAGAAATTGATAGAGGGTTGATTAGAATTCTGTTATGATATTGGTTGCGTTTTAACGGCGCTTGTCCGCTCCCGTGACCGATTGAACCCGCTGTTTCGGCGCTTGCTCGGAACGGTGTGAATTCGTATAAACTGATTAACGCTTGTTTAGTTAGTTTATGTCAACTGTGAATTCGGAATTAATTGAATTGTTGTTATTTAGAACCTGTGATAAATCCAAGACGTGCACGAAAACCGGTGAATCAATTGTCTCTATAATCGATAATTCTCTCAATGTAAACTGTTTTCCCAAACCCCTCTTTTTTCGTTATTGTCAATTTTCTTATTTCTTGAATTTGGTAATTTTGGTGTTAGAGGTCTTCGTGAGACGACCAAGGTCTCTTGCCTTGTTACTATATTTACTGTTTAATTATTTTGACCCGCGTACGACCGCTGATCAAATTGGCGCCGTTGCCGGGGACCTCTAATTAGAGATTACCAACCTCAGGACCCACTAACAATACTAACGTTTCTTGCTTAGTTCTTGTTGTGTTTCCAGGTTTCCAGGCGCTGAGACTGGTGATTCTAGGATTGCTCCGTCAGATTCTGTAGGCGAAAATAATAAAAAAATCGGTTTTCGGGCAATCTCGTCAGATTGCTCCGAAACCACAGCTGAAAAATCCGAAAAAAATCCAGGATCAATAGTCCCCTAGCAGAGACTGCTTATGGGACAACAGGCTCAAAATCCCAAATTCCTTTGTTTTCTATTTTTAATTAATTTTTTTAATTTTTCATATCTCCGAAAAAATCCAAAAAAATTTGCATATCTTTCTTTTGATTTAATTAGATTTTTCGTGGTATTTTTATAATTTTTAGGTTAGATTTTAGTCGTTTTCCAATTTTTGCATTCATTTTAGCGTAGGGACATAGTTGGTATTTCTAGAATTGTTGCATTTTCCTATTCCTTGATATATACAGTGCATGACTAGGTCCAATACTATTAACTTGCATCCTTTTGACCCTGAAATTGAGAGAACATTGCATCATAGACTTAGGGATCATATAGAAGTTAGTGATAGTGATAGTGACAAAGATCTTTAGCCATAATCTATTTGATTACGATCCTGATTCTAATCGATTCGATTTTGATTTTGATTCGATTACATTAATATGGTGATAGAACACTTAGGGAACTTGCTGCACTGATGTTACTTACAATGCTACGTGTATTAATTATCCCGAACTTCTTGTCACTTTTGAATTAAAAATCGGTTTAATACACTTGTTGCTAAAGTTTAGTGGTCTTGCAGGTGATGATCCACACAAACATCTTAAGGAGTTCCACATTGTGTGCTCGACCATGAAGCCCCAAGGAAGTCCAGAGGAGCACAATTAACTGAGGGCCTTCCCCCTCTCGCTCCAAGATGCGACCAAGGATTGGTTGTATTACCTTCAACCAGGTTTTGTTGAAAATTGGAATGCTTTAAAAAATTGTTCCTAGAAGTTCTTTCCTGCGTCCAGGGCTGCCTCAATCAGAAAAGAGATATGTGGCATCAGGCAGAACCCCACTGAGTCTTTACATGAATACTGGGAGAGATTTAAGAAGTTGTGTGCAAGCTGCCCTCATCATCAAATCTCTGAACAGCTACTCATCCAAAGACTTCTCACGAGGGTTTATTGCCCATGGACAGAAAATATTATGGATGCTGCTAGTGGAGTGGCACTTGTAGACAAAACCCCAACAGATGCAAGAGCCTTAATAGAAAATATGTCCATCAACTCCCATCCATTCACAGCCAGAGGCATTTGTGCATTTCTAACAAGGGGAGTGAATGAGATACAGGCTAAGGCTACTAGTGAGAAGAACTTGGAAAACAGGTTGGAAGAACTCACAGCTTGGGTAAAAAAATTGGCAACAGGTCAGACAGCAAGGGTTTGTGGTATTTGTACCTCTGCAGAGCACCCCACAGATGCATGTCCTACATTGCAAGAGGACCCTAATGCTGATACCCCTCAGGCATATGCAGCTAACATCTTTAACCCTCAAGCCAATGTTGATTTGTCTTCCAACAGGTACCACCCAGCTGGAGGAACCATCCTAACCTTAGATGGGGAAATCAAGCTGCACAACAACAGCCCAGGCAGCAAAATAATCCACCACAGTCTTTGTCCAGGCTGAGCCTGAACCTTCATTAGAGGATCTAGTTAGCGGATGGCTGCCCAAAATCTCCGGGGCCCAACAGAGAACAGATGCCTCAATTCAGAATTTGCACACACAAATGGGACAGATGGCTACCATAATTAATCGATGCAAGTCTGGGGCGAGCCAACTTCTGCCCAACCTGTAGGTAAATCCAAATGCCAGTGCAAATGTCAGTGCAATCACTCTAAGATCTGGCAAGGCTGTTGACACTCCAGAACCTCCTCCAGCAGAAAATTCAAGTGGCAGTAGAAAAAGTGATAAGCCAATTTCTGCACCTACCTCCCCAATTGAAGAAGATGATGATGCACGGTCTATACCACTCCCCTTCCCCCCAAAGGGCTGTGATAACCAAGAAGATGGATGAGGCAGATAAAGATAGCGAAGTCTTGGATACATTTAGGAAGGTTGAAGTTAATATACCTCTCCTCGAAGCAATTAAGCAGATTCCAAGATATGCTAAGTTCCTTAAGGAGCTGTGCACACACAAAAGGAGGCGAAGGCTGAAGGGAAATGAAAAGGTCAATGTGAGTCGCAATGTGTCTGCACTCATGCAGCCCATGATACCCCAAAAGTGCAAGGATCCAGGAATTTTTACTATTCCATGTACCATAGGCGAGAGTAAATTTGAAAATGCCATGCTGGATTTGGGTGCTTCCATTAATGTGATGCCTACATCCATCTTTAACTCTCTGGCTCTTGGACCTTTGCAGAATGTGGTGTTATTATTCGATTGGCAAGCAGAGCAATGCTCACCTCTTTGGACTTGTGGAGGACGTGCTCGTTAAAGTTAATAACTTGGTTTTTCCTGCAGATTTTTACATTCTGGACATGGAGGGAGAGACACAGTCCAGCAGAGCACCGATCATCCTAGGCAGACCATTCTTGAGAACAGCAAGAACCAAGATTGATGTGTATTCTGGAACTCTTTCCATGGAATTTGGGGATAACATAGTTCAATTTGACATCTTTAATGCCGCCATGTAGCATCCCGTGGAAGAGCATTCTCTTTTTCAAATAGAAGTACTTGCGGACTTAGTTGAAGATACTCATTGCATGGTCATGCGTGTTAATGTTACAAATGATGTTGCTACACTGCAAGCTTATGATGTAACTCCATGCACCAAGATACTTCCCTCTACTGAGCAATCACAAAGAAAACCTAACCCACTGAAGAAGGAAGCTGTGAAGAAGAAAAAAATCAAACAGTTCCATGTGTTCCATTCTCGCCTCAAAATCATAGCAGGTAAGCTTCGACCCAAGTGGATTGACCATTTTGTTGCAGCTAGCACTTTTCTTTATGATGCAAAGGGAATAAAAAGTGAAGTCACCAGTGAAACCTTCAAAGTCAATGGTCCCAAGCTTTTCCATGAGAGCCCAGCGCTTGAAGAGAGAGGCGTAGAAGAGCTCCACTTGAAAAAGCCGCCTTGAAGAGGGAGTTTTCTTTCACTCCTCCTTACTCTTATTTTATGCTTGTTGTTTTCATTGAGGACAATGTATGATTTAAGTGTGGGGGGGTGTCTTTTAGTAGCTTAGTAGTTTTGTTTCTACTGTTTTGTTTTTGTTTTGAGTTTTTTGTTTAAAAAAAAAATTGCATTTTCATTGGATTTCTTGGTTTGTATGAGTGGGGAGTGATGTCACTATTCTAGGACTATAGGTCTTGTGGCATGATATGGATGACTTCCTTGCATTCTTAGTGTGATAAGTTGGTTTGGAGTATTAAATTGTGCATCTTTTGTGATAAATATTTTCCTTTGTGAGTTTTGGGCCTTATAATGGATGGAATACATTTTGCCATTCTCTTTCTTTCTTGAGTGATTTCACTCATGATTGTTGGTTACTCTAGAACTTGACTTGACTCTTGTTGAAACTCTTGTTCACATGCATGCATTGAAATGATCTAGGAAATTTTTGTTCTTTTAGCCACTAGCCAAATAAGCCTACCTTGCAATTATCCCTTTGTTTAGCCCCTTTGAGCCTATTTATCCCATTCTTTGTTATATAGCTCATTACAAGCCTAAAAGTGAAAAACAATGTTATGACCCAATCTTAGGGGATTAAGGAGCTTTAAAAAAAACAATGAGAATAAATTTGCAAAGTGTGGGGGGCTCAGAATTGTGGTTGTAAAAACATATGTATTGTTGTGCTTCATTGCTTCATTAGGATTTTGGCAAAAGAAAATAAAAAAAAAGAGAAGAAAAAGAAATAAACAAAAAAAAAAAAACAAAAGAGTAGTGGAGCATATCATTTCTCGAAAAAAATAATGGATTGAATTGTGGTTGAATTGTCCCCCCATGATTATTTGGTAATTGTTTC
Organism: Calophaca sinica; assembly: GCA_037113605.1. Classification (NCBI taxonomy): domain Eukaryota; kingdom Viridiplantae; phylum Streptophyta; class Magnoliopsida; order Fabales; family Fabaceae; genus Calophaca; species Calophaca sinica. The sequence continues at coordinate 93,047,417 of CM073735.1, forward strand.
CATTGCTCCTCTATCCTCTTTGATTTTATAGCCTAGTTCCCCTTTCAATTATCCCACCTTGACCTTCGCCCCATTATAACCTTAATAAAGACCTTTTGATCTTTGTGTGCATGTGTTTCAAGTGTGGATGTTAGAGTCTTGTCAAGCCTATGGTAGTGCTAGCTTTCATGATGTGCTTTGAGTGTAAACACTAGCCTAGACACTTGAGAGTTTGAGAGAAATGCTTTCTTGTGAGGATTCTATCACTTTTGATGCACTCTTTGGTTGCTTTGAAGGTAATTAGATGTTGTTCATGATTGCCATGAGTCCTTGAAACCTTGAATGAGCATTTAGCTTGCCACTTTGTATCCTTGGAATTCATTGGAAATGCATCTTTGCTTTGTTTTGTGTGTTTTGCCCGGAGTGCAAAAGCTTAAGTGTGGGCGAATTTGATCAATGCATTTTAATGCATCTTTTATAGCAGTGCACTTAGTGTTCTTAAATATTTATTTTACCCAACAACTACTTTTTAGCATGGTTTTATATCTTTGGGTCATGATTGGGCTTTAGTGGAATTATTTGCTAATTTTCGGATTTTGTTATATCCTGACCCATGTTGCTTCTGCAGGCCATAACTTGGGCTATACTTGTCCGATTTCAGTGTTCTTTGTCGCGTTGGAAAGCTAAGAAGCAGAGCTACAATTCTTATGTTGGGACCGAAGCCTAGTTCTTCTGTTTTGAAGGCCGAAATTCCACTTTACTGAAGCTGACGAGCTGCACTACGAGTTTTGGGCATAATTTTAGTTTGTTATCGGGCTTTTATCTTATAACCCGTTTAGGGAATTAGGTTTTCGTTAAGCTGAGACTATTAGATAGAGGATCAGCCGTTTTCTTTCATTATCTTACGTTTTATTATTCACTTGCGTACCCTAGCCTCCATGGAAGGCTAAGTTCCTAAGTTGATTCATCGGTGAAAGGTTGTCGTTACAGATTTTGAGGTTCGGTTTAATTTCTTAAATTCCATCTCTATCAATTTCGAATTTGGTTTAAATGTTTGCAATCTATCCAGTTCGTTTTCTGCTTAGTTAATTGTTCTGTCTTCATTGCAAAAACGCGATTCAGTTGTGTATGAATGCTTAATTGTATGCATGTGTTTCGTAACTGTTAATATTTCGAATTGCTTGACTGCTTAAGATTAATTGATTCGAGTAGAAATTGATAGAGGGTTGATTAGAATTCTGTTATGATATTGCTTGCGTTTTAACGGCGCTTGTCCGCTCCGTGACCGATTGAACTCATTGCTTTGGCGCTTTTAACGGTGTGAATTCGTATAAACCGATTAACGCTTGTTTAGTTAGTTTATGTCAGCGTGAATTCGAATTAATTGAATTGTTGTTATTTAGAACCTGTGATAAATCCAAGACGTGCACCCGGAAACCGGTGAATCAATTGTCTCTATAATCTGATAATTCTCTCAACAGAAACTGTTTTCACAAAACCCCCCTTTTTCGTTATTGTCAATTTTCTTATTTCTTGAATTTGGTAATTTTGGTGTTAGAGGTCTTCATGAGACGACCAAGGTCTCTTGCCTTGTTACTATATTTACTGTTTAATTATTTTGACCCGCGTACGACCGCTGATCATTATACGCAAGATATTCAACCGCATGTCAAATAAAAAGAGCAGGCTCGACATGAAGAAACGCAATTCAACAGGCAATACACAATTCACAACATATATTCAATCACATATTAAATACATGCAAAAACCCAATCATATCACAACATTTCAAGCTCGACACAAATCAAGGAATCCATACATAGGAATATAACAATAAAAATCCTAGAATGTCTAGAAGTGCCCTTACCGAACTCCAAGCTAACGCTGCTCGACAACGACCTTGACACGGCTGTCTTCAAACGAGCTCGACAACGACTTCTCTCACTCGATCTCGACACGTACGGCTCTCACTCAACCTCGGGTTCGGGGTCTCGTACACCCCGATCTCCTTGCAAAGACGATCTCAAAATCACACTTTGCCTAATACGAGCACAACTTAGTTCTATCTATGGGTTCTAATAACACTTAGCTCTCATTATCCCAATCTTAACCACAACCCAAGTAAACATTAAAACTCAAGAACTTAAACAAATACAACCAGAATTCAAACATTACAAAATAACTCCTTTTCTCTAAAATTTTATTAAAAACTTCTTTCATACATCACCAGACAAAACCATTTTTCCTCTAACACAAAGTTAGGGTTTTCGATCAAAAGTTCATGAAAAGGTTATATGATTCTATAACCAATAAATCAACAACAAACATCAACAAGAAGCAACGAACAACAAACTAAAACAAGAAATCAAAACAAACCAAATAGGGAGGGTTTTGGGCATCGCTTATTGCAGAAAACAGAGAAAGCAATTTGTTTTACAAGCTCAAATAATTGGTTAGAAAGGTAGGTCATGTCATGAAAAAGAAAACCTATCAATATGACCTGATTTGGAAGCATAAAAACTAGCTAAAATGAAGGGAAGAAGTGGCGCTAAACAGTAGCATGAAGGAAGAGAAAATTCTGTTTTTCATACCTCAAATGATGGTCGAGATGGTGATATATGTCGAGAAGATGATAAGAAACAAGGTTGCTGAAGAAAGTTTATGCAGAAGCTCAATGAAACTCGAGGTTCTTCAATGGAAGTTTGGAGAAGAGAAAATTTAGAGAAGAAAGAAGAAGAAACTGGAAAATGAGTGTTTTAAGGCGGCTAAGCGTGATATTTATGGAGGTGGAGGAAACTAATCATGATATTTATCTACAGCTGGAAAGAAAAAAAAACAGTTTGGTCTTATCTCCCTTAAATATCTCTTAAACAATAATTAATTAAAAAAAAAACCATTTTAAATAAATTTATCTATCATAAAACCACAAATAAGCGACACCTAGATTTAAAGTAAGATATTAATCCAAACAACAAGATATACTAATTAACGCTAAATAATATTCGTAAAAATACGAGTGTTATCATCTCGACACGATGTCGACCAGGATGCTCGTGCAAGCGTCTCCTCAGCTCGTCATACGAACTCGGCATACGATCTCGGCACGGGGTCTCGACAGGAGGTCTCGACGCGAGGTCTTGATACGAGGTCTCGATACGATGTCCTAATACGAGGTCGATCTCGTCCTCAGGTGTTACAATCTCTCCCTCTAAAAAAATTTCGTCCTCGAAATTGCAAATAAGTTACTTACCATGAAAGAGTTCAGGGTACTGAGTCTTCATCTTCTCTTCCAGCTCCCAAGTCGCATCTCCGGTCTTCTGATCCCACACAACTTTGACAAGTTGGATCTCTTTGTTCCGCAACTGTTTGGCTTTCCGGTCAACAATTCTTGCTGGTGATGCTTCGAAAGATAGGTCGTCCTTCAGTTGAATCATATCCGGTTCGATAACATGAGAAGGGTCGGAAATATACTTTCGCAACTGTGAGACGTGAAAGACATCATGTATGTTCGACAAGAAGGGTGGCAAGGCAATCTGATATGCCACTGGACCAATACGACGAAGAATCTGATAAGGTCCAATAAATTTAGGGGTAAGTTTCTTGGATTTGATCGCTCGACCAACTCCAGTGGTGCGGGTAACTCTAAGAAATACATGCTCTCCTTCCTCGAACTCGAGTGGTCGACGTCTTTGGTCTGCATAACTCTTCTGTCGACTTTGAGACGTTCGCATTCTGTCTCTGATCAAACGGATCTTCTCGATGGTCTATTTGGATCATATCCGGTCCTACAACAGAACTCTCGCCATCCTGGTACCAACAAAGAGGCGTCTGACACTTTCGTCCATACAGTGCTTCAAAAGGTGCCATTCCAATACTCGCATGGAAACTGGTATTGTAGGTGAACTCCACCAAAGGTAAGATGTCGTGCCAACCTCCTCGGTGATCTAAGGTACCCGCTCCCAGCAAACCTTCAGGCGATTGGATCGTTCTCTCAGTCTGACCGTCTGTTTGGGGATGATATGCCGAGCTAAGCCTGAGCTTGGTTCCCATCGCTTCTTGCAATTCCCTCCAAAAATGAGGCGTGAACCGGATCTCGGTCCGACACGATTGAAGAGGGTATACCATGAAGTCGTACTATCTCCGTGATGTAGATCTCGGTACGCTTTTCCACGTTGTATGTCGACCTCCTTTGGTAAGAAATGAGCGATTTGGTCAATCGGTCGACGATCACCCAAATCGAATCATTCTTCTTCTGCGTCTTCGGTAAACCTACAACGAAATCCATGGAAATACTATCCCATTTCCATACTGGTACGTCGAGCGATTGTAGCATTCCCGCAGGTCGTTGGTGCTCCACCTTCGCTTTCTGACACGTTAAACACGAAGCTACGTACTTAGCCACTTGCTTCTTCATTCCGGACCACCAAAAATGCTTCTTCAAGTCTTGATACATCTTCGTAACTCCTGGGTGAATACTAAAATTGCTCTTATGCGCTTCGTCAAGTATTAACTTTCTCAGCTCCACTACGTTAGGTACATATACTCGGCCATTGCATCTTAAGATGTTGTCCGATTCGACTTGGAATTCGTCGCTTCCTTGCGCTATCAACTGGACCTTCTCTTGCAGGAGCTCGTCATGAACCTGCTGGTCTCGGATCTCGTCCAACAATCTGTTAGAAATGGTAAGCATACCAAATCTTAGCTTCCCTGGTGAAACTTCCACACTCAACTTCAAGTCTCGGAACTTCTCAAGCATCTCCAACTCCTTGATCATCATTGCTGAGGCTAAAACGCTCTTCCTGCTCAACGCATCTGCTACTATATTAGCTTTTCCTGGATGATATTCCAACGTAAAGTCGTAGTCCTTGAGAAATTCTGTCATCTTCGCTGACGGATGTTGAGCTCTTTCTGATCGAACAGGTACTTCAAGCTCTTGTGATCGCTGAAAACAGTAAGAGTGCTCCCATAAAGGTAGTGTCTCCATATCTTCAGCGCAAAAACCACCGCTGCCAACTCCAAATCGTGAGTAGGGTAGTTCCTCTCGTGAATCTTAAGCTGTCTTGAAGCATACGCTACCACTTTCCGATGTTGCATCAGCACGCATCCCAAACCCTGGTGTGACGCATCGCAATAAACCTCGTAAGGCTCTTCTGGTTGAGGCAAAATCAACACAGGCGCTGTCGTCAAGAGCTCCTTCGCCTTTGAAAATCGGATTCGCTCCTCGGTCAAGCAAAAGGTTGATCCTTCCTCGTAAGTCGTGTAAGAGGCGCGACAATCTTCGAAAAACCTTCAATGAATCTTCGATACTAGCCTGCTAAGCCGACAAAACTCCTGATATCAGTGACTGTCCTCGGCTGTTCCCACGCTAGCACAGCTTCAATCTTAGTTGGATCCACAGCTATCCCTTCTTTGGAAATCACATGTCCAAGAAAATTCACCTCTTCGAGCCAAAATTCACACTTCGACAGGTTGGCATAGAGTTGCTTCTCTCGTAATATCTGCAATACTCGGCGTAGGTGTCCTCCATGCTCTTCTCTGTTCCTCGAGTAGATCAGGATGTCGTCGATGAACAGTACAACGAACTGATCCAAAAACGAATGGAAAATCCTATTCATATAGTCCATAAACACAGCTGGCGCATTTGTCACTCCAAACGGCATCACTAAGTACTCATAATGCCCATACCTAGTCCTGAACGCTGTTTTGGAGACATCTTCCTCCTTCACGCGAATCTGATGGTAGCCCGACTTCAAGTCTATCTTTGAAAACATCGCCGCTCCACGAAGTTGATCCATCAAGTCGCCAATACGTGGTAACGGATACCGGTTCTTCACAGAGCCTTGTTGAGTTGACGATAGTCCACGCACTGATCTGGATCGTCCATCCTTCTTCTTGACCAACAACACCGAGCTCCCCACGGTGACACGCTCGGTCGTATGAATTGCTTTGACTCCAAATGCTCAACTGGGACTTTAGTTCCTTCATCTCGGCGGGAGACATCCTGTAGGCGCTATTGAAATAGGTCTGTCCCTGGAATCAGTCGATGGAGAACTTCGACCTCGTGACCGGTGGTAACCCTGGCACGTCTTCGGAAAAACGCTCACAAAGTCACACACCACCGGTACATTCTTCACTTCGACCTCTGGGAAACTTCAACTAGCCAGATACATGTATTCCCTAGTTCCTTCTTTCTTTCAAAGAAACTCCAATATGTTCAGTGAGAGATAATTGGAGACTCCAAGGTCAGGAAAATTACAGTTTTACGGCACAGTCAAGAGGACATGGTGGTGTGACAACCAATCCATCCCGAGGATGACATCTAAGCCCTTAAGAGGCAAACAAACCAAATTGACCACAAACTTTCTACTCGAATAACCACTACACAATTAAGACATGCAAGTGTTTGTGACTAAGGTTTTAGCATTTGGGGTTGTAACTACCAATTTGAGCAGTAAAGCGATCACGCAGTCAAGTTCAAATGGTTCACACAATCGAGGAAATAAAGGAATGGGTTGCACAGAATCAAAGAGGACGGATAAGGATTTACCTCTATCTCACATTCACCTTGAATAAGGTCATCGGCTTGTTCGCTTCCTCGCCACTCATGCGAAGACTACGCCTTTAGCTACTGACGCTTCCCTTTGGCCTTCGCCGCAAGCATTGCGGTTCGACTTTAGGTGTGGGACAATCCTTGGCAAAATGTCACGGCTTCTTGCGGTTGAAACATATATTCTCCTTCCGAGTGCGATCACCGCATAATGTCCTGGCCTTCCACAACGATAGCAAATCACCTCGACACCGGTCGACCTCCACTTCTCGCTCCTGGGTCATCGGACGATCTTGTCCTCTATTATTGTTGTTCCCCGAGGTCGGTTGTAAGGCTTCTTAAGTTGCTTTCCCTTACGTGCAAATCTACGTCCCATGCCACGAGGTCTCATTGGTCCACCTGGGCGATCTTCTTCTTGTGGCTTTACTCCTTCTTCCTCGACCACGATCTATCGCCTCTTGGAGGTTTTGAATCCTCAATGATACCAGCGACTTACGGATATCAAATCTCAGACCTCGTTGGAACCTCTCACTTAACCATCTTTGGTCATTTCGGTCACTAAATGGATGAAGTACCTTGCGGTGACTTCGAAATTGGTCGCATACTCGGACACGTCATCTTTGCCATGCTGCAATTGAAGAAACTCTTGCTCCTTCTCAGCTCGTGCAGTATCTGGGAAGTACTTGTCCAAGAACCTTTCACGGAAAAGCTCCCAGGTCATCTCGCGACGTTCTGCTATAAATGTTTGCTTCACTCCTTTCCACCAATATTCTGCATCTCCCAGTAGCAGATAGGTGGCGTAGTCTACCTTTACGTTGTTCGGGCAATGGAGTGCCTCGAAGATCTTCTCGATCTCTTGCATCCAAAGATCAGCTTTATCTGGATTTGGCTCACCGTAGAACTTCGGTGGGTCATGCTTCCTAAAGTCTACCAATCCTCTCGCTTCAAAGATTTCGCTCGCTTCGCGTTGCCGTCGCAAATTTCGCGGTCAACGCCGTCTGTTGAGCCATCGCGTTAGACTGTTGAGTTGCAGCAGCTGATTGCTGAGCCATGGCCGCAGCCATCTCGGTCATAGCTTGAATCGCTCGTTCCATGTCGACGTTCTCGGGTACAACTGTCGTATCCCTACGAGGTGACATTAGATTCCACAAAGTTTAAAACCCTGTCAGAATCTCACAACAAGGATGTGTTAAAACACACTACTTCAATCAAGAAACAGTTCAAACAATTTTTCAAGCAATAAGTGCTTCACTTAATCAAACAGCAATCAACATAGTACAATTAGGTACCCAACACATATATATATATCCCGACACAGTGACCAGTCCAAAATTCCTATACACAGCCCGGTCAAAACCGAACTGCTCTGATACCAACATTGTAACGACCCGTTTCCGGACCATTACCGAGCTCAAGATACCGAGCTCGAGTTACCGAGCTCAACACACCGAGCTCAAGTTACCCTGTATGCGATGTGTTTTAAAACAATACTCTTGTGCCTTTTAGAAAAGTACGGTCTATTATTATTTATTATTATTATTTTTTTATAAGACCAGCTCGTGCACATCAGAGTAATTACAGCTTTTCGAAACATGGTGCAACTAAGACACAAGACTTAAGTCCTAAATAACAACACGCAGGTACAACAAGTACATACTTATATATACAAGATATAAAAAGTGCATACAAAAAGACAGTAACAATGTACAAAGAAAATACACCTAAGGTATGACGACTTCAAGAGAGCAATCATACCCTGGGGGTACTTCCGGCAGACACCCACGCAGGGGCTGCTCCAAAAGTAAAACCACCAGTCTACCCTGTGCTCAAAATGACATCTAGCCCAAACTGGTCACGACCTCTGAACACAAAAAAACAAAGTACAGTCATCCCAAAAAAACATCCAACAAACATAATCAATCACGACAAATATAGGTCGTCGCCCTGATCCTCGTCGAGCTCCTCCTCGCCATCATCTGCTGTCGAGTTCCCTGCACCCTTGACATCGCCTGGGTAACTGTAACACCTGAGGACGAGATCGACCTCGTATCAAGACCTCGAGTCGAGATCCCGTGCCAAGATCGCGTGCCGAGGTCATATGTCGAGCTGATGAGGTCGCGTACCGAGCTGAGGAGGTCGCATGTCGAACTGAGGAGGCCGCGTGCACGAACTCGTGTTAGAGCCTTGTGCGCTTGCACAAGCACCCTGATCGATCTCGTGTCGAGACTGTAACACTCGTATTTTACGAACGTTATTTAGCGTTAATGATTATATTGTTTGTAATATTTATATTATCGGTTTGTAGTCCTCGTCGCTGTGTTTGTAGATCTTTAACCTATAGATTAGAGGGTAATCATGAGAGAAGATAGATTAGATGGGTAGAATGATTGATGGGATTAGCATCTCATAACAGTAGTTACACGTCACTTATTTGTGTTTTTTTTAAAAAAAGAAAAATTCATTTAAATGGTTTCTTTACCAGCTGTATATCACGATCAGCCCTCACAACCCTCACTTTCTCTTTTCTTCTTTCTTCTTCTCTGAGTTTCCTCTTCCTCTCCAAACTCCCATCGAAGAACCTTGAGTTTTATCGAGCTTCTGCATAAACTTTCTTCATCAACCTTGTTTCTTATCATCTCCTCGACATATATCACCATCTCGATCATCATTTGAGGTATGAAAAACAGAATTTTCTCTTCCTTCATGTTACTGTTAGCGCCACTTCTTCTTTCCATTTTAGCTAGTTTTTATGCTTCCAAATCATGTCGTATTCATAGGTTTTCTTCTTCATGATGAAAATATTTTTCAGAAAACATAAACTTAGATTTTGATTAATTTGTGCTTAATATGCTACTTGATTTTAAGCTTGAGTTAATACTTAGGAAAAATGGCTTTGTCTGATGATATGTATGAAAGGAGTTTTAATATTTACTTGGGTTGTAGTTAAGATTGGGGTAATGAGAGCTAAGTGCTATTAGAACCCATAGATGGAACTAAGTTGTGCTTGTATTAGGAAGTCTGATTCCCGAGATCGTGTGATTTCCGAATCGAGGTGTCTGAGGAGAAGCGGGCAGGACGTGGGAGCAGTGGGATCCAGATTGAGAACCGTACGTGTCGAGGTCGTTGTCGAGCTCGATTGAGGACAGCACGTAGACGCCGAGCTTGGAGTTCGGTAAGGGCAACTCTTAGACATTATTGAAGCTTTATTTTTATAAGTCCTTGTGTAAGGGCAACTTTTAGATATGTTTAGATTTGATTTTTAGTATTTAAATGCTTCATTTAAATACGGAGAAGTCTGAGAACTCTACGAGTTCGAAGTTAGGGTCTTCGAACCCCTTCGTTTTGTTGTCGTGAGGTCGAACATTTATCCGAGTCTTCGTGGGCGAGCGTAAGTCGCTATGCGGTTGGTCTCTGAACCCACCCCCCCACACTTGTTTGTTCCTGTCTGTTAATTCCATTGAGTTGCAGAGGGATGGATTCCTTGATTTGCTTGTCGAGCATGTAATGTTGTGATATGATTGAGTTATGCATTATTTGATATGAGATTAAATATATGTCATGAATTGCGTGTTCTTTGTTGAATTGCGTTTCTTCATGCGGTGTTTTTATTGCTTAAACCGTCGGTGCGTTTTCTTCATATTAAGCATGATCTCTTATTTGATATGCGGGTAAGTAATCTTATGCGTCACTCTTTGAATATTGTAAGCGGAGAGTCGTTTCATCGAGTGAGCGAGCTAAGCGAGTCGTTATGACGCGTTTTTGAGCCGTGACCGGATAACTGGCGGTGCTAGGTCCCTTTTGTTTACGGGAGATTGCCTAGGCGTCGTAGCGTAGGAACCGGGTAGTGCATATCTAGGGAGAAGCGAAAGATCCCAAGGCTACGGCTGGTATGTCAGTTGATGGATCTGCGTCGCTTCCTAGGAATAATGGTCGAGTCGAGAGAAAATGGATCGCGAGTTGAGTCGAGTCTAGAGTGAGAGAGGTCGAGTTACGTTTGGTGAATGATATACATTGTTGTTTGCTTATTTCTTTACGCCTTGATTATCTTGATTTGTCGAGAAGTTGACCCTTTTCGTGGTGCCTTCAATCCATGATGGTTACCCAGTGCAGGTCGAGGGCGCAGGAACTTCGGCGGCAGATGATGGCGAGGAGGATCTCGACGAGGATCCGAGCGACGACCTCTACTTGTCGTGATTTGCTTTGTCTATGTTTTTGTGTATAGTGGTTGTGACCAGTTGGGCCGGTTATGTTTTGTTATTACAGGGTAGACTGGTGGTTTTACTTTTGGAGCAGCCCCCTGCGTGGGTGTCTGCCGGAAGTACCCCCAGGGTATGATTGCTTTCTTGAAGTCGTCATACCTTAGGTGTATTTTCTTTGTACATTATTACTCTGTCTTTTTGTATGCACATTTTATATCTTGTATATATAAGTATGTACTTGTTATACCTGCGTGTTGTTATTTAGGACTTAAGTCTTGTATCTTAGTTGCACCATGTTTCGAAAAGCTGTAATTACTCTGATGTGCACGAGCTGGTCTTATAACAAAAAAATAATAGACCGTACTTTTCTAAAGGGCACAAGAGTATCGTTTTAAAACACATCGCATACAGGGTAACTTGAGCTCGGTGTGTTGAGCTCGGTGTGTTGAGCTCGGTAACTCGAGCTCGGTAGCGGTCCGGAAACGGGTCGTTACAGTAACCATCATGGATTGAAGGCACCACGGGAAAGGGTCAACTTCTCAACAATTCAAGATAAACACGACATAAAGAAATAAGCAACACAACAAGGTATAACATTCCCTAAACGTGACTCAACCATCTCACTCTAGACTCGACTCAACTCGCTATCCATTTCCTCTCGACTCGACACTTTTTCCGGAATGCACACGCCGTACCGTATGCTGGAAAGTCCAGCCGAAGCTTTGGGATCTTCGCTCTCCACTAGGGCGATCGGCTTCGGGTCCCATGCGCGTGGCAGCGCTTAGAAGTCCCCATAAACGGAAAAGGGGACCTAGCACCCTCTCCGCTATCCGGGTCGCAACTTCAAACGCCAACGACTCGCTAAGCTCTCTCACTCAATGAACAATTCGCCGCATACGATATTCAAAGAGTTATACGTAAGATATTCAACCGCATGTCAAATAAAAAGAGCAGGCTCGACATGAAGAAACGCAATTCAACAGGCAATACACAATTCACAACATATATTCAATCACATATTAAATACATGCAAAAACCCAATCATATCACAACATTTCAAGCTCGACACAAATCAAGGAATCCATACATAGGAATATAACAATAAAAATCCTAGAATGTCTAGAAGTGCCCTTACCAACTCCAAGCTAACGCTGCCGACAACGCGACCTCGACAACTGCTGTCTTCAAACGAGCTCGACAACGACTTCTCTCACTCGATCTCGACACGTACGGCTCTCAGTCAACCTCGGTTTCGTGTTCTCGTACACCCTGATCTCCTTGCAAAGACGATCTCTAAAATCACACCGCCTAATACGAGCACAACTTAGTTACATCTATGGGTTCTAATAACACTTAGCTCTCATTATCCCAATCTTAACCACAACCCAAGTAAACATTAAAACTCAAGAACTTAAACAAATACAACCAGAATTCAAACATTACAAAATAACTCCTTTTCTCTAAAATTTTATTAAAAACTTCTTTCATACATCCCCACACAAAACCATTTTTCCTCTAACACAAAGTTAGGGTTTTCGATCAAAAGTTCATGAAAAAGGTTATATGATTCTATAACCAATAAATCAACAACAAACATCAACAAGAAGCAACGTACAACAAACTAAAACAAGAAATCAAAACAAACCAAATAGGGAGGGTTTTGGGCAATCGCTTATTGCGTAAAAACAGAGAAAGCAATTTGGTTCACAAGCACAACTAATTGGTTAGAAAGGTAGGTCATGTCATGAAAAAGAAAACCTATCAATATGACCTGATTTGGAAGCATAAAAACTAGCTAAAATGGAGGGAAGAAGTGGCGCTAAACAGTAGCATGAAGGAAGAGAAAATTCTGTTTTTCATACCTCAAATGATGGTCGAGATGGTGATATATGTTGAGAAGATGATAAGAAAAAAGGTTGCTGAAGAAAGTTTATGCAGAAGCTCAATGAAACTCGAGGTTCTTCAATGGAAGTTTGGAGAAGAGGAAATTTAGAGAAGAAGAAAGAAGAAACTGGAAAGTGAGTGTTTTAAGGCGGCTAAGCGTGATATTTATGGAGGTGGAGGAAACTAATCATGATATTTATCTACAGCTGGAAAGAAAAAAAAAGAGTTTGGTCTTACCTCCCTTAAATATCTCTTAAACAATAATTAATTAAAAAAAAAAACCATTTTAAATAAATTTATCTATCATAAAACCAAAAATAAGCGACACCTAGATTTAAAGTAAGATATTAATCCAAACAACAAGATATACTAATTAACGCTAAATAATATTCGTAAAAATACGAGTGTTATCATCTCGACACGATGTCGACCAGGATGCTCGTGCAAGCGTCTCCTCAGCTCGTCATACGATCTCGGCATACGATCTCGGCACGGGGTCTCGACAGGAGGTCTCGACGCGAGGTCTTGATACGAGGTCTCGATACGATGTCCTAATACGAGGTCGATCTCGTCCTCAGGTGTTACAGTCAGTTTGGGGATGATATGCCGAGCTAAGCCTGAGCTCGGTTCCCATCGATTCTTGCAATTCCCTCCAAAAATGAGACGTGAACTTCGGATCTCGGTCCGACATGATTGAAGAGGGTATACCATGAAGTCGCACTATCTCCACGATGTAGATCTCGGTCAGCTTTTCCACGTGGTACGTCGACCTCACTGGCAAGAAATGAGCAGATTTGGTCAATCGGTCGACGATCACCCAAATCGAATCATTCTTCTTCTGCGTCTTCGACAAACCTACAACGAAATCCATGGAAATACTATCCCATTTCCATACTGGTACGTCAAGCGATTGTAGCATTCCCGCAGGTCGTTGGTGCTCCACCTTCGCTTTCTGACACGTTAAACACGACGCTACGTGACTCGACCACTTGCTTTTTCATTCAGGACCACCAAAAATGCTTCTTCAAGTCTTGATACATCTTCGTAACTCCTGGATGAATACTAAAATTGCTCTTATGCGCGCTGGCCAAGTATTAATCTTTCGGCTCCACTACGTTAGGTACACATACTCGGCCATTGCACCTTAAAATGTTGTCCGCTCAGACTTTGAATTCGCCGCTTTCCTTGCGCTATCAATCGTATCTTCTCTTGCGAAGTTCGTCATGAACCCGGCTGGTCTCGATTTAGATCAATAATTTGTTAGAAATGGTAAGCATACCAAATCTCGACTTCCTGGTGAAACTTCCACACTCAACTTCAAGTCTCGGAACTTCTCGAGCATCTCCAACTCCTTGATCATCATTCTTTGAGGCTAAACGCTCTTTACGCTCAATGCATCTGCTACTACGTTAGCCTTACCGGGATGGTATTCCAACGTAAAGTCGTAGTCCTTGAGAAATTCTGTCCATCTTCGCTGACGCATGTTGAGCTCTTTCTGATAGAACAAGTACTTCAAGCTCTTATGATCGCTGAAAGCAAAGAAGAAGTGCTCCCATAAAGGTAGTGTCTCCATATCTTGACACAAAACCACCGCTGCCAACTCCAAATCGTGAGTAGGGTAGTTTCTCTCGTGAATCTTAAGCTGTCTTGAAGCATACGCTACCACTTTCCGATGTTGCATCAGCACGCATCCCAATCCCTAGTGTGACGCATCACAATACACCTCGTAAGGCTCTTCGCCGAGGCAAAATCAACACAGCGCCGTTGTCAAAAGCTCCTTCAGTCTTTGAAACGGATTCACACTCCTCGACCCAAGCAAAGGTTGATCCTTCCTCGTAAGTCGTGTAAGAGGCGCGACAATCTTCGAGAAACCTTCAATGAATCTTCGATAATAGCTGCTAAGCCAACAAAACTCGATCTCAGAACCGCCTTCACTGTTCCCACGCTAACACGTACCTCAATCTTAGTTGGATCCACGCTATCCCTTCTTTGGAAATCACATGTCCAAGAAAATTCACCTCTTCGAGCCAAAATTCACACTTCGACAGGTTGGCATAGAGTTGCTTCTCTCGTAATATCCGCAATACTCGTGAGGTGTCCTCCATGCTCTTCTCTCGTTCCTCGAGTAGATCAGGATGTCGCCGATGAACACTACTACAAACCGATCCAAAAGCGAATGGAAAATCCTGTTCATATAGTCCATAAACACGGTGGCGCATTTGTCACTCCAAACGGCATCACCAAATACACGTAGGTGACCATACCTAGTCTGAAAGCTGTTTTGGGGACATCTTCCTCCTTCACGCGAATCGATGATAACGGACTTCAAATCTATCTTGAAAAGATCGCGCTCCACGAAGTTGATCCATCAAGTCGTCAATACGGGTAACGGATACAGGTTCTTCCACAAGAACCTTGTTGAGCTCGCGGTAGTCCACGCACGACCTTGATCGTCCATCCTTCTTCTTAACCAACAACACCGAGCTCCCCACGGTGACACGCTCGGTCGTATGAATTGCTTTGACTCCAAGTGTTCGATCCGGGACTTCGCTTCTTTCATCTCAGGAGACATCTGTATGGCGCTTTGGAAATCGGCCCTGTTCTGGAATCAACTCGATGGAGAACTCGACCTCTCGTGACCGGTGGTAACCCTGGCACGTCTTCGGGAAAACGCCCACAAAGTCACACACCACCGTACATTCTTCACTTCGATCGGCTGGAAAACTTCAACTAGCGGATACATGTATTCTCTAGTTCCTTCTTGCAAAGAAACTCCAATATGTTGATAGAAAGATAATTGGAGACTCCAAGGTCGTGGAAAATTACGCTTTCACGGCACACCAAGAGGACATGGTGGTGTGACAACCAATCCATCCCGAGGATGACATCTAAGCCCTTAAGAGGCAAACAAACCAAATTGACCACAAACTTTCTACTCAATAACCACTACACAATTAAGACATGCGGTGTTTGTGACTAAGGTTTTTATTTGGGGTTGTAACTACCAATTTGAGCGGTAAAGCGATCACGCCAAGTTCAAATGGTTCACACAATCGAGGAAATAAAGGAATGGGTTGCACGAATCAAAGAGAACAGATAAGGATTTACCCTCAATCTCACATTCACCTTGAATAAGATCATCACCGCTCGCTTCCTCACCGCTCATGCAGAAGACTCGCCTTTAGCTACTGACGCTTCCTTTGGCCTTTGCCGCAAGCATTGCCGATTCAGCCTTTAGGTGTGGGACAATCCTTGGCAAAAATGCCCTGGCTTCTACGGTTGAAACATACCTCCTCCTTCCGAGTGCAACCACTCGCATAATGTCCTGGCCTTCCACAACGATAGCAAGTCACCTCGACCGGCCGACCTCCGCTTCGCTCCTGGGTCATCGGACGATATTGTCCCCTGTTGTTGTTCCCCGAGGTCGGTTGTAAGGCTTCTTACGTAGTTGTTTCCCGCCACGTGTAAACCTCCGCCCGCACTGGGTCTCACCGGTCCGCCTACAACTTTTCTTCTTGTGGCTTCTTACACCCTCTACCTCAACACAACGATCTATCAGCTCTTGTAGATTCCTGATCCTCAGTGACACCACCGACTTTTGGATGTCAAATCTTAATCCTCGTTGGAACCTCTCACTTAACCATCCTTGGTCAGCTCGATCACGAAATGGGTGAAATACCTCGCCACGACTCAAACTTGCCGCATACTCGCACCTGTCATAACGCCTTGTTGTAGTTGAAGAAACTCTTGCTCCTTCTCAGCTCGTGCAGTATCTGGGAAGTATTTGTCCAAGAACCTTCCACGAAAAAACTCCCAAGTTATCTCGCGACGCTCGCTATCGCTTGCTTTCACTCCCTTCCACCAATACTCTGCGTCTCCTAGCGGCAAGTAGGTGGCGAGTCTACCTTCACGTTGTTTGGGCAATGGAGTGCCTCAAGATCTTCTCGATCTCTTGCATCCAAAGATCGACTTTATCTGGATTTGGCTCACCGTAAAACTTTGGATCATGCTTCCTAAAGTCCGCTAATCCTCTCGCCAACACTCCGCTCGCTCATTGTTGTTCTTTGTAAGTTTCTTTGGAGTTAACGCCCGTCTGTTGAGCCATCGCGTTAACTGTTGAGTTCAGCGGTGATTGTTGAGCCATGGTTGCCGCCATCTCGGCCATAGCTTGAATTGCTCGTTCCATGTCGGCGTTCTCTGCAATACGGTATCGTATCCTACGAGGTGGCATTAGATTCCACAAAGTTCAAAACCCTGTCAGAATCTCACAACAAGGATGTGTTAAAACACACTGCTTCAATCAAGAAACAGTTCAAACAATTTTTCAAGCAATAAGTGCTTCACTTAATCAAACAGCAATCAGTATAGTACAACCATGTACCCGACACACATATCCCGACACAGTGACCAGTCCACAATTCCTATACACAGCCCGGTCAGAACCGAACTAGGCTCTGATACCAACAGTGTAACGACCCGTTTCCGGACTGCTACCGAGCTCAACTTACCGAGCTCAACTAAACCTGTATGCGATGCATTTTAAAACGGTACTCTTGTGCCTTTTAAAACGTTACGATATATTTTTTTTTTATTTTTTTTTATTTTTTTTATAAGACCAGCTCGTGCACATCAGAGTAATTACAACTTTTCGAAACATGGTGCAACTAAGACACAAGACTTAAGTCCTAAATGACAACACGCAGGTATAAC
Organism: Calophaca sinica; assembly: GCA_037113605.1. NCBI lineage: Eukaryota > Viridiplantae > Streptophyta > Magnoliopsida > Fabales > Fabaceae > Calophaca > Calophaca sinica. The sequence goes on from CM073735.1 coordinate 93,064,736, forward strand.
AAGTACATACTTATATATACAAGATATAAAAAGTGCATACAAAAAGACAGAGTAATAAATGTACAAAGAAAATACACCTAAGGTATGACGACTTCAAGAGAGCAATCATACCCTGGGGGTACTTCCGGCAGACACCCACGCAGGGGGCTGCTCCAAAAGTAAAACCACCGCCACCCCCTGTAATAACAAAACATAACCGGCCCAACTGGTCACAACCACTATACACAAAAACATAGACAAAGCAAATCACGACAAGTAGAGGTCGTTGCCCTGATCCTCGTCGAGCTCCTCCTCGCCATCATCGGCTGTCGAGTTCCCTGCACCCTCGACATCGCCTGGGTAACCATCATGGATTGAAGGTACCACAGGAAAGGGTCAACTTCTCAACAATTCAAGATAAACACGGCATAAAGAAATAAGTAAACAGCAAAGTATAACATTCACCAAACGTGACTCAACCATCTCACTCTAAACTCGACTCAACTCGCTATCCATTTTCTCTCGACTCGACAATTATTAGGAATGCACACGCTGCATCGTATGCTGGAAAGTCCAAAGAAGCCTTGGGATCTTCGCTCTCCCTAGGACAGTCAACTCAGGTTCCATAGCGTGGCAACGCTTAGAAGTCCCCATAAACGGAAAAAGGGGACCTAGCACCCTCTCCGCTATCCGGGTCGCAACTTCAAACGCCAACGACTCGCTAAGCTCTCTCACTCAATGAACAATTCGCCGCATACGATATTCAAAGAGTTATACGCAAGATATTCAACCGTGTGTCAAATAAAAAGAGCAGGCTCAACATGAAGAAACACAATTCAACAGCAATACACAATTCGTGGCATATATTCAATCATATCACAACACTTCAAGATCGACACAAATCAAGGAATCCATACATAGGAATATAACAATAAAAAAACCTAGAATGTCTAGAAGTGCCCTTACCGAACTCCAAGCTAACGCTGCTCGACAACGACCTCAACACAGCTGTCTTCAAACGAGCTCGACAACGACCTCGACACGGCTGTCTTCAAACGAGCTTGACAATGACCTCAACACGGCTGTCTCTCACTCGATCTCGACGCGTACGGCTCTCAGTCAACCTCGGTTTCGTGTTCTCGTACACCCTGATCTCCTTGCAGCACGATCACGGAAATCACACTGCCTAATACGAGCACAACTTAGTTCTATCTATGGGTTCTAATAACACTTAGCTCTCATTACCCCAATCTTAACTACAACCCAAGTAAATATTAAAACTCCTTTTCTCTAATAATTTTGTTAAAACTTCTTTCATACATATCATCAGACAAAGCCATTTTTCCTAAGTATTAACTCAAGCTTAAAATCAAGTAGCATATTAAGCACAAATTAATCAAAATCTAAGTTTATGTTTTCTGAAAAATATTTTCATCATGAAGAAGAAAACCTATCAATATGACATGATTTGGAAGCATAAAAACTAGCTAAAATGGAGGGAAGAAGTGGCGCTAAACAAGAGCATGAAGGAAGAGAAAATTGCTTTTCATACCTCAAATGATGGTCGAGATGGTGATATATGTCGAGAAGATGATAAGAAACAAGGTTGATGAAGAAAGTTTGTGCAAAGACTCAATAAAATCCAAGGTTCTTCGATGGAAGTTTTTGGAGAGGAAGAGGAAACTTCGAGAGAAGAAAGAAGAAAAGAGAAAGTGAGGGTTGTGAGGTCGATCGTGATATACAATTTGGTAAAGAACCATTTAAATGAATTTTTCTTTTTTAAAAAAACACAAATAAGTGACGTGTAACTCTTGTTATGAGATGCTAATCCCATCAATCATTCTACCCATCTAATCTCTCCTTTCTCATGATCACCCTCTAATCTATAGGTTAAAGATCTAATAACACAGCGACAAGAACTGCAAACCGATAATATCAATTTATAAATATCACAAACAATATAATCATTAACGCTAAATAACGCTCAGAAATACGAGTGTTACAGTCTCGACACGAGGTCGATCAGGGTGCTTGTGCAAGCGCACAAGGTTCTAACACGAGTTCGTGCACGCGGCCTCCTCAGTTCGACATGCGACCTCCTCAGCTCGGTACGCGACCTCATCAGCTCGACATATGACCTCGGCACGCGATCTTGGCACGGGATCTCGACACGAGGTCTCGATACGATGTCCTAATACGAGGTCGATCTCGTCCTCAGGTGTTACACTTAATCTTGTTGTTTTGATGCTTGATCTTGGGAATCTCTTCTGTTGTTTAGTTCATCCCCAATAATTATTGAAAAATCTCAAATGAGGGATAACAAAATAAAAAAAGAATGAAAAAAGAAAATAGAAAAAATAGAAAAGGAAAACAATGTAAGATGAGCAATAATAAAAGGTTTTGAAAGCAAAAAGAGAAAAATTGATTGCTCCACTTATGCTGCTTTAAAAGAGTTGCTTTGATTGTTCATGTTTATAGCCCTTGAATTTCCCCTTTCTTGTTTTTATCCCACCTTACAATTAAAATCCCATGGCCATGTTACAACCTTTTGAAGACCTTTTGATTCTTGTGTGTTTTCATTAATTATTTGCTGAGATTTGATTAATAGTCAAGCCTATGGTAGAGCACTTTCATAGATGGATTTGAGCGAATTGTCTTAACTTGTAAACACTTTGAGAGTGGTAAGGAGAGTACCCCTATCAGTGAGAGACATGTTTTCAGAGAACTTAAATTTCTAATTGGACTTGATCTTGATTGTATCTATTGTGTTTAATAGTCCTTTAGCCTATTGCTTGATCTTGTTTTTATCTCGGGTTCCTTATCTGTTGCATCTCTTATTTCCATTTTATCTTTGGCCACAACAATTGCTTGAGGACAAGCAAAGTTCTAAGCTTGGGGTAATTTGATGAGTTCGAAATAGCATATAGTTTAGTGTTAGTTTTGCATCACATTTTAGTCATTTTAGTCATTTTTATCCATGTTATTTATACATTTGGCTTGATTTGAATAACGCACTTGGTTTTGGTTCAATTGTGCTTAAAGGAAGGTATTTGTCCTAGGAAAAAGGAGAAAAATCACTTGGAATAAGTTGGGGTAATTTGTGCTACAAGTTGATAATGTAATGCTGTCTCAGCCTGACACTTGTTCAGTGTTTTCATCATATCTGGAGTTTTAGGTGTCCAAATGAGATGAAACCAGTGCCATTGGAAAGCTAAGATCCATAGCTTCAACTTTCATGAAGACACCTTGAGCTAATTCGGACGTTAAAGAGGTGAAAACTACAAAACAACATGAAGCACGGCCTGGCCGTGTCAGGAAGCACGGCCGTGTTGCGACAGCACCAAAATGTGCGAGAAACAGAATGAAGCACGGCCTGGCCGTGCCTCACACCACGGTCGTGCTACGATAGCACCCTGGATGCAGAATTTTACGTTTTTACATGTTTTGGACCTGTTTTTTACTCCTTTTCACCCTAGATCGTAAATAGACACTTTAGAGGCGTGTTCAGGGTTCGAACTTCGTTGTTTGGAGGCACGGTGGAGGATTGGGAACGATCTCTTCATCAATTCTCATGAATTTCTGGTTTGGCTTTTCCTTTTCTATGAGTAGCTAAATTCCTTAGGCTAGGGAAGATGAACCTTGTGAACACTCTTATGTAGTTGTTTTACTTATATCAATGCAAGTTTATTTCAATTATGATTGAGCCTTCAATTCTATTATTAATGCTTTTTGGTAACTGATCACTACCGAATCGATTTTGGGTTATACTCACGATTGGAAAATTGGGGTTATGAACTTGAACTGAATTGTTGTTCATGTTTAGGAGGATTATAGGAATATAACCTTATGAGCATGTGTTCTTATGAATCATTAGTCTTATTGCTTAATCTAGCTTTAATTCACCTAAGGGATTAGGGGATTTTAGTTAAAGTAAAGGGTTTATGAGGCAAGGAATTGTCCTTAAACTAATTTTGTTGATTCGAACTTCAATTATATGGAATAACTTGCGTTGGTTGTAAATTGATTGCATAAGAGTGGAAGCAAGAGGATTCGATCCCTAGTCGCTTTTAATTCTCCTTAAAATCCAAATTTTTGTTTAGTTGTTTATTGTTTTTGTCTTTTGATATAAGCCATAAATATTTCAAACACATCACTTAGTTCAATAGTTCAAATTATTACAAGTTTGTTAAGTTAAATAATTAGTTACAATCCCTGTGGATTCGATCTTTTTATTACTTGACGACGAATCGTACACTTGCGATTTTGCCCAACATGGATAACCAGCGTTTGGAAGCTAACAAGCAACCAGAAGCTGAGAGCTCTCAAGTTAAAAGCTCTGTAGTTACAGGCAATCCAAACTGCAAATCAAATGACTACGAACATGCATTTCAAAAGTTTCTTGCAGAGAGTGTAACTCGAAGCAAGCAAGCTTTTATGATTTGGGGTGTCAGTAAAACGACAACTCATGGTCTTGGTTATATATTAGATAAACCTCCTTTAGAAAATGATTCAGCATCTGATGACACCAATGATCATAGTGAATGCTTGCATTGTACTTACTGCAATAAACCTGGTCATTTGAAAAGTGCGTGTACTGTGTTTACAACTAAGAAAGACAAGTATCCTTCAAGAACTAACAAGAAAGGACCCAAAAAGATATAGGTACCCAAAGATAAAATAGTCTATGTTGCAGACTTGCTTAGCAACAAAGTCAACACACCTATCTTGGTACTTAGACAGTGGATGCTCGCGTCACATGACGGGAGAAAAGCATATGTTCCAAGAACTAAGGCCTAGAGAAGCTGGATTCGTTGGTTTCGGAGGAAACCAGAAAGGTAAAATAGTTGGAATTGGTCGCATAGGTAAAGGCTCTCTTCCTTCTATTGATAATGTTTTATATGTTGAAGGACTGAAACATAATCTATTGAGCATAAGTTAATTATGTGACAATGGTTATAATGTTGTCTTTACAGAAAATGGATGTTCAGTAAAAAGCAAAAATGATGGATCTATATTCTTTACAGCAAAAAGGAAACAAAACATTTATAAAGTTGATCTTTCTGAACTTGCAAAACAAGATGTCAAGTGTCTTATGTCTGTTGAAGATGAGCCATGGATTTGGCACAAAAGATTGGGTCATGCCAATTTGAGGTTAATCTCAAAATTAAACAAGCACAATCTTGTTAGAGGCTTACCAAATCTTAAGTTCCAATCTGATGCCCTGTGTGAGGCTTGTCAAAGAGGAAAACAAGTCAAAACTTCCTTTCATTTAAAAAATGTTGTTTCAACCTCTAGACCACTTGAACTTTTACATCTTGATCTTTTTGGTCCCACAAGGACATCCTCTTTAACTAGAAAGAAATATGGATTAGTCATTGTTGATGATTTTACTAGATGGACATGGGTTAAATTCCTTGCCCACAAGGATGAGTCTTTTAAGGTATTTACAGTATTCTGCAAATCAGTTCAAAATGAAAAAGGCATCTGTATTTCTTCTATTAGAAGTGATCATGGGGGAGAATTTGAAAATGAAAACTTTCAAAAATTTTGTGAAGAAAATGGCATCTCCCACAATTTCTCCTCTCCTAGAACACTTCAACAAAATGGTGTTGTAGAAAGGAAAAATAGGTCTCTCTAGGAAATGGCCAGGACCATGATCAATGAAGCTGATATTATTGAAACATTTTTGGCGAAGCGATAAACATGACTTGTTATATTCAAAATAGAATTCTTATAAGACCTATTTTGAATAAGACTCCTTATGAATTGTGGAAAGGTAGAAAACCAAACATTTCTTACTTTCATCCTTTTGGTTGTATTTGTTATATTTTGAATACTAAAGATCAGCTTGGTAAGTTTGATTCCAAGGCTGACAAAGGAATCTTTTTGGGATACTCTGAAAGATCTAAAGCTTTTAGAATATACAACAAAGAAACTTTGACAGTTGAAGAGTCCATTCATGTCAAGTTTGATGATAAGAAGCCTGACACTGCTATGTCAGAGCTAGATGAGTTATTTTCAGAATTAAACCTCGGTGACAAGTCAGACGGTGAACGTGCATCTTCATCATCCGGTGGTGACCAGACGAAGAATTCTACTCAAGCAGAAGGTGAAGCAAGAAAAAGCTGGAAGTACAAAACCAATCATCCAAAAGATCAAATCATAGGAGAACCTGGTGATAAAGTACGAACCGGATCCTCTTTCAAGGAGCATGCTGATTTTGCACTTCTCTCTGAAATGGAACCTAAGACGATTGATCAAGCATTGGAAGATGAAGGGTGGATTCTAGCAATGCAAGATGAGTTAAATCAGTTCCAAAGAAATGATGTATGGAAGCTAGTCACTCTACCAGAAGATAAGCAAGCTATTGGTACTAAATGGGTATTTAGAAATAAGCTTGATGAAGATGGTAAAGTTGTGAGAAATAAAGCAAGGTTAGTTGCTCAAGGTTACTCACAAGAAGAAGGTATTGATTTCACTGAAACTTTTGCACCTGTTGCAAGACTAGAAGCTATTCGCATTTTACTTTCATTTGCAGCACATCATGAGATAACACTATATCAAATGGATGTGAAAAGTACTTTTCTAAATGGTTTTATAACTGAGGAAGTTTATGTTAAACAACCTCCTGGTTTTGAAGATATTGAATTTCCAGAACATGTTTTTAAAATTAAAAAGGCTCTATATGGTCTTAAGCAAGCTCCCAGAGCATGGTATGATAGACTAAGTTCCTTTTTAATGGAAAATGGATTTACAAGAGGTCTAGTTGACACTACTCTTTTCAGAAAATCTTCTAACAAGCATTTCATACTTGTTCAAATCTATGTTGATGATATCATTTTTGGAGCCACTAATGAAAGTCTTTGCAGAGAATTTTCTAAGCTTATGCAGGCTGAATTTGAGATGAGCATGATGGAAGAATTAAAGTTTTTCTTTGGAATACAAATCAAGCAATGCAGTGATGGTATCTATATACATCAAAGCAAATATATCAAAGAATTATTGAAGAAATTCAAGATACTGGATTGCAAGCCTATGTGTACACCTATGCATCCTACCTGCACTCTTAGTAAAGATGAAATTGGTAAGAAGGTAGATCAGAAAATGTACAGAGGTATGATTGGATCTCTACTTTATCTTACGGCTTCAAGACTTGACATTATGTTCGTGTCTGCTGTGTGCTAGATTTCAATCGGATCCTAGAGAATCACACCTGAGTCTTTGTTAAAAGAATATTCAGATATTTGCAAGGAACTACTAATCTTGGTTTGCTTTATAAGAAATCAAAAGATTACAAATTAGTAGGTTTCGTGATGCTGACTTTCTTTGAGACTGAATTGAAAGAAAGAGCACAAGTGGAGCCAGGTTTCTTGGAGCTAATCTTGTGTCTTGGTCAAGCAAAAGACAAAGCACGATTGCATTCTCAACAGCCAGTTTGAATACATCTCGTGACAAGTTGCGGTTCTCAACACGTGGATGAAGTATCAACTTGAAGACTACTTGATAAAAGAGAGTAACATTCCTATCTTTTGTGATAATACATCTGCCATATGTCTTACTAAAAATCCTATATTGCATTCTAGAGCAAAGCACATTGAGATTAAACATCATTTTATAAGAGACTATGTTCAGAAGGGGACACTTGAAATCAAATTTGTAGACACTGATCACCAGTGGGCTGATATTCTTACAAAACCCCTTGCTGAAGATAGATTCAATTTTATAAGAAGAAATTTAAATTTCCATCTTATAAAAGAATGATTAGTCTCAGCGTCTTATGATAGATATCATTTGAGCATCTGGTATGACATCATCATACGAGTAAGCATTTTTATATGCCAACTGCATCATAACTCAGCATCCGATGAATCAGCTATGAGAATCCAAAACACACACGTGGTAAGCTCGTGTGGAACTTAAGCGTCTCATCACACCTAATCTGAGTCATGATTATTTACGTTTTCAATAAAATCTTTTACTTTATTTTGGCAACTGCATTTAATGAAAAGAGGTATCGTTATTTTAATTTCTTTTTAAATTTATTTTTAATACTCGGATAACGAAGAGGTTTTTGAAAAGTAACTGTACCAATTACAAAACCTTCCTACTACTCCTTCTTTTTCGCTCCACAATCACTCTCTCTGTTTTCAGTCTGAAAAACAGTTTTCCTTCTCTTCTCTTCGTGACTGTTCTAAAACCCTAAACCTCCATATCTCTATCTCTCAACTGCAATCATGTCTGGTGTAACAACCTCTGAGTATACTGCTATTTACGACACCATGGCTGAAGGAAAGGTTTTGTTGGAAAATCGAGTTGATTTAGAGAACTTCAAACTCTATGGCTTCGATTTCTACAGTGGTTTCAAGGCAATGGGTTGGGAACACTACTTCTTTTGGAAACAGGTTGAGGTTCTAGTTACTGCTATCAAGAAATTTTGGGGTAATGCTCATTTACACCAAGGTGGTATCTTTGAAGGAACTGTGAGAGGTTACAAGTTCATTTTTACCGTTACCAACATTTCTGAAGTCACTGGTTGTCCCTGTGAAGGTATCGTTTACTACACAGATTGGGCTGATGCATTTCATGGCCTTGAGAAGGTCAATGAGGATTTGTTTGAGAACTATAAACAGTTGAAAGAATCTGGTGAAACTCCTACTGCAAAGCATTTGAAGAGTCATTACAGAGTTCTTCACAAGATAATCACCAAGAGTGTCTGGTTGAAGGCTGGCTCTAGTGACATAGTCAACTATGAACAGAAGTTCATTATGAGGCACTACATGGCTGGTCACAAGGTAAACCTGCCAAGATTGATCTACAACAACCTGATTAATGCACTGGTTAATTCGAGAAAAGGAGTTGCTGACAAGAAAAACACCTACAAGTGCATTCCTTATGGTGTTCTGCTCATTAAAATGATGGCCAAGAATCTGGTTGTAAACAAGCTGACTGCTTTGCCAGATCAAGAAAAGGTGAAGTATCTTGGCACTGAAAGTGTTGTGATTCCTAACACCTTTGGAGTTAACAGCTTAGTCAGAATGAAATTGATCACTGGTGAACAAATGAAGAAGGTGAAAAAGGAACAGGGAATAGAATCTGGTCCCTCTCTTAGCAAGAAGTCTACTACTGACAAAACCACCAGAAGCTCAATAACTGGTGTGAAAAGGACTTCTGATTCTCCAGAAGAGGAAACAAGAAGCAAGAAGTAGAAGGTGGCTTCTGCACCTAAAAGAAAGACTGAATCAGAAGATGAGGACCGCGATCCCATCAGTTAGATTCTGATGAAAAGAAGCAAGCCAGAAGCTGAGAAACAAGTTTCAGCGTCCGGTGCACAGAAGAAGGCAATTCAACGTCCGCCTCTAGCTGCTGCCCCTAGACAGAAGCTGAAGAGATTGGTCAGCGATGCGAGCTTGAACCAAAGGTCTTGAATTTCACGATGATTACGTATCTGTTTTGAAAGCGATGATACCATTCCTGCTCCACCTATATCTCGCTGCACAACCATCAACCATTCAAATCAGGTACGTAAAGCCGTAAACACAACCTCTTCCATAGCCCTCAAACAACCTACCCAAACACAGACCAATACACTCACCATCTCCTCACCTCAAACCTCCACATATACTTCCCTCACTTCATACATTTCCAAACTTCATTCTCATCCTTTTAACCTCCTTTTCAAAGTCCCTCCATTTAATCCTTTCAAACCCTACATTCCTCCCAAGTACAGTATCACAGTAGTGACACCAAAAACTACTGCCATAATTCCAAAGAAACCTGTCCCTCTTGACATTAGACCAAAATCTGTTAGATATGAGTCATATAACTCTATCTACAATCACCCATCTTTATGGCACTTGAAGACCTTCACCTCCGGAGTTTCAAGACTGGAGATACCCCCTCCAATGAATGCTGTCTTCAAGGATGGCAAAGACAATGTTGAGATGTCTTTTAAAGGAAGGCTGAGACCTAAACCAAACAGCAGGGCTATCCCCTTTTCTGTTGATGTACCAAGGTTCCTGCCCCAGAATGAACCTCTTACATTAGAGGAATGTGGTAGGTGGACCACAGAAGCTGAAGCCTGTATGATGGCTCATTGTTATGAGCAGAAAAGGCTTGAAGTCATTGGAGAATATAGAGACCCATCATCCGTCTCTATAAAGATTGCTCCAGATAGGCAAAAGTGGTTACCTTGGTCTATTCCTGGAAAAAGGAAGGAAGCTGCACCTGGCAAAATGCCATTCAGTAAGATAGGCCCTAAGGAATATGAGAAAGCTCCCAGAGACTACAAGGTCAAGGAGTTCACCCAGCTTCCGGTAAAGAAAATTTCTGAAGATCATGCCAGAAGGTATTATCTGAGTGCTCTGAAGAAAGATCAATGGAGAACTGGATCCTCCAATTGCTGTAATGCAGAGATGACAACAATCCCTATTATTGGCATCATCGAGAAGGTAACTGAATCCAATCATGGAACTGCTCATTTTGATGATATGTTCTTGTGTTCTGTGATTAGACCGCTCAACTTAGTGAAGCTATATGCTCCATGGGATCTTGTCTGGAAACACTTTTACATTGGATTTGGCTGGATGCAATGGTCTGCGTCTTGGAAAGAAAAAGCCATTATGCCTTGTTTTGAGCCCCTGACCATTGACAAAGATGACAGAGAAATTTTGAGAAGACTATTTATTGCTGAAAATGAAGGCCTCAACTTTTTCTTTGATGCCCTTAGTGTCTTCTTGGGCAATGTGTTTGGAGAAGCTGCTGCTGAACAATTTGATGGGTATGCCAGAGACATTCTTCAACACAAAGAAATGATCTTCAATTATCTTCTGTTTCCTGATCTTGTTGAGCAAAGAAATGAAGCCCTATATGAGTCTGAAAGAAGAAAACTTGGAACTATTATCAAATGGTTTCCACCAGGAGATAATTATTTCCAATGGGCAAAGGATAGGAAGAAGATAAAATCTGATTTATCTCAAGCTGTTCTTGAAATCCATAAGAAGATGAATTCAGAAGCTACAGGTGTTGCTAGTGTGCCAGAAGCTGAATCTGCTCCCTCCACATCTTCAGTGGAAATGGTTACAATTCCTAAGGAGGAATTTGAAACCATGAAGGCAACCTGTTTGAAAGTTCCTGAGCTTGAAATGCAGCTGAAACTCATCATGGAACGAATCAACCTGCTACCTCAAAACCCTTAAACTTTGTTTTGTTTTAAATTTATTTATTTTTATTTTTTTGGTACTGAGTGATATTTCTTAATTTTTGGTACAATTATATTGTGACTTTATTACTCAAATTTTTCTTCTATTTTGTTTTTTGACTATGATGTGTTTTTACACTCTTTTTGTCTGATGACAAAAGGGGGAGTAAAAGAAAGGCTTGATGAACGCTAAGATAAACACGCTAAGGATTGATGGATAGATACACATGCTAAGAAAGGCTTGATGAACGCTAAGGATAGATAGATAAATATACATGCTAATCAATCATTCATAACATCATTTCAGCATCCGATCTCAGCGTCTTTTATTGCTATACTTATCTAAGTTGTTGAACTCAGGGGGAGACCCTTAAAACTCTTATTTGAAACTTAAAATTGTTCATCAACCTTGGATATTTGTCATCATAAAAAAGGGGGAGATTGTTGGAACCTAAACGATTGAGAAGTTTAGACCCTCATTAATTTTGATGATAACAAAGTATTCACAAAAGAACAATTTATGTTCTAACAATTCTTGAAGTGTGCAGATACTAATATTACATATACTTCTAAGCCATTTAAGCAAGAAGGAAGAAGTTCACAAGAGAAGGATACACTCAATGTGTCAGCATCCGGCTCATCCTAGTATACTGTCTTCGTGAGCATCCGGAATTATCTTTTTGTGACACAAGGCTTATCCATTTGCTACGAGCGTCCGACCTTCCTGTTCTGAGCGAGCGTCTGAACTTCATTTTAAATCACGTGATGGTCACGTAGTTGCTCTTCCTCTCAGAAGCTTCTGGAACAGATTTTGAATTTGATCTTATGCGCTCAAATTGTTGTACGAGGTATCAAAGGTGACACCTTTAGCTAAAGACAAAAATCGTACAAGCATTTGTGAAAAGCAAGGTAGTACGAAAATGGTAATGTGTACTACTGAGATATTCTCTGGAAAGGAAGAAAGAGACAACTTTTTGAAATCATCTCACTCAATGGAAAGGAGCCATTTTCTTTATGCTTGGTAATATCCTTTAGAACTCCTATCAATACCCCACGGTATCCATTGAAGAAACTGTTGAAACTCTACAAGAGAATATTGCTTCATTTACTAAGAACAAGCACTGTTGCTATACACTACAAAGAGTCAATACTCTGAAAACACTGCTTTTGTGAGCAATCAAGTTTCGAGCCAAGTCTCTGGACTACAAGAACTGAACTCAGCGTCCAACACTTTCTTTTAGAAAGCATTTCTGTATTGAGCTTAATCTTTTATCCTCTCTGTGAGAGTTATTTCTACTTATATTCAACTTTATTGTAAAAGGCGTTTTGGCCTACTTAAGGCTGTACCCTCAAAGGCTCGAGTGTACTGAGTCGTTTTGAGAAGTTGAGAGTATTGTCAAGTTTGTGACAGAAGAATACTCTTGAGAAAATTGTAATCAGTTGATTATAGTGGAAAATCCTTCAGGAACGAAGGGACTAGACGTAGCTACCAGTTTGGTAGTGAACTAGTATAAATATCTGTGTCTCTTGCTTTACTGCTTTCTATTTATCTTTATCTTGGTCTGTTAAAAATATAGTTTTCACAAACTGCTTTTCCAGTGTCCGGTTTATTTCCAGCGTCCAATACACAAGCTGTTTTGAAAAACCTGTGTTCTAAGTGTTTTAACTTAAAGTTTGCGAAAAGTTTTCAACACAATTCAACCCCCCTTCTTGTGTTCACGTTCAGATAATCCTCACTGTACTAGCTTTAACTACAAGACTGAATGTCTCTTCATAGTCTAGGCCAACTGTTTGTTGGAATCCTTTGGCAACTAGTCTTGCTTTCCTTCTCTCAATTGAGCCATCTGCTTTGTATTTGGTTTTAAAAGCCCATTTGGAGTCAATGATGTTTTCTTGTCCTTGATGTGGTACCATGGTCCAAGTTTTATTGGATATTAAGGCCTTGAACTCCAAGTCCATAGCTTTCTTCCACTCTGGTTTGGCAAGAGCTTTTTTCACAGATTCTGGTTCCCTTTCCTCTGCACATGTCTCTGCTAGTCCAACATATGGTTGTTTTGGCTTGTGAATCCCAGCTTTGCTCCTTGTGCACATTCTGTGATTATTCGCTGGATTCTGAGTTGTTCCTTCTTCATCTTCTATTGGATCAGTGGCTGCATTGCTTGTGATGTTGTTGTGCTCCTGCATTGAGTTATCCTGTTCTGCTTTTGAATTGCTGGCTGTTGTTGAATGAGTGGGAGATAGTTGCTGGTTGTTGAACTCAGGTGGGATGACAACATCATGCCTTGTATAGCTGCTGCACATGTCACGAGCTGTTGGTTGAGAGCTTCCCGAGTCTTCACTTTTAAGAGTACCTGCAGAACAAGGAGGAAAGAAAATAGGAGAAGTACTTTCTGTTAGTGTTTTGAGTGGACTCCTTGTGTTGAGAAAACCATCATGAAATGGAAAGTGGTCTTCATTAAAAACCACATGTCTTGAGATGAAAATCCTTCCATGAGCATTGATGCACTTGTATCCTTTGTGTGAGTTGCTGTAACCCAGAAATACACATCTTGTAGTGTGAAATTGAAGCTTGTGCTTGTTGTAAGGCTTAAGGCAGGAGTAGCAGGCACACCCAAAGGGTTTCAGATTATTGTACTGTGGTTATTTCTGAAAAATTAGTGAATAAGGGCTCTCATTCTTGAGTACTGGTGAAGGCAGTTTATTAATCTAGAACATTGTTGTGGTAAAAGCTTCCCACCCAAAATATAGAGGCATTTTAGCTTGAGCTAGTAGTGTTAGGCCTAATTCCACCACATGTCTATGCTTTCTTTCAGCTCTACCATTTTGTTGTGAAGTGTAGGGGCATGACATCTTGAATTTTATTCCTGACTCTTGAGCAAGTTTTTGGACTGCTTTATATTCACCACCACCATCACATTGTATTTGTTTAATCCTTTTATTAAATTGATTCTCAGCCAAGTTTTAGAATTGAATAAATGCATGTGTTGTTTCTGACTTTTGCTTTAAAGAAAAGATCCAAGTAAATCTACTAAAATCATCAATAAAATGAAGAAGAAGACATTATTAGTGATGGGCCCCATACATCAAAGTGAATCAATTCAAGAGGCTCTTGAGCATGAGAAGAAGAATTTTTAAAAGGCAACAAATGCATTTTTCCAAATTGACAAGCTTCACAGAAACTAAGGTGGTCACTAGGTGAAACTTTTACATTGCAATTTCTTAAGACTTCATCTAGAACTCTACTACATATGCTTATGCATCTTTACTGAGCTGAGAGTTGACATTTGAGACTTGGTATAAACCATCTTTAAGTCTCCCTTTTAGAAGAGCTTTTCCTGTCACCTTGTCCTTCACAAAGCAGCAGTTTTCATCAAATTCAACAAATATATTATTGTCAGCAGCCAATTTAGATATGCTCAAGAGATTTTTAGTGATGTTTGGCACAAATAGCACATTATGCAGATTGAGGGATTTCAATTTAGTAGAACCAGTAGCAACAATTTTAAGCTTCTCACCATTGCCAACCACTAATGAATTCTTACCATTATGTTCAGCCATGTCTTGAAGTTTGTCAGTTTGATGAGTGACTAGTTGCTTGCTCCACTGTCAAAGTACCAGTCATAATCATTGACTAAGTTGGATGAGGCTATGAAGGCATTGTGTTTCTCTTGCTTTCTACTTCTGAGGAGTTGCCTGCTGTGTATGATTTATCAAATCGATAGAAACATTGCATAGCTGTGTGACCAAATCTGTTACAAACTTGGCACACTGGTTTAGACATTCAGCCTCTTCCTCTGCCTCCTCTAAATCCTATGAAATTTGAGCCTCTCCAATTTCCACGAGGGTTGAATCTGTTGCCTGTGGATTCTGTTTTGTTGGCCACATTAGCTGATGCATTCAAAGTGAGATTAGAGAAATTATTCAGTTGCTCAAGCCTGTTTTCAAAGGCCAAAAGCTGTGCCCGCAAATCAACCCAACTGAGAGCAAGTTTGTCAGATAATTAAACAACTATAGGGTGGTAATCTGCATCTAAACCTGTCAAGGTTTGAATTATCATATCAGAGTTTGAAATTGGGCTGCCTGCAAGTTTAAGTTTATCAACAAGATTCTTCATTTTAACAAGATATGCTTCCATCTTCATCTCTCCTTTGCGGGTGCTGTGAAATTCAGATTTGAGATAAGTGATGTGAGACTTTGTGTGTGCTCCTGCCAAGCCTTGAGCTTCTTCCCAAAGTTCTTAGGAGGTGTCACAATGAAGCAATTGTGTTGCAATGTCAGTAGTCATGGAATTAATCAGCCACCCGAGGAGTTGTTGATCATGGGTCTGCCAATCTTCATATGTTGGATTGATTTTCTTGGTGGAATTCTCGGTGATGTATTGTTCAGGACAATCCTTTGTCCCAAGCATGTAGCCATCGAGCCTGTTGCCTCTGATTAATGGCAAAACCAGCGATTTCCATAGTGGATAGTTATCTCTGTCCAGCTTGACAGAAACGGATGAGGGGAGATCATTCCTTTGATTTGAATTCGCAGCAAAGGCCATTGGTGTTTGGATCGTGAGCCTTAGGGCTTAGGTGCTTCTGATACCAAGTTAGAAACTTGAATTCAGATGAAAGGAAGATTAATTCATTCATTCTCAATGAGTGTTTAAATACATAGGGTGAGTAACAATCCGATAGTATGCGATCCTATAATTAAGGTAATGTAACAGTACATTTGAAAGATTACAATTCTTATCTTTAACAAACTATATATATAACTATGACAAAGTCTTATCTTTAACTGAAACACTTGAGAGTATGAAAGAGAATGAGTCGTTCTTGGTTAATTTAATATCAAAATGTTTACTTTTCTAATGATGCAATCAATGAATATTTCTCTCTCTAGATACTTCAGAAGTTACCTTTTTCAATTTACTTGCTTTATTCCTTAAAATTGGTTAGCTCTTATCAATCAAAATTTTTGAGATTCTTAAACCAAATTCTTTGCTTGAGGACAAACAAAGTTCAAGTATGAGAGAATTGATAAGTACCATTATTGTATCATTTTATAGAGATATTTGAGTGTAAATTGTATTAATTAATGATCATTACTCCCTCCGTTTTCATATGTAAGCAACAAAGCATTTTTTTAGTTCATTAAATAACTCATGTATTTGGTCTATATATACATGAGTTATTTAATGAACCAAAAAAATATTTTATTGCTTATATCTAAAAACAGAAGAAGTGTCACATATAATGTACTCTCTTTTCCTCTAATTTATGCAAAAATAGAAAAATAAACAATTTAGTTGAAAATTGCAATTTAGTAAAAGGGAACACACACGATGACCAGCAGATGGGGAATTCACGCTGGATAGTGTGAACAGAAAAGGTGGAGACATCTTGTGATATAACAAGGGCCGCTGTACCCTTTGAAAATAAAAAAGGGGTAACTGCTGCACCTTTGCTTTTATAATGACGCACATAAAACCAAGGAATAATGCAATGCACACCAATAGAAGAAGATGACTGCTCATTCACGTGAAAAAAGATTCCACGCTGACCAAAATGAAGAAAAAGAAAAGGGACCTTGAGAAAATTCAACGCGGAAAAAAGCGTAAAGAAGCGAAGCACGGCCTCAGCACGGCCATCTGTCAGGCCGTGCTTTATGTCGGCAACGCATTATAGATACGGTTTATTGAATCTGGACGCATTTTTGTATGCACGGTTACGCTGAGGCCGTGTTAAGCCGTGCATGAGTATTTTCCAGCACTTATAAATAGAAGTTCGCAGATTTCATTTCGGAGGTCATTCGTTTTGGAGTGGGAGACATTTCCGGACTCATTTCTTTCCCTCTTAGTTTATTTCTCCTGGTATTTTGTTATTTTAATTTTTGTAATTTTATTTCTTTACTCTTTGAATTTTATTATGGATTCTAGAATTATTGTTGTGTTATTATCTTTAAATATAATGTGCAACTAATTCTATTACTGTGGTGATGAAGAATCTTTTACTATGCTTATAATCTTAATCCAGTTTATAATATGAGTTTTTAATTCTTATGATTAAATTATTCCTAGTAAATTTATTTTATAAGAATTGACTATTCTTTATTTGGTTATTAATTGTGTGGCGATCGAACCTTCAATTAGTAATGGAACTCTAGGATTAATTGAATCTGTATGCTCTGCCGGATCAAGGATTGTGTGTTCATTTTCAGCTCAGTCATTGAATTGATAAATCTATTGATACTTTATGCTCTTTTTATTTACTTGTTTTGAATGACCAAACAAAGTAGTAATTTTGGAGGAAGACTGTTAACATTGCATGACCAAACTGTGTTAATAGCTTTTGAATAGATGATTAGTAATCAATAAGGATATTTTCTCAGCTCTATTTATAAATTATTTAGGTGAATAAGTATTAGTATAAAGTGAACGCAGAACCTCATTATCTCCATAATCATTGTTCTTATTCTTAATTTGTATGCATTTTATTCCAATCTTTCTTTTCTCTTTAAATCTGATTTCACACGAACCATTTGTCTAAATAACAAATTAATTTTAGTAGAGTAGTAATCATTCCAATTCCCTGTGGAGATGATAATTTTTTATATTATAACTTGACGTGATCGTACACTTGCGATTTACGCGCAACTGTATGTTAGTTGCTAGATTAGTTTTTTCCCCTTCACCAGGGTTTGAACCCTGGACCTATGACTCCTTCACACCTTCAACCTTGTAAAATTTCCATTGATACACGCCTAGACCCAAAAACTATACACCAAATGCATAGAGCGTACAACCATACAAAATGCTCGAACCAATCATACATTGAGAATAAGCAGAGATTTCCAGTGTGTCAACATTTAAGCAATTACACTAAAGGACATGCCTCTGGCTTAACACAAACAAGACTAACAATTATTCCAAGGACATTAAACTAGCAAGAAATTAAAAGATCTAAGGCTCCTCTAGCCACATAATCTAGAAACTCGCCCTAATATTCTATGAACAGAAAAACACCCAAAGACAACCTCCTCATTTACCCTTGTTTCCACAAACCAGGAAGAACTATCTTTAGGATGGGTCTGGTCTATTAGGGTTTCCAGTGCCCAAAACACAGAAAGACAAAATTGTCCTTCTTCTTCTGCATCTGGCCTGCTTCACAGCTTCTTAGAATCACAAGGCGATGCCTAATACGTAGCCTCCAAAGCTAGGGCATGAAATATGGCAGACGAAGGGAAAATGATAAAACACGGCCTTTCTATATGGTTTTGCTTCTTTTTCATCTTATCATTGCATAAACATTATGGGCAAAATCCAGAACAATACACAAGTTTCAGTCTTGCTCTAAAAACAGAGCTCAACTGAAAGGATTCAACTACTTTGTGCTTCAAAAGAGGGAGAGGTTCTTGAGGCAAAGGACCCTATCCGGTGGTGTCTTTGGTGGGGGTGGTTGGAGCACTGAACCTGGTGTAAGTAGGGGCTTGACTGGAGGAGCCTTAGAATTGAGGAGATGGTGCAACACATCAGTTACGAGTTTGGACCAAACGAGGTAGTGAGAGGGTACGATGGTGGATGACGACGAATGTATGTTACGGCTCAAACAAGTGTACCTGATCGTAACTCGTAATAATAGTGGAGTATAATTAGGACTTCGAATGTCGAACCCACAGAGAATGAGTGAGTGATAAGTCTTCATCACATGTAGATTTATAGTGCTTAATTGGATATTTGTGTTGTGATTGAAGAGAATTCAAAGTGATTACTTGCTTAAATTGGGCGATTTCGGGAGAAGGAAAAATCCAAGGGCTGTCATGGCCTACTAACTGGAGGAAGTAAATGCTTTTGAGATCAAACCATCCCTGTTGAACACTCTCAAGCAAAACTAATTCGCTGGGGATGAAATTGAAGACCCAAATCAGCACTTAGTAAATTTCTATGAAATCGGTGGTACCTTCATGCTGAATGGAGTGACAGAAGGTGCCAAGAAACTAAGGCTTTTTCCTTTTACCCTAAGAGATAGAGCAAGAAATTGGCTGCACACTTTGCCTACAGGAAGCATCACTACTTGGGATGATTTGGAGGATAAATTTATGAACAAATTTTTTCCACCCTCCAAGTTCATCAAAACAAGAGGTGAAATTCATGGGTTCCAGCAGAACCATATCGAAAATCTGTATGAGGCTTAGGAGAGATTCAAGCTTCTTCTGAAAAGATGTCACGACCATGGGTATGATGAGTTTAATCAGATGCAGATGTTTTGCAATGGGTTGAGGCCAAATACAAGAATGATGCTGGATGCCTCAACTGGAGGTACAATTAATAGTAAAACAGCTGAAGAAGCAAGAACTTTAGTGGAGCAAATGGCTTCCAATGAGCAGTTGTGTCAAAATGATAGAGGAACACAGGGTAGAAGAGGACTCCTTGAGCTAGAAACACAAGATGCAATCTTGGCTCAAAATAAATTGGTCTCTCAACAATTGGAAGCTATCACCAAGGAGCTTAAAGCGCTGAAAACGGGAGACCCTATTCTTGTTCAACTGGTTCACCTGAGCAGGAATAGGGGCTCCCGTTTTCAGCGCTTTAAGCTCCTTGGTGATAGCTTCCAATTGTTGAGAAACCAATTTATTTTGAGCCAAGATTGCATCTTGTGTTTCTAGCTCAAGGAGTCCTCTTCTACCTTATGTTCCTCTATCATTTTGACACAACTACTCATTGGAAGCCATTTGCTCCACTAAAGTTCTTACTTCTTCAGCTGTTTTACTGTTAATTGTACCTCTAACTGAGGCATCCAGCATCATTCTTGTATTTGGCCTCAACCCATTGCAAAATATCTGCATCTGATTAAACTCATCATACCCATGGTCGGGACATCGTTTCAGAAGAAGCTTGAATCTCCCCCAAGCCTCATACAGATTTTCGATATGGTTTTGCTGGAACCCATGAATTTCACCTCTTCTTTTGATGAACTTGGAGGGTGGAAAAAATTTGTTCATAAATTTATCCTCCAAATCATCCCAAGTAGTGATGCTTCCTGTAGGCAAAGTGTGCAACCAATCTCTTGCTCTATCTCGAAGGGTAAAAGGAAAAAGCCTTAGTTTCTTGGCACCTTCTGTCACTCCATTCAGCATGAAGGTGCCACAGATTTCATAGAAATTTACTAAGTGCTGATTTGGGTCTTCAATTTCATCCCCAACGAATTGGTTTTGCTTGAGAGTGTTCAACAGGGATGGTTTGATCTCAAAAGCATCTGCTTCCTCCAGTTGGTAGGCCATGACAGCCCTTGGATTGTTCCTTCTCCCGAAATCGCCCAATTTAAGCAAGTAATCACTTTGAATTCTCTTCAATCACAACACAAATATCCAATTAAGCACTATAAATCTACATGTGATGAAGACTTATCACAACCCCAAACTTAGCTCTTTGCTTGTCCTCAAGCAAACTCAATCAAAAACATGGGTTGGATTTCAAATAATTCCAATTCATCTAGGTGAACTTTTCATAAATTTTTTTGACAATCCATGCACAATCAATTCACCTACTCTTTTGTATTCATGATTTCTAATTATCACAAATCAAGTAACCAAAATGAATTTATTTACTCAGAGCAACAAATCAATTCCCATTACACCTTTCCAGATAATGTGTTTCACTCCACTCAAGTGTCTCAGGGTACTGTTTACACTCAACTCACACTAAATGCAATCATCTACCATAGGCTTGACAAAATTCTAAGAAAGCAAAAACACACAAATGCCACACGCATTATAAGATCTTTTCAAAGGGTGAAATGGGACTTAGGTAAGGGAGGATATTTCTTTGGATCTAGGCTAACTTAATTGGAGTTAAGAGATGCCTTTATTATTTCTTATCCATACCTTGTATCAATTCACAAACTTCCCCCAATCACCTTCAACTTTAGTACCAACAAATCACAGGAGAACTTTTTCCTTGCTTTCTCATTTTGATTTTTCTTTTCTTTTCTCACTTTTTTTTTTCGAAATAACAATTTGAATCTTTTTATTGTTGTTCTCCTCAGGCTTGTTCATTTTTTTTCTTCTGAAATGACTACATGCACATGCTTTATGTAGCCACCCCAAACTTAAGATTGTTGCTTGCCCTCAAGCAACCCCAAACTTAATTCACAATCAAATAACCAATTTTATAGAAAACAATCTCTCAACTCCAATTTAAAGGGACAATTGGTTTTTCCAGTTATTTGCTTGCATTGAGCTTAAAATTCAACAAATAGGCTTAAGGTTCAAAAGGGCTAGCAAAGGATAATACCACAAGGGTAGGCAATCAAAGGCTCTAGCAGTTCAAACAAAAATAAAGATCTCAATCATCTGTGTGTGTGTGTTCACATACAATGCAAAAGCAATAAAGAACTGAGTCAAGTTCTGAAGAATTCATACAAAAGGTGGAGCACTCAAGAATAAATAAATTTCTGTTTAGGCACAAACACTCACAGATTTTGCTTTTGTAATGGGAAAAGATTCATGGCCACTAAAATTCTCAAAAGTTATGGTTACAAGAAGCTGCTTAAAATGGTTCATGTCAACAAAAATTTCAGCTCCTTGATCATACACATCATGCACACAATAAGAGTACAATTCACAAACAGATTCTCAGATGAAAAGGAATTCCAGAGAGGAACAAGAGCTCAGTCATAGGGTGCATGGTATCAACTTCACACACAAACAAAAATAAATTCAACATAAAAAAAAATAAAAAAAAATAAATAGCAAAAGAAGGGAAAGAAAGGTAGAACTCGTGTGTTGAGCCGCTCAACTCAACCGCTAACTTGAAATAAGAAAGGTGGGCCGCCTAACGCCACCACCAATGGGTTGCCTCCCATGAAGCGCTTCTTTAACGTCACTAGCTTGACGCTTGAAGGAGTCGATCAAGGCTCCTTAAAGGACGAAAAGAAGATTGAAGCACCACCTTCCTTTGGAAGATGCACACCCATAGCCCTGAGTGCTTGCATGAAAATCATTTCCCTTTTTCGCATTGCTCTCCTTTTTCTCCTCTCGAATTTATGTGGGTGGACATTGTCATCCCTTGCCTGTTTGGTGCGCTTTTCATAAGAATGTGTAGGTTCTACATGTGCCTTCTTTGGAATTTTGCAATTTGGGAATTGTTTTCTATGGCCCATATGCAGACTACTCTTTCCTTTTCTTCTTTTTTCCTGCACTAAAATTTTTTCCATCCCATCATCCAGCTCTTCAAACATCTCCTCAATAGAATTCATTGTCACCTTCTCTAAGGGTTTGGAAGGTCGGTCTTGATCAAGATTCTCTCTAACCGGCTGCCCAACCACATCAATTCTAGAGCACTTTTCGGTGTCATCGGGATGCCTCATAGCCTCAAACACATTGAAAGTCTCTTTCTCATCTTGGAACCTCAAAATTAATTTACCTTGTTGGACATCAATCAAGGCTCTTCCTGTAGCTAGGAAAGGTCTTCCAAGAAGAAGAGGGACCTCCTTGTCTTCCTCCATGTCAAGGATCACAAAGTCTGCCGGAAAAAGGAATTTGCCAACCCTTACCAATACATCTTCCATAACTCCATAAGGGTATTTGATTGACCTATCTGCCAGCTGTAGTGTCATTTTTGTAGGCTTGACTTCACCTCCTCCCAGCCTCTTCAACATAGATAACGGCATCAAATTGATGCTAGCTCCCAAATCACAAAGGGCTTTGTCAATATTTAAATTCCCAATAGTGTAGGGAATTGTGAAGCTTCCAGGGTCTTTCAGCTTTGGAGGGAGCTTTCTTTGAATGATGGCACTACACTCTTCTGTCAAAGCTACAGTCTCATCTTCTTTGAATTTCTTCTTCTTAGTCAATAATTCCTTCATGAATTTGGCATATAAAGGCATTTGCTCAAGAGCTTCTGCGAAAGAAATGTTGATCTGGAGGCGCTTGAAGACATCCATGAACTTAGAGAATTGTTCATCCTTCTCCTTTTTCTTGCTCACAGGAGGATATGGCAGCTTCTTATATGGAGGAACCACTATGGGCTTATTTCCCACCTGCACCTATTCAGTTATAACTAT
The DNA here is from genome assembly GCA_037113605.1 of Calophaca sinica. NCBI lineage: Eukaryota > Viridiplantae > Streptophyta > Magnoliopsida > Fabales > Fabaceae > Calophaca > Calophaca sinica. The sequence continues at coordinate 93,087,959 of CM073735.1, forward strand.
GCCTCCTTCTTCTAAGTTGGACATCTTCTCAACCTCTCTTTTTTCATCTTTTTCTTTATTTTTACTGCTCTCATTTTCAACTCCGTCCACCTCACTTTTTTCACTCTTTTTCTTCCCCTCAACTTCAGACATTATTTTTCCACTTCTCAAAGTAATTGCACTAGAGTTCTCATTTTTAGGATTATCAATTGTACTAGCAGAAAACTTACCTTTGGTTTGCTCCGCAAGTTGTTTTGAGAGTTGCCCAATTTGACTCTCCAGATTTTTGATAGAGGCCTCTTGGTTCTTGAAATGAGACTCATGAGTCTAAAAAGTGGGAATGGATATTCTGGAAGTTGGATTGAGTCATCTTCATGAATCGAGTCAGAGCTTCTTCTAATTGAATTGGCTTCTCTTACTTTTGAGTAACTTAACTCTTTTAGGCTAGGGTTAGATGAATTTTGTGGAAACCCTTATGTAATTGGATTCTATTATTTCTATGCAAGTTTATTCATGTTAATTGATCCTTTATCTTTGTTCTTAATGCCTTTTGATAATTGATAATTACTAAATTGAATTTGGGTTATGCTCATGATTGGAAAATTGAGGTTTTTAACTAGCATTGAGATTGTTGGACATATCTATAGGGTTATAGGAATATAATTCTATTTGGTATGAGTTTGTATGAATCTTTATTTTTTATGCTTGATTTAATTAATTTGAACCTAAGGGATTATGGCTTATTAGTTAAATCAAAGGGATTAAGAGGAAAGGAATTTTTGTTAATCTAATTTAGAGGATTTAAACTTCAATTGTTCATGAGTATCGCTTGCATTGGTTTTGAATTCAATTGCATAAAGGTGGAAACAAAAGGATTCAACCCCTAGTCATTTTTAATTATTCGAATTCAATTACTTTTTATTAATTTTAGTTGTTACAAATAGCATCAATTCCAATACAAAGAATTTGTTCACGTTCAAAATAGTTACGAACTTTGTTTAGTTGAATAATCAATCGCAATCTCTGTGGAGAAGATCTTACTTATCACTTTATTACTTGTAAGATTCGGTACACTTGCCGAAATCATCAACAAGTTTTTGGCGCCGTTGCCGGGGATTGTTGAATTGATTTTTAACACGACAAACGAGTACTTTTTGAACAATTTTTTTTATTGTTTTTATTTGTTGTTTATAAAAAAAATATTGTTATAATTGTTGCAATGCTACTTACCTTTTCCTTTAGTGTTGTGCATGCGAGGTAAACAAACAGGTGAGCTGTTGTTTGACCCAGAAATAGAAAAGACAACAAAGGCTAATAGGAAGAAGGCAAGGGAAGCAAGACAACAACAAAATCAAGTCTCTGCTTCTACTTCTCTCATTACAACTCTAGTAGTAATGGGGGACGTACCATCACCACCGCGCACCTTGAGCTAATTCGGACTTTACAGAGGTGAAAAATGCAAAACAACGTGGAAAAACGGGTGCAGGAGGGCACCCCGTGCGTGCAGAGCATGCTTGAGCGCTCCTGGAGTGCCAAATATGACTCCATTCTGTTTCTTAGTGTGCCGGTTGCGCGCGGAGCGCATCCGGAGCGCTTTGGTCGCGCTGTTACGTTAAAAACTCGTGTTTTTGATGTTTTGGATCATTCTTGACCATTCCAAAGACCTAAAATGCCGTGGGGCTTGTCAAGGGGTGCTAGGGATTCATTCTCCACCATCTCCAAGGAGGATTCAAGCTTGGGAACAAGGATTTGAGTCTTCAATGGAGTGGTTCTCTACCATTGTTTCTATTTTCTGGTTTGGTTTCGCTTTCTCTATGAGTAACTAAACTCTTATAGGCTAGGGTTAGATGAATTTTGTGGAAACCCTTATGTAATTGGATTCTATTATTTCTATGCAAGTTTATTCATGTTAATTGATCCTTTATCTCTGTTCTTAATGCCTTTTGATAATTGATAATTACTAAATTGAATTTGGGTTATGCTCATAATTGGAAAATTGAGGTTTTTAACTAGCATTGAGATTGTTGGACATATCTATAGGGTTATAGGAATATAATTCTATTTGGTCTGAGTTTGTATGAATCTTTATTCTTTATGCTTGATTTAATTAATTTGAACCTAAGGGATTAGGGCTTATTAGTTAAATCAAAGGGATTAAGAGGAAAGGAATTTTCGTTAATCTAATTTAGAGGATTTAAACTTCAATTGTTCATGAGTATCACTTGCATTGGCTTTGAATTCAATTGCATAAAGATGGAAACAAAAGGATTCAACCCCTAGTCATTTCTAATTATTCGAATTCAATTACTTTTTATTAATTTTAGTTGTTACAAATAGCATCAATTCCAATACAAAGAATTTGTTCACGTTTAAAATAGTTACGAACTTTGTTTAGTTGAATAATCAATTGCAATCCCTGTGGAGACGATTTTACTTATCACTTTATTACTTGTGTGATTCGGTACACTTGCCGAAATCATCAACAGTGAGTACCAATGAATTATTATGATTCTATTCTATTAGGCGAGAAAAGGTTGTAATTATGCAAGTATCGAAAGTTATCGGAATTAAAACAAGAAATAACTAAATGCGAGAACGATTTAAGTATGTTATGGGAAGCCTAGGGGAAGCCGGGTTTACCAATACTCTACTCTTGAGTTCACTAAGCAATTGGTAAGAGTTGTCTATGATGAAAGAGCACTAACCACCCACTCTAAATTACTAAGGACTACCTAGCGTGCAATAGCCTTCCTCCTAACTAATTACTCTATTTGGTCCTAGAAGGTAATTAAAGGAAAGAGCATTAAGTACAGGTGGGTTTGTTAATCTAATAACTTATGAGAAACAAGCTCTAACCTATCCGGCGTATAAAGCAAGTCCTTGTATCCTATGGTTCCGTTAACTAATCATGATCCTGTTACCACAATTAAGCTAACTAGATAAAGGTTGATCAGGCCTTATTGGATTAAGCACAATAGAATAAAATACTCAAACATTCAATAGAAACTCGTATAATTAAATAACAAAGCATCAAGAGTATTGTAAAGGATCCCCATCACCCCTAGTGATGGGTTTAGCTACTCATTACTAATGATAATAACATAAACTTAGATACGAAATCAGAATAATCCATAACAAGAGAATAAATCTAAACTGGGACACCCCTTCGATATGACGACGGTCCTTATGGGAAGCCTAGGGGAAGCTGGGTTTACCAATACTCTACTCTTGAGTTCACTAAGCAATTGATATGAGCTGTCTATGATGAAAGAGCACTAACCACCCACTCTAAATTACTAAGGACTACCTAGCGTGCAATAGCCTTCCTCCTAACTAATTACTCTGTTTGGTCCTAGAAGGTAATTAAAGGAAAGAGCATTAAGTACAGGTGGGTTTGTTAATCTAATAACTTATGAGAAACAAGCTCTAACCTATCCGGCGTATAAAGCAAGTCCTTGTATCCTATGGTTCCGTTAACTAATCATGATCCTGTTACCACAATTAAGCTAACTAGATAAAGGTTGATCAGGCCTTATTGGATTAAGCACAATAGAATAAAATACTCAAACATTCAATAGAAACTCGTATAATTAAATAACAAAGCATCAAGAGTATTGTAAAGGATCCCCATCACCCCTAGTGATGGGTTTAGCTACTCATTACTAATGATAATAACATAAACTTAGATACGAAATCAGAATAATCCATAACAAGAGAATAAATCTAAACTGGGACACCCCTTCGGTATGACGACGGTCCTTATGGGAAGCCTAGGGGAAGCTGGGTTTACCAATACTCTACTCTTGAGTTCACTAAGCAATTGATATGAGCTGTCTATGATGAAAGAGCACTAACCACCCACTCTAAATTACTAAGGACTACCTAGCGTGCAATAGTCTTCCTCCTAACTAATTACCCTGTTTGGTCCTAGAAAGTAATTAAAGGAAAGAGTATCAAGTACAGGTGGGTTTGTTAATCTAATAACTTATGAGAAACAAGCTCTAACCTATCTGGTGTATAAAGCGAGTTCTTTTATCCTATGGTTCCGTTAACTAATCATGATCCTGTTACCACAATTAAGCCAACTAGATAAAGGTTGATCAGGCCTTATTGGATTAAGCACAATAGAATAAAATACTCAAACATTCAATAGAAACTCATATAACTAAATAACAAAGCATCAAGAGTATTGTATAGGATCTCCATCACCCCTAGTGATGGGTTTAGATACTCATTACTAATGATAATAACATAAACTTAGATATGAAATCAGAATAATCCATAACAAGAGAATAAATCTAAACTGGGACACCCTTTCGGTATGATGATGATCCTTAAGCTCGTTCTTCGCGTCCTCACAAGCTCCAGTAGCGATTTGGGATGGCACCAATCTTCAAGGAAAACGCAGAATCAATGGAAGGGGCAAGGAATTGATATCAGATCCCAATTGGGGGCTCTTGACTTGGAAATTCGTCAAAAGGTCTTTGTAATAGGTTAAGAGCCCCTATTTATAGAAGAAGTAGCAAACTAGGTCATCTGGCTTTAAATCTGCACTATTCTTAGACGGGGTACGGCCGTACCGCATATATACACAACCGTACCGAGCTTCGCTGATGATGCTGAACTGTACTCATGCATGCTGCAGCCCTGACATCACTTGTGTATGGCCATACTGCCTTAGGCACGACTGTACTGGACTATTTTATCGACGTCAGGTGGTACAGACTGAGGGGGTACGCTCTTACTGAAGTTCTGCTCTAGGTACGACCGTACCTCTTGTAAGTCATGCCATACCGCTTGTCCAGTAGTGCTAAAACTCTCCAAAACTAGGCAGTTTTTTGTCATTTTTCGCATCTTTCGCTTCGAGTAGTGTCTTCATGATATTTCTACATAATAAGACATAAATGTGTACCTTTGTACTCAAATTAGTAAATTGCCCTATAAAAGTAGACAAATTGGTGTGATAACTGATCAATGCATTTTAATGCACCTTTTATAGCATTGCACTTGGTGTTCTTAAATGTGTGATTTGCCCAACAACTACTTTTTAACATGGTTTTGCATCCTTGGGTCTTAATTGGGCTTTAGTGAATTTAATTGCTAATTTTTGGATTTTGATTATGTCCTGACCCATGTTTCTTCTGCAGGCCATAACTTGAGCTATACTTATCCGATTTTAGTGATCTTTATGGCGTTAGAAAGTTAAGAAGCAGAGATACAACTCTTATGTTGGCACCGAAGTCCAGTTTTGACGTTTTGAAGGTTGAAAATGCGTATTACTGCTGCCGGCGAGGTTCACTACGAGTTGTGGATCACTTGCTCATGTAATTAGTTGTTATTGGGCTAATTAACCTGTCATGGGCCCTTCTCTTTGGTCATAACTTTTGATCACTTAGGTTAACCTAGGAGACATTATAAATACATTTTTAGATTCTTAGGTTAGCACCTTTACTCTTGAATTTTTTGCCGTTTTTGAGTTTTAGCAATCTTTTCTCCTTTTCTCCTTCTTAATCTCGTTTTTGTCAAATCCTTCCATGGAAGGCTAAGACCTTAGATTAATTCACTAGTTAGGGAGTTTTTATAAGGATCTTGAGGTTTGATTAGTATTGTTAATTTTAATTTTCGGATTCTATTTTTTTTCCCTTTGATCTTTCATCTCTTTGATCTTTGTTTGCAAATTCATTTTAGGTGTTGATGCTTAATCATATCAAATTCGTTTTTTCTCTTTGAGATTATTTGAAATATTTTGAACGCTTGTTTTAATTAATTTCAAATAGAGATCAATAGGATCTATAATACTTAGTTGTAAGTTTGATTGAATTCGGTTATAAGATTAATTGTGTTCTTGTGACGCTTGTTCCTCGTTCATGATTAATTGAATTCTGTGATGCTTAATCCAGTAGGAATTCTTATAAAATTAATTGACGCTTGATTAATTAATTTTATGATCAAACAATAATAGAATCACGAAATAGAATAATCCTTTGAAACCCGTGATAGATCCAAGTATTAATTATCTTGAACCAGTGGATTAGTCGTTTTTATATATTGATATTTTCATCTTTTAAATTCTGTTTCTCATAATCGAAACCCCCTCTTTTTATTTCTTCGTATGTTCTTGTTTTTGGTTATTGTTAGATGAGTGATCCTTGTGAGACGACCAAGGTTGAATTGCCTTGTTACTACATTTACTATTTTTAATTATTTGACCCGTGCGCGACAACGGATCAAATTGGCGCCGTTGCCGGGGTTCTCTGATCTATAGTTGCCAATTCAAGGACCCTACTAACGTCTCTAACAATTGGTTTTGTGTTTTTGGTTGTGTTTCAGGTCTTAACATCGGATTTGGCATTGATTAGTAAAAAAATCGGTTTTCGGTCAACTTGCTCGGATTGCTCCGAAATTTGGCCAGAAAATCCGGAAAAATTAAAGGATCCGAGGTCCCTGATATCAAGGACTGATATAGGGAGTAGAGGCTAAAAATCCAAAATTCCATCATTTAGACCACTTTTTGATTTTTTTGATTTTTCAAAAAAATCCAAAAAAATTAGCGTAATGTTTATTAGATTTTTAAAGATTTTTAGTGCTGTTTTTAGATTTTTTTAGATTTTATTTGATAAGGTTTCTCGATTTCTTTAGTGTTTTAGCAATTAGGACATTGTTGATATTTTTTGATTTGTTAGTTTATGATGCATGACTAGTAATAACATAGGTAGTGATCATATAGGTGATAGTGATAGTGATAGTTATAACTTATTTAGTCATACTCTTTTTTATTCTAATTTTGATTCTGATTTTGATTCTGATATAATGGCTGCTAGAACATTAAGGGAACTTGCTGCACCTAATGTCACTTATAATGATTTATGCATTGAATACCCTGATGTTGAGGTGCCTTTTGAGCTTAAATCTGGCTTAATACATTTGCTTCCTAAGTTTCATGGTCTTGCAGGTGAAGATCCTCACAAACATCTTAAGGAGTTCCATATTGTATGCTCCACCATGAAACCTCAAGGTGTCCCAGAAGACCACATCAAGCTGAGGGCTTTCCCATTCTCATTGCAAGACACTGCCAAGGACTGGTTGTACTACCTTCAACAAGGTTCTGTGACAAGCTGGAATGAATTGAAGAAGTTGTTTCTGGAGAAATTTTTCCATGCCTCTAGAGCTGCTTCGATCAGAAAGGAAATATGTGGCATTAGGCAGATTGCGAATGAATCTTTGCATGAATACTGGGAGAAATTCAAAAAGTTGTGTGCAAGCTGCCCTCACCATCAGATTTCTGAACAGCTGCTCATCCAATATTTTTATGAAGGCTTGCTGCCAATGGATCGAAACATCATGGATGCTGCTAGCGGAGGAGGACTTGTGGATAAAACCCTAGCAGATGCAAGAAGCCTGATTGAGAACATGTCCATTAATTCTCAGCAGTTAACTACCAGAAACAATTCAGTGGTGCTGACAAAAGGAGTCAATGAGATACAGGTTGCTGAATACAAGAACTTAGAGACCAGGCTTGATAAACTTGTTTCATTGGTGGAAAAGTTAGCTGTAACTAAAACTCAGGCAGCGAAAGTTTGTGGTATTTGCACCTCTGCAGAGCACCCTACATATGCATGTCCTACATTGCAGGAGAGTGACAATGCTAATACTCCTCAGGCCTATGCAGCAAATATATTCAATGATAGGCCCCAGCCCAACTATGATCTGTCTTCCAACATGTACAACCCCAATTGGAGAAACCATCCAAACCTGAGATGGGGAGATGCCTCTACACAGCAGCCCAGGCCGCAACTCGCCTCTAATCGCCAAATTTCAAGAGAAATCTAAACCTTCATTGGAAGACCTTGTTAAACAGATGGCGGTCCAGAATCTCAATTCTAACAGCGAACAGATTCAACCATTCAGAATTTGGAGGCAAAAATTGGACAGCTAGCAACTTCCATCAATCAGATGCAGTCTCAGGGGTCGGGCAATTTGCCTGCTCAATAAGTAGTGAATCCAAATGTCAGTGCAAATGTCAGTGCAATCACTCTCAGATCTGGAAAAGTTGTTGACACTCCAGAACCTCCTCTAGCAGAAAATGCAAGTGGCAGCAGCAGAAAAAATGATAAGCCAATTTATGCACCTACCTCTCCTCTTGATGAAGATAACGATGCACAGCCTATACCACTTCCTTTTCCTCAAAGGGCTGTGATAACTAAGAAGATGGATGAGGTAGATAAAGACAGGGAAAATTTGGACACATTTAGGAAAGTTGAAGTGAATATTCCTCTCCTTGAAGCGATTAAGCAGATTCCAAAATATGCTAAGTTCCTTAAAGATTTATGCACACACAAAAGGAGGAGGAGGCTGAAGGGAAATGAAAAGGTCAACATGAGTCACAATATTTCTGCACTCATACAACCCATGATGCTCCAAAAGTGCAAGGATCCAGCAATTTTTACTGTTCCATGTACCATAGGCGAGAGTAAATTCGAAAATGCCATGCTGGATTTAGGAGCTTCCATTAATGTTATGCCTACATCTATCTTTAACTCTTTGGCTCTTGGACCTTTGCAGAATACAGGTGTTGTGATTCAGTTGGTAAACAGGAGCAATGCTCACACTGCTGGACTTGTAGAGGATGTGCTTGTTAAGGTTAATGACTTGATTTTTCCTACAGATTTTTACATTCTGGACATGGAGGGAGAGACACAATCCAGCAAGGCACCTATCATCCTAGGCAGACCATTCTTAAGAACAACAAGAACCAAGATTGATGTCCATGCTGTAACACTTTTCATGGAATTTGGGGGTAACATAGTTAAATTTAACATCTTTATTGCTGCTATGAAGCATCCCAAGGAAGAGCATTCTCTTTTTCAAATAGAAGTACTCGTTGACTTAGTTGAAGATACTCATTCTGATGTAACTCCATCCACCAGAATACTTCCCTCCATTGAGCAGCAACAAAGAAGACTTAATCCCTTGATTCTGGATGTTGTGAAGAAGAAGAAGACCAAACACTTCCATGTGTTCAACTCTCGCCTTAAAATCATGGCCGGTAAGCTTCGATCCAAGTGGATTGGCCCTTTTGTTGCAACTAGCACTTTTCCTTATGATGCAAAGGGAATAAAAAGTGAAGCCACCAATGTAACATCCCGTTTTTGGAGCGCTACTGTGCAACCCAATCTAATGCTGAAAACATTTAATGCTTGTATGCTTTCAGTTAAAGAGTACTCTTATGTATTTCGCAATGGAAAATAGGAGTAAATTTTTTTTTTCTTTCCTTTGAAACCCTTTTCAAAATGAGACATAGAGTACTACAGTTTTCTAAATGATGCCAATTCAGACTTTTGCAATTATCAGAGTATAATGCATCACAAAATAATACATCACATAACATAATCATTTCGCACTAAGGCGAGGTTTTCTGAAAAAAGTAATTATAACACAACAATTTACAAAACCCTAAGCTAAGCTGGCCAACAACTATAACTCTTATCGAAACAAGCAAAGAAGACCAAACACGAAGTACTCGGAGGAATCTTCCTCCACTGCTCAATCTTCAATGCTCCTCGGTGCTTAAGTCGCAACGCCATCGAACTCCATCTGGAAGTGACATCCATAAGGACATCCAATCCAACAACAGTGCAAGGGTAAATCCTTTGTCCACGAGTTTATCATAGGCTATGTCGCATGCAAACAATATATACATATATAATACAACAACATGCTTTTATATACATATACGTACTTAATAGACCGCATGCATCATCATGGTATATCAAGCATTGCATGTGAGCAACCAAAACAACCAACAGATCAACAATCAAGTCACTACAATATCAAACTATTGCATGTGAGCAGAGAAATCTATCAACAGATAAGTGATCAAGTCATCACAATATCCAATTCATCAAACAATTCATCACATATCATAAATGTGGTTAGTTATGTGTAACACCTGAGGACGAGATCGACATCGTCTTAGGACGACGTATCGAGACCTCGCGTCGAGATCTTGTGTCGAGACCTCGTACCAAGACCTTGTGTCGAGATCCCGTGCCAAGATCGTTTGCCGAGGTCATTTGCCTAGCTGATGAAGTCGCGTACCGAGCTGAGGAGGTCGCATGTCGAACTGAGGAGGCCGCGTGCACGAACTCGTGTTAGAGCCTTGTGCGCTTGCACGAGCACCCTAGTCGACATCGTGTCGAGATGATAACTCGTATTCTTACGAACGTTATTCAGCGTTATTATTATATTGGTTGTAATAATTATATTGTCGGCTTGCCGTTCTCGTCGCGTGTCTAGATCTCTGACCTATAGAGTAGAGGGTAATCATGAGAGAGTAGCGATTAGATGGGTAGATTGACTGATGGGATTGGCATCTCATAGCTGGAGTTACGATTATACCCCTTCTCTCACCAGCTGTATACCACGATCGGTTCCCTCAAACACTCATTTTCTCTTTTCTTCTTTCTTCTTCCTTCCTTCTGCTCTGAGTTCCTTGTTTTTCTCCAAAATTTCCATCGAAGAAACCTTGAGTTCCATCGAGATTCTGCACAAATTTTCTTCATCAACCTTGTTCCTCATCATCTTCTCGATCTATATATCACCATCTCGACCACCATTTGAGGTATGAAAAACAGATTTTCTCTTCCTCTGTGCTACTGTTTAGCGCTACTTTTTCCTTCCATTTTTAGCCAGTTTTATGCTTCCAAATCATGTCAAACTGATGGGTTTTCTTCTTCACGATATTACCTCCCTTTCTAACCGATTATTCGAGCTTGTAAAACAAATTTCTTTCTCTGATTTCTGCAAAAGGCAGTGCCCAGAAACCCTTTCTTTTTGGTTTGTTTCGATTTCTTGTTTTTCGTTTGTTGCTTCTGGTTGTTGTTGTTGTCGATCTATCTGTTGTGGCATTAGATAGCCTTTTTCATGAACTTTTGATCAAAAACCCTAACTTTGTGGTTAAGTTTGGGATGAGAGCTAAGTGTATTAGAACCCATAGATCGAACTGAGTTGTGCTTGTTTTAGGAAGTCTGATTCCCGAGATCGTGTGATTTCCGATTCGAGGTGTACGGGAGAGCGAATCCAAGGACGTGGAAGCAGCGGAATCCAGATCGAGGACTGTACGTGTCGAGGTCGACAGAGAAGTCGTTGTCGAGCTCGTTTGAAGACAGCCGTGTCGAGGTCGTTGTCGAGCAAAGATTAACTTGGAGTTCGGTAAGTGGCGCTTTTTAGACATTATTAAGACTTTATTTTATATGTTATTGTGAATGGATTCCCTGATTTGTGTCGAGCTTGAAATGTTGTGGTATGATTGGGTTTTTTGCATGTATTTAATATGTGATTGAATATATGTCGTGAATTGTGTATTGCATGTTGAATTGCGTTTCTTCATGTCGAGCTTGCTCTTTTTATTTGACATGCGGTTGAATATCTTGTGTTTAACTCTTTGAATATCGTATGTGGCGAATTGTTCATCGAGTGAGCGAGCTAGGTGAGTCGTATGACGTTTTTGAGCCGTGACCCGGATAACTAAGGGTGCTAGGTCCCCTTTTGTTTACGGGAGATTGACTAGACGTCGCCACGCTATGGGACCTGAGTTGACTGTCCTAGGGAGAGCGAGGATCCCAAGGCTTCGGCTGGACTTTCCGACATACGGTACGGCTTGTGCATTTTGGAAAAATTGTCGAGTCGAGAGAAAATGGATTGCGAGTTGTGTCGAGTTAGAGTGAGATGGTCGAGTCACGTCGGTGAATGTTATACTTTGCTGTTTGCTTATATCCTTTATGTCGTGCTTATCTTGAATTATTGAGAAGTTGACCCTTTCCCGTGGTGCCTTCAATCCATGACGGTTACCCAGGCGATGTCGAGGGTGCAGGGAACTCGACAGCAGATGATGCCGAGGAGGAGCTCGACGAGGACCCGAGTGACGACCTCTATTTGTCGTGATTGATTATGTTGCTGGATGTTGTTTTTTTTATGACTGTACCTTGTTCTTCTTTTGGAGTAGTATGTCGTGACCAGTTTGGGCCGGTTATGTTTTGTCGTTTCAGGGTAGACTGGTGGTTTTAGTTTTGGAGCAGCCCCCTGCGTGGGAGTCTGCCGGAAGTACCCCCAGGGTATGATTGCTCTCTTGAAGTCGTCATACCTTAGGTGTATTTTCTTTGTACATTTACTACTCTGTATTTTGTATACATTATTATTTCGAGTGATATATATATGTATGTTATGCATGTATGTTTTATTAGAATTTAAGTCTTGTGTCTTAGTTGCACCATGTTTCAAAAGTCAGAATTACTCGATGTGCACGAGTTGGTTTTATAAAAAAAAAATAGACCGCATTTTTAAAAGGCACAAGAGTTTCGCTTTTAAAACACATCTCATACAGGTTTAGTTGAGCTCGGTGTGTTGAGTTTCAGAACTCGAGCTCGGTATATTGAGCTCGGTAGCGGTCCTGAAACGGTCGTTACATTGTTGGTATCGAGCGCTTCGGATTCGACCGAGCCGCGTATAGGAAATTTGACCGGTCACCGTGGTTTCGATATGTGTGTTGGGTACCTAATTGTATTATGTTGATTCTTTGTTTGATTAAGTGAAGCACTTATTACTTGAAAAATTGTTTGAACTGTTTCTTGATTGAAGCGGTGTGTTTTAACACATCCTTGTTGTGAGATTCGATGTGGTTTTGAACTTTGTGGAATCTAATGCCACCTCGTAGGAATACGATACCAGAATCGAGAACGCCGACATGGAACGAGCAATTCAAGCTATGACCGAGATGGCGGCAGCCATGGCCCAACAATCACCGCCAGAACTCAACAGTTAACGCGATGGCTCAACAGACGGCAGCGTTAACTCGGCCAGAACTTGCAAAGAACAAAGAACGAGCGTAACGAAATGTCAAGCTAGAGGATCGCGGACTTCAGAAGCATGATCCACCGAAGTTCTACGGTGAGCCAAATCCAGATAAAGTCGATCTTTGGATGCAAGAGATCGAGAAGATCTTCGAGGCACTCCATTGCCCGGACAACGTGAAGGTCGACTATGCTACCTACTTACTGCTAGGAGACGCAGAGTATTGGGGGAGAGGAGTGGAGCAAACAATTATAGCAGAACGGCGCGAGATGACCTGGGAGCTTTTTCGTGAAAGGTTCTTGGACAAGTACTTCCTGACATCGCACGAGCCGAGAAGGAGCAAGAGTTTCTTCAATCGCAAGAAGCGGCTCGACAAAGGTCCGAGTATGCGGCCAAGTTCGAGTCGCTTGTGAGGTATTTCAGTCCATTCCGTGATCGAGTTGACCAAAGATGGTTAAGTGAGAGATTTCAACGAGGATTAAGATTTGACATTCAGAAGTCGGTGGTGTCGCTGAGGATCAGAAACCTCCAAGAGCTGATTGATCGCTGTGTCGAGGTAGAAGGAGTGAGGAGCCACAAGAAGAAGACTGGTGTAGGCGGACGGTGAGACCCCAGAGTGCGGGGCGTAGATTTGCACGTAAAGGGAAACAAGCTGCAAGAAGCCTTACGACCGACCTCGGGGAACAACAACAGGGACAGATCGTCCGATGACCCAGGGAGCGAGGAGTGGAGGTCGACGTGTCGAGGTGACTTGCTATCGATGTGGAAAGCCGGGACATTATGCGAGTAACTGTACTCAGAAGGAGGAGGTGTGTTTCAACTGTAAGAAGCCAGGGCATTTTGCCAAGGATTGTCCTACACCTAAAGCTGAACCGACGATGCTTGCGGCAAGGGCCAAAGGGAAGCGTCAGGTAGCTAAAGGCAGAGTTTTCTGCATGAGTGGCGAGGAAGCAGATCGAACTGAAGATCTTATTCAAGGTGAATGTGAGATCGAGGGTAAATCCTTATCTGTTCTCTTTGATTCGGGTGCAACCCATTCCTTTATTTCTTCTGATTGTGTGAACCATTTGAATTTGATCAGGATCGCTTTACTGCTCAAATTGGTAGTTACAACCCCACCGCTAAAACCTTAGTCACAAACACCGCATGTCTTAATTGTGTAGTGGTTATTGAGTAGAAAGTTTATGGTCAATTTGATTTGTTTGCCTCTTAAGGGCTTAGATGTCATTCTCGGGATGGATTGGTTGTCACACCACCATGTCCTTCTTGACTGCGGCCCGTAAAACCGTAATTTTTCCAGACCTTGAGTCTCCAATTATCTTTCTCGAACGTATTGGAGTTTCTTTGAAAGAAGGAACTAGGGAATACATGTATCCGCTAGTTCGGAAGTTTTCCAGCAGATCGACGTGAAGAATGTTCGGTGGTGTGTGACTTTGAGGACGCTTTTCGAAGACGTGCTGTGGTTACCACCAAAGGCGAGAGGTCGAAGTTCTCCATCGACCTGATTCCAGGGACAGACCGATTTCCAAAGCGCCATACGGGATGTCTCCTACCGAGATGAAAGAACTCGAAGTCCCAGATCGAACACTTGGAGTCGAAGCAATTCATACGACCGAGCGTGTCACCGTGGGGAGCTCCAAAGTGTTGTTGGTTAAGAAGAAGGATGGACGATCAAGACTGCGTGAGACTACCGCGAGCTCAACAAGGTTACCGTGGAAGAACCGTTATCCGTTACCACGCATTGACGACTTGATGGATCAACTTCGTGGAGCAGCGATCTTTCCAAGATAGACTTGAAGCCCGCTACCATCGATTCGCGTGAAGGAGGAAGATGTTCCCGCACGACTTTCAGGACTAGGTACGGTCACTACGAGTACTTGGTGATGCCGCTTGGAGTGACGACGCGCCACCGTGTTTATGGATTACATGAATAGGATTTTCCATTCGTTCTTGGATCAGTTTGTTGTAGTGTTCATCGACGACATACTGATCTACTCGAGGAACCGAGGAGAGCACGCAGAACACTTATGTCGAGCATCGCAGATATTACGAGATAAGCAACTCTATGCCAACCCGTCAAGTGTAAATTTTGGCTTGAAGAGGTGAATTTTCTTGGTCACGTGATTTCCAAAGAAGGGATAGCCGTGGATCCAACTAAGATTGAAGTCGTGTTAGCGTGGGAACACCAAGACGATTCACGAGGTCGAGTTTTGTCGGCTTAGCAGATATTACCGAAGATTCATTGAAGGTTTCTCGAAGATTGTCGCGCCTCTACACGATCGACGAGGAAGGATCAACCTTTGCCTGGACCGAGGAGAGTGTGAAGCCGATTTTCAAAGATCAAGGAGCTTTTGACGACAGCGCTGTGCTGATTTTGCCTCAACCCAAGAGCCTTTCGAGGTGTATTGTGATGCGTCACACCAGGGATTGGGATGCGACTAATGCAACATCGGAAGGTGGTCGCAGATGCTTCAAGACACCTTAAGATTCACGAGAGGAACTACCCTACTCACGACTTGAGCCGGGCACAGTAGTTTTTGGCGTCAAGATATGGAGGCACTACCTTTATGGGAGCACTCTCATCGCTTTCAGCGATCACAAGAGCTTGAAGCACTGCTCGACCGTAAAGAGCTCAACATGCGCCAACGTAGATGGGCGTAATTTCTCAAGGACTACGACTTTACGTTGGAATACCATCCCTGAAGGCTAACGTAGTAGCGGATGCATTAAGCCAGAAGAGCGCTTTAACCTCGGCAATGATGATCAAGGAGTTGGAGATGCTCGAGAAGTTCCGAGACTTGAAGTCGAGTGTCGAAGTTTCACCGGGAAGTCGAGATTTGGTATGCTTACCATTTCTAATGATTGTTGGACGAGGTCCGAGACCAGCAAGTTCATGACGAGCCCCGCAAGAGAAGGTTCATTGATAGCGCAAGCGGAAGGCGACGTAATTCCAAGTCTGAGCGACGACATCTTGAGATGCAATGGCCGAGTATGTGTACCTAACGAGCCGAGCCGAGAAAGTTAATACTCGACGGCGCATAAGAGCAACTTTAGTATTCATCCAGGAGTTACGAAGATGTATCAAGACTTGAAGAAGCATTTTTGGTGGTCCGAATGAAGAAGCAAGTGGCCGAGCACGTAGCCGTGTTTAATGTGTCGAAGCGAAGGTGGAGCACCAACGACCGCGGGAATGCTATAATCGCTGACGTATCAGTTTGGAAATGGGATAGTATTTCCATGGATTTCGCTGTAGGTTTGTCAAGACGCAGAAGAAGAATGATTCGATTTGGGTGATCGTCGACCGATTGACCAAATCGCCATTTCTTACCAAAGGAGGTCGACATACAACGTGGAAAAGCTGACCGAGATCTACATCGCGAGATAGTGCGACTTCATGGTATACCCTCTTCGATCGTGTCGACCGAGATCCGGTTCACGCCTCATTTTTGGAGGGAATTGCAAGAAGCGATGGGAACCGAGCTCGTGCTTAGCTTCGGCATATCATCCTCAGATCGACGGTCGACCGAGAGAACGATCCAATCACTTGAAGATTTGTTGCGGCGTGTACCTTAGATCACCGAGGAAGTTGGGATGACGCCTTACCATTGGTGGAGTTCACATACACAACAGCTTCCATGCGAGTATTGGAATGGCACCTTTTGAAGCTAATCGTATGGGCGGAAATGTCGACGCCTCTTTATTGGTACCAGGACGGCGAGCGCTGTGTGGGACCAGATATGATCCAAAGACCATCGAGAAGATCCATTTGATCGAGATAGGATGCGAACGCCTCAAAGTCGACGTAAGAGTTATGCGGACCAACGACGTCGACCACTCGAGTTCGAGGAAGGAGAACATGTATTTCTTAGAGTCACCCCCACTCATCGGAGTTGGTCGAGCGATCAAATCCAAGAAACTCACCCCTAAATTTATTGGACCTTACCAGATTCTTCGTCAGATCGGTCCAAAGTGGCATATCGATTGCCTTGCCACCATTCTTGTCGAACATTCACGACGCCTTCCACGCCTCACGCTTGCGGAAGTATATTTCGACCCTCTCATGTCATCGAACCGGATGTGATTCAATCGAAGGACGACTTATCCTTCAAGCATCACCAGCAAGGATCGTTGATCGGAAAGCCAAACAGCGATTGCGGAACAAAGAGATTCAACTCGTCAAGGTTGTGTGGGATCAAGAAGGCTGAGATGCGACTTGGGAGCTGGAGGAGAAGATGAAGACTCAAGACTCGAACTTTTCCGAGGTAAGAATCTTATTTGCAATTTCGAGGACGAAATTTTTTAGAGGGAGAGATTGTAACACCCGAGGACGAGATCGACATCGCCTTAGGACGACGATCGAGACCTCGCGTCGAGATCTTGTGTCGAGACCTCGCACTCAAGACCTTGTGTCGAGATCCCGTGCCAAGATCGCTTTCGAGGTCATTTGCCGAAATGATGAAGTCGCGTACCGAGCTGAGGAGGTCGCATGTCGAACTGAGGAGGCCGCGTGCACGAACTCGTGTTAGAGCCTTATGCGCTTGCACGAGCACCCTAGTCGACATCGTGTCGAGATGATAACTCGTATTCTTACGAACGTTATTCAGCGTTATTATTATATTGGTTGTAATAATTATATTGTCGGCTTGCCGTTCTCGTCGCGTGTCTAGATCTCTGACCTATAGAGTAGAGGGTAATCATGAGAGAGTAGCGATTAGATGGGTAGATTGACTGATGGGATTGGCATCTTATAGCTGGAGTTACGATAATACCCCTTCCCTCACCAGCTGTATACCACGATCGGTTCCCTCAAACACTCATTTTTTTCTCTTTTCTTCTTTCTTCTTCCTTCCTTCTGCTCTGAGTTCCTTGTTTTTCTCCAAAATTTCCATCGAAGAAACCTTGAGTTCCATCGAGATTCTGCACAAATTTTCTTCATCAACCTTGTTCCTCATCATCTTCTCGACCTATATATCACCATCTCGACCACCATTTGAGGTATGAAAAACAGATTTTCTCTTCCTCTGTGCTACTGTTTAGCGCTACTTTTTCCTTCCATTTTTAGCCAGTTTTATGCTTCCAAATCATGTCAAACTGATGGGTTTTCTTCTTCACGATATTACCTCCCTTTCTAACCGATTATTCGAGCTTGTAAAACAAATTTCTTTCTCTCGATTTCGCAAAGGCAAGGCCCGTAAACCCTTTCTTTTTGGTTTGTTTCGATTTCTTGTTTTTCGTTTATTGCTTCTGGTTGTTGTTGTTGTCGATCTATCTGTTGTGGCATTAGATAGCCTTTTTCATGAACTTTTGATCAAAAACCCTAACTTTGTGGTTAAGTTTGGGATGAGAGCTAAGTGTATTAGAACCCATAGATCGAACTGAGTTGTGCTTGTTTTAGGAAGTCTGATTCCCGAGATCGTGTGATTTCCGATTCGAGGTGTACGGGAGAGCGAATCCAAGGACGTGGAAGCAGCGGAATCCAGATCGAGGACTGTACGTGTCGAGGTCGACAGAGAAGTCGTTGTCGAGCTCGTTTGAAGACAGCCGTGTCGAGGTCGTTGTCGAGCAGCATTAACTTGGAGTTCGGTAAGGGCAGCTTTTAGACATTATTAAGACTTTATTTTATATGTTATTGTGAATGGATTCCCTGATTTGTGTCGAGCTTGAAATGTTGTGGTATGATTGGGTTTTTTGCATGTATTTAATATGTGATTGAATATATGTCGTGAATTGTGTATTGCATGTTGAATTGCGTTTCTTCATGTCGAGCTTGCTCTTTTTATTTGACATGCGGTTGAATATCTTGTGTTTAACTCTTTGAATATCGTGATGCGTTAATTGTTCATCGAGTGAGCGAGCTAGGTGAGTCGTATGACGCTTTTGAGCCGTGACCGGATAACTAAGGGTGCTAGGTCCCCTTTTTGTTTACGGAGATTGACCAGACGCCGCCACGCTATGGGACCCGAAGCCGATCGCCCTAGGGAGAGCGAGGATCCCAAGGCTTCGCTGGACTTTCCGACATACCAGACGGCGCGTGTGCATTCCGGAAAAATTGTCGAGTCGAGAGAAAATGGATTGCGAGTCAGGTGTCGAAGTTAGAGTGAGATGGTCGAGTCACGTCGGTGAATGTTATACTTTGCTGTTTGCTTATATCCTTTATGTCGTGCTTATCTTGAATTGTTGAGAAGTTGACCCTTTCCCATGGTGCCTTCAATCCATGACGGTTACCCAGGCGATGTCGAGGGTGCAGGGAACTCGACAGCAGATGATGCCGAGGAGAAGCTCGACGAGGACCCGAGTGACAACCTCTATTTGTCGTGATTGATTATGTTGCTGGATGTTGTTTTTTTTATGACTGTACCTTGTTCTTCTTTTGGAGTAGTATGTCGTGACCAGTTTGGGCCGGTTATGTTTTGTCGTTTCAGGGTAGACTGGTGGTTTTACTTTTGGAGCAGCCCTCTGGGGAGTTCGCTGGAAGTACCCCAGTGGTATGATTGCTCTCTTGAAGTCGCCATACCTTAGGTGTATTTTCTTTGTACATTTACTACTCAGATTTTGTATACATTATTATTTCGAGTGATATATATATGTATGTTATGCATGTATGTTTTATTAGAATTTAAGTCTTGTGTCTTAGTTGCACCATGTTTCAAAAGTCAGAATTACTACGATGTGCACGAGTTGGTTTTATAAAAAAAAAATAGACCGTACTTTTTAAAAGGCACAAGAGTTTCGTTTTAAAACACATCTCATACAGGTTTAGTTGAGCTCGGTGTGTTGAGCTCGGTAACTCGAGCTCGGTATATTGAGCTCGGTAGCGGTCCGGAAACGGGTCGTTACATTATGCATGTCAATGCAGTATGGCAAGTTGTGTATACACCTGCAGCCTTAATAGGTCAGCAGTATGACGGGGACTACTTTCCCAACACCCGAACAAAATAGCCTTTGCTTAGGCTTGCCACTACTTTGGTTGGCCACTACTTTAGCGTGCCTCTACTTAGGCAATGCAGTGTCAACTCGCCTTTTGAAGTCTGTACGACCAATCAAACGCTACGAGTGACATGGCAACTTGTCTTTTGAAGTCTTTAAGACCAATTAAACGCTCCGAGTGTCGATACTCAATGGTTAGTACACATCCAAACAAATTCAACAATATGGCATGCTCACCGTAGTGAACGCCCGAGTGATATCCAACAATTTCTACAATATGGCTTGTTCACCGTAGTGAACGCCCAAATGATATCCAACAAATTCAACAATATGGCATGCTCACCGTAGTG
Source organism: Calophaca sinica (assembly GCA_037113605.1). Classification (NCBI taxonomy): domain Eukaryota; kingdom Viridiplantae; phylum Streptophyta; class Magnoliopsida; order Fabales; family Fabaceae; genus Calophaca; species Calophaca sinica. Next base: position 93,108,064 of record CM073735.1, read on the forward strand.
AAGGCCCGAGTGATATCCAACAAATTCTACAATACGGCATGCTCACCGTAGTGAATGCCCGAGTAATGTTTTAATTAATCAATGCGGATCGACGAACCCTCACTCACTCAACTTAGTGGGTTTCCAAATCTCAATTAACTAAGAGTTCAACACAGGACACAAAGTCCGGGTGTTCAATTGCAGAACGCTAGTCCCAATCTTAGATCAGAACTCTAGGCACGTAATGCGGAACGCTAGGCTCAACTTTTAGGTTAAGATACTAGGCACGCCATACGGAACACTAGGTCCAATCCTTAATCAAGAAAAAGCGCACGCAAGCAGGACGTTAAGTCCCAAAGACAGACACATGGCCCATATGCTCAATAGGAACACTAGGTTCCCTATGTTTTATTCTTTCGAAATCCCGATCTATGAAATATCTTTCTCAGTTCTTGTATCACTCCTATGTATCTGAAAATACTTTTTAGTTCTAGGTCGATGAAACCCTAGTTGTGCTAAATAACACACTGGAAGAATTCCCAGGAAAGAGAGGTGGTGCGAACACTCTTAATTACCAAGTCTTTCCTAGCCAGAATTTTCCCAGGCGCATCATTTAACTCAACCGTTTTCGCAAATTGTACTATTTATTTCAAGTTCTTTTCTCCACTATTATTCCATTGAAATTTCCTTGCAAGCTTTGGCTAGTTGTACTAAAACTCTCACGCTTACTTTTAAGCTTTGGCTAGTTGTACTAAAACTCTCACGCTTACTTTTAACTCAAAATGCAATTAACAATTTGTTTACGAAATCAGAATTCGGCTTGTGGAGTCACATCAGATTTACCGATGTAAATCGTCAACCAATAGCAGTCGATCAACGCATTGTTAATTAATCCATTATCAACAATAATATTTTTCATATTCCAATTCAATACCAAGTTCCAATGAAATCCAAGGTGATTCAAGGAAAACAATACAACTCATAATGCCACGCAGGGCCAAGAACATGCTACATATTATCATCAATTTCAAGTCCAATTAAATCAATCAAATATGATTATAGTCACAAAATACAATTCAGTATTGCCACACAGGGCCAAATCAATACACAGCAGTTCATGCTACAACATCTCAACAACACATAGTACTACAACAAGTACTACCACACAAACAATCAACAATCAACAATCAAACAAACAACACACAAGGCGAAAAGCCCAAACTCATTATGTAAGAATTTCCCTTACCTTGGGCGCTTTAACAATCCAAGCAAGGTAGATTCGAACTATCGTCAAGTCGTTCCCCGCACGAGCATTAGGCACGAACCTTAACAACGCAAGTTTCAATCAATTAGAACTAAAACTCAAGTCCTAATGCCCCCAGGGCAGCCACGGTTCTAAGGTTCCCAAGGCCTAAGAATTACTCACTTAATCCCATTTGGTTCACACCTAGTCACATATCATGAAACAAGTTCAAACTATGCAAGTTTTCAAACTTTTTCAAAAGCTACACACTTAGAAAATACTAAAACCAAAAACTTACCAATTGGAATAGTATTTTACCAAATGAATAGTATTTTTGCCAACTTTGAACCATTTTTCAAAGCACTAAAACATGTCACAAAATTCTAGAATTAAATTCATTACAAGTTTAAAACAATTCTTGAAACATAAACTCAAACTTTTCCCAAAATCATACTTCTTTGAATTGTTTTGCTAAATCTAATTACTACATCTTAACACAAGTTAATCATAAAATTTAAGCAACAAAAACTTAATTAAACCACCATAATCAACCCCTAAATGGCCATGATTTCCAGCCCCAAAACACCCAAATTTGTTTTTCCAAAACCTTGTAATAATGCATATATAAAACTAGATCAAAGTGCACTAAGTTAAAACCTTGCAAGATCTAACTTCAAAACAACTAAATCAAGTCAAACTAAACCCCCCTAACAGCCCCTATCAATTCGGCCTCATCAAAATGTTAGGGTTCCTAAATTTTAAATACCAAAAACAAGCTTAAACATGGAAGAGAATAAGTGGTTATGAAACTAATCATACAATACTAGCCAAAACAAGCATCATAACTCCAAAATAACTCCTAAAACCTTCAAAACCCATATCATGGAACCCAAGAGAGATGAGGAAAGGTTTATGGAGCTTACCAAGAGTATAGATGATGATTGAACAAGGGTGGAGATGAAAGGAAACAAGGGTGCACACTTTGATCTCCAAAACTTCAAAAATCAAAGCTTTCTCCTTCTAAATTTCTTTTCAAGCTTTCCAACAATGGAAGAAGTGAAAGGATGGAGCCTAGATCAGCTAGGGAGCCACGAAAATAATGAGGACAAGGTGGGAATAAAATTTGGTCATTTAGTTGGAAGCTAACCAAACTAGTTACAAACTAACTAAACTAACTTAACAAACTAACTACCCATTACCTCCTAAGCCAATCAAAAGCCTCCATTCAAAATTGTAGGCTACAAGCACATGGCTGGCCTCCCATTGGTCCATGTGTGGCAGCCATTTGCTCAAAATATCTCAGGGTTTCGCTACGACGCATTTTTGCTCAACCGGGTGCACGACGTTACGCGTATATTAGGTTTTTAATACTAAAAACTCCCAAAAATAATTCTAATTATAACCCCACACCCAAAAATTACAAATTTTCCTCGTGGCATGAGAAAAGTACCCGTGTATCTCATTTTCTCGAAATGCGAACCGAAACGTCGCAATTAGGCAGTCTCTGGCCATAGAAAATACACTAAATATTTTCTGATGCCCAAAAATTCTAGAAAAATTACAATAAATCATAAATATTGGAAAATGCTAAGATCTCAAATTTTATAAAATTTGGATCACGTTTTGGCATGTTTCAGTTAGAAACACACACAATAGCCTAGTTACCGCAGAATTCGATAGAATTCTCGCAGCGTAATAAAAACTGTAAATTAGTGAGGATCACTAATCTCAATTTCTTTTATCAACTAGATATTATTCAAACAATAAAATTATCAAGACAAAATCTTTAAAATAATAGTCATCTTAAATATGACATAAAACAGACAATTAATACAATAACTAAACCATGAAAAATCAAACTATGACTTAAAAATATTTATTAAATCCTGAGAATTATTTCTCTTTCAATAAAATAATTTTCTTTAATCAAACAAAAATCTTTCACATTTTTCGGGATTAATTCATATTAAAAACAGTATACGTCTACACTGTCTGTTAATCTGAATTAATTACTAAAATAGTAAATTGTTTACAATAAATCTTTGTTGTTCTTCGTACTTTTAACAAACCATTGAGGTGATCAATCTCCATGATTTATTTTCAAGTAGCTGGAACTATAAAATAATTTTCATAAAAATTGGGATGTTACAACCAGTAAAGTCTTCAAAGACAATGGACACCGCCTCAAGCTTTTCCATGAGAGCCTCGCACCTGAAGAGGAGAGTGTAGAAGAGCTCCACTTGAAAAAGCCACCTTGAAGAGGGAGTTTTCTTTCCTTACTCTTTACTCTTATTTTATACTTGTTGCTTACATTGAGTACAATGTGTGATTTAAGTGTGGGGGGAGGTCTTTTTGCATAGTAGTTTTGTTTTTGTTTTTGTTTTTGTTTTTGTTTTGAGTTTTTATTATTAAAAAAAATAAAAAATAAAAATATTTTTGTATGCATTTTCATTGGATTTCTTGGATTGTATGAGTTGGGAGTGATTTCACTATTCTAGGACTATAGATCTTGTGGCATGATATGGATGACTTCCTTGCATTCTTAGTATGATAAGTTGGATTTGAATACTAAATTGTGCATCATTTGTGATAGATCATTTTTCTTGGTGAGATTTGGGTCTTATAATGGATGAAATACATTTTGCCATTCTCTTTCTTTCTTGTGTGATTTTACTCATGATTGTTGGTTACTCTAGAACTTGACTCTTGTTGAAACTCTTGGTCACATGCATGCATTGAAATGATCTAGGCAATTTTTGTTCTTATTAAGCCACTAGCCAAATAAGTCTACCTTGCAATTATCCCTTTGTTTAACCAATTTGAGCCTATTTGTCCCATTCTTTGTTATATAGCTCATTACAAGCCAAAAAGTGAAAAACCATGATATGACCCAATCTTAGGGGATAAAGGAGCTTTGCTTTAAAAAAAAAATGTGCTAATGAATATTGCATAAGTGTGGGGGGCTCAAAAATGTGGTTGTGATAGAATATCTAATGTCGTGCTTCATTGGGAATTTGACAAGTGAAAAAAAAGGAAAAAATAGTGGAGCACGACTTTTGGTAAAAAAGAAGAGAAAAAGAAGAAAAATGTAAAAGTGAAAAATGGATTGAAATTTGGTTGAATTGTCCCACATGATTATTTGACAATTGTTTTTCATTGCTCCTCTATCCTCTTTGATTTAATAGCCTTCTTACCCTTTCAATTATCCCACCTTGACTTTAGTCCCATTATAACCTTAATAAAGACCTTTTGATCTTTGTGTGCATGTGTTTCAAGTGTGGATGTTAGAGTCTTGTCAAGCCTATGGTAGTGCTAGCTTTCATTATGTGCTTTGAATGTAAAAACTAGCCAAGACACTTGAGAGTTTGAGAGAAATTTATTTCTTATGAGGGTTCTATCACTTTTGATTCATTCTTTAGTTATTCTGTTCTCTTGTCTGCTTTGAAGGTAATAAGATGTTATTCATGATTGTCATAGTTCCTTGAAACCTTGAATGAGCATTTTGCTTGCCACTTTGCATCCTTGGGATTCATTGAAAATGTATCTTTGCTTTGTTTTGACCATGAGTTTTGCTCGGAGAGCAAAAGCTTAAGTGTGGGAGAATTTGATCAATGCATTTTAATGCATCTTTTATAGCATTGCACTTGGTGTTCTTAAATGTGTGATTTGCCCAAAAACTACTTTTTAACATGGTTTTGCATCCTTGGGTCTTAATTGGGCTTTAGTGAATTTAAATGCTAATTTTTGGATTTTGATTACGTCCTGGCCCATGTTTCTTCTGCAGGCCATAACTTGAGCTATACTTGTCCGATTTTAGTGATCTTTGTGGCGTTGGAAAGCTAAGAAGGAGAGCTACAACTCTTATGTTGGCACCAAAGTCCCTTTTTGACGTTTTGAAGATCAATAATGCGTATTACTGCTGCAGGCGAGGTTCACTGCGAGTTGTGGATCACTTGCTCATGTAATTAGTTGTTATTGGGCTAATTAACCTGTCATGGGCCCTTCTCTTTGGTCATAACTTCTGATCACTTAGGTTAACCTAGGAGACATTATAAATACATTTTTAGAGTCTTATGTTAGCACCTTTTAATTACTTTTGAATCTCTTGCCGTTTTTGAGTTTTCGCAATCTTTTCTCCTTTTCTCCTTCTTAATCTCGTTTTTGTCAAATCCTTCCATGGAAGGCTAAGGCCTTAGATTAATTCACTGATTAGAGAGTTTTTATAAGGATCTTGAGGTTTGATTATTATTGTTAATTTCAATTTTTGGATTCTATTTTTTTTCCCTTTGACGTTTCATCTCTTTGAGCTTTGTTTGCAAATTCGTTTTAGGTGTTGATGCTTAATCATATCAAATTCGTTTTTGCTCTTTGAGATTATTTGAAATATTTTGAACGCTTGTTTTAATTTATTTCGAATAGAGATTAATAGGATCTATAACGCTTAGTTGTAGGTTTGATTGAATTCGGTTATTAGATTAATTGTGTTCTTGTGACGCTTGTTCCTCGTTCATGATTAATTGAATTCTGTGATGCTTAATCCAGTAGGAATTCTTATAAAATTAATTGACGCTTGATTAGTTAATTTTATGATCAAACAAGAATAGAATCACGAAATAGAATAATCCTTTGAAACTCGTGATAGATCCAAGTATTAATTATCCTGAACCAGTGGATTAGTCATTTTTATATATTGATATTTTCATCTTTTAAATTCTGTTTCTCATAATCGAAACCCCCTTTTTATTTCTTCGTACGTTCTTGTTTTTTATTATTGTTAGATTAGAGATCCTTGTGAAACAACCAAGGTTGAATTGCCTTGTTACTACATTTACTATTTTTAATTATTTACCTGTGCGCGACAACGGATCATTAACACATCCCCACACTTGAGCTTTGCTTGCCCTCAAGCAAACTACTTGGTTAACTATAGTAAGAAAAACTATTTCCACTGAATAGGGACAAAAATATAAGTAAGACAATAACATAATATTAGAAAACATGTCAGTAAATAGAATGCCCAATTAGAGATGTAAGTTCAAGTAGGCTAACAATCTGTGATTTTCAAGTCACACTCTCACCACTCTCAAAGTGTTTATAGGCATAGTCATTAACACTCAAATTTTTCAACAGTAACATTGCCATAGGCTTGTACATCGACCAAAAACTCCACTATTAGAATCTATAAGACATGTAAAAGAAGAATGAGGGTCTTTCATTGGTTGTAATGGGGCCAAGGTAATAATGTTTGGTATGATAAAAGAGAGAAAATGTCATGCAAAGGGTCAGAAACAAATCAACCAAAACAAGCAACCTAATTCTTTTTCACTTTCAAGAGCAGGCAAGAATCCCAATTTTTTTTTAATCAATATTTTTTTTTCTTTTTGCAAATTATGAAGGCATGAGCATGATGACTATTTTTTTTCTTTTCTTTTTCAATGCTCTTTCTTTTCCTTTTTCCTTTCCACTCTTCATGCATTTATGCAGCAGTCAATCATTTTTAAGAACTAGGAAGAGAATAAGCTGCTAAGCCTTCTCTTTTGTAAACATATAAGAAGGATTCAAAACATTATTATTTTGATTTTGCTACTAATTGCTCTCGAATAAAAATTTGTATTCTAAGGTTGCCTTCACAGAAAATAATCAATAGTAACAAGAAGGGTACCAAAGAAATTAAATAAAATGCTTTTAGGCACAAAAGTGGGGAACTAGTGGTATAATGTATTCAAACTGGTAGTGGCCTGAAGAATTCCTAAAAATTGCCCTTTCCAAATTCACATGCAAATAAATTCATATTCGCTTCGTAATGGTCTCAACACAAGTTTTAGAATGCACATTCATAGAAAAATATCACTCAGCAAAGAAAAGAGGCAAAAGCATGATGTGGCCTCTTATTTCAGGCTCAAAACTCACATTTAATAGCTTACACAGAAAGTCAAACTTACAGAACTTCAATGCTAATTTTCAGCAAATTCTCAAACTAGCAACGAATTGATTCAATCAAGAGTGTCATAAAAAAAAATTTTATACCCCTAAATCAACAAAAATTTAAAGTTCTTCTATAATTATAAGCAGCTATAAGCATAGCTAGGTAATAAACATAATTTAAGATTTCCTCCCCACGCCTATTTCTAGTAGTGTCCCCACTGCGACCAAGTTGAAGCAAGCACAAAAGATAAAACAAAAGAAAATAAGTGATATAGAAGATTGTGGAAAAAGACTCACCTCTGAAAAATATCACGAGTAAATTGGATGGGGATATTGGCAAAATACGTTGTTTCCTTGTCGCAATACCGATGGAGTTGGTAAGCGGCGGAAGAACTGTACAACACAAAACTCAAAAATTTAGAAACAAAGATAAAAGAAATACCAGTAAAAATGTAAAAGCAATAAAATATAATGTATCCTGCGAGTGTGCCCAAAATATATACAACTCTTTTTAATACAAAAGCAGAGCATAAGTACTAAAAGAGGAAAATAAGGGGGGTCCCGCATCACTCGGCAGGAGGGAAATGTTGGATGTGCTGTAAGTGCTCCAAAATATGTGCCAGCTACTGGTCCACATGGGTCCTATGCTCCAAAAAGCTAGATTGCATCTCGGCGAGACACATCATGACATCCTCGTAGGAGTGGCCCTGTGCTGCTGGTTGAGGTTGTGGCAGTGGTGGTGGATGCTCCTCTACAAGTGGGACAAAATCTATAGCCTCGTACTGCTACTGCTGCTCATTCGGTCTGACGACCTCAAAGTCCCTGTGCCCCAATCTCCACAGAACACCAATATTAAGGAGGGTCTGAAGTCCAATGGGCTCTATCTCAATCATCGTGGCTCCAGCTCTGGCGTGAACTCTGAAGTGATGGGCTAGACGGGAGATGAAAGAACCCAAGACAATGCGCCCGATGTTCTGAATCTGAAGATGAATGCCTAACTGGGTGCACGTCCGTAAGAAAAACATCCTGGCATCGCAGCGGCGTCCCTGTGTCATAGCCCACAGTAGAAATAAATCTGGTCTCGTGACCGTGCCGTCGCTCAAGGCTCTCCCGTTTATGGAACGGGCAATCCACCTGTGCACTATCCGTACAGCTGGGTCTCTGATCCTGCTGGCCTTGGCGCGGCTGGGAATGTAGTGGCCATCGCTAGTGAGAGCTCTCCAACTCTCTGAATCCTGCCATCCTTCTGGGATCTCCAGAAGGGTCTCCAAATATTCCGGCGTCTGAACTGACTCCGCCGTCTCAAATTCGAGCCCAATGTTGAACTCGGCCAAGGTGATCTCGTGGTGGGTCCCACGAATCCAAAAAGTAACCATGATTTCCTGCTCTGGCTCATCCTCCCAGTCTGGTGCTGGGGCTCTCTATCTCGCATATGATAGCCATAGTTGGCTAAGAAATCTAGAACTGCCTCCACGTAGAAGGACTGTCTGACAGAGGCTGCCTGGAGCCATCCTATCCCCTGCAGCAAAGTCTCCACTTCCTCCCGTAGGCTAACCTGCTGAAAGGCATCAAAATCCAGATATCTTTGAGCATGTGTGTGGAAATCCCGTAGCTGTCTGTAATGATCTCTAAACTGCTCTGGAATGTAGTGAGGCACGACTCTAGAGCCACGTGCTGCTGCAGCGGAAGATGAGGAACTATCGGTTTTTTGGCGCTTAGGCATTTTTCCTACAAAATAAATAGGAAAAATTAATTTTTTTAAGTAAAACTGTGTTAGGTATGGTCGTGCTTCGTGTTGTACGACCGTACTGATGCTCTAAGTATGCCCTGATTCAATGGGTAAGTACGGCCTGACTTAAGGTCTATGTACGGTCGTACTCTGCCATAGGTACGCCTGTACCTATGGTCAGTCTTCAACCCTAAGGCCGCCAGTACAGCCTGTTCTTGATAGGTACGACCATACTGCGCTACGGTTTTGTGAAAAATCTACCCTATAATCAAATTTTCTCAATTTTAATCCTAGATTATAAGTCTCTAGTCATTCCTAGGGTCTCTAAGCATGCAAAACCAAGCCAAAACTACTCCTAATCACCTAAAGTTAGAGTTAAACTAAACTAACTAAAAACTTAGAATAACCGATAAAACAGGCAATCAATCCACAAATTGAGTTTAGAATCAATACCTAGCTATTCTTGTGAGTGGAATTGCGAAGAAATTGAGAGAAGAGGGTGCTTGAATAGGGAGGTTCTGGGCGTACGAGGTTGAGGTACGCCCTTACCTCTCACTGTTTATGTTATATTCAGCCTCTGGACACGGGGTACGGCCGTACCTGATTTTATGTCCGGCCACCTATCTGTTCTCTGCGTTTTTCAATGTGAAGTTGTGTGGTACGGCCATACGTGGTGCAAAGTGTGCCCGTACCTACCTGTTTTCCAGAAAATTTTTTGATTTTTCAATTTTTTTTGTATTTTTATTATAATCGTAAAATTAAATAAAAATAAAATATAACAAACAGATAGAATAGAATAATGTTAGTGTCCAAGGTTGCCTCTTTGTTAGCGCTTGTTTAACGTCCCGAGCCTGACGGTTCGGAGGACTTAAGAATTAGTCCTCAGCAGGCAATGGCCCGTCCTTCACATTACCTTTTGTCTTCTCACCTTTGGGAAACACAATAAAATAGTCACCTTTTTCTGATTGGTCCATCCAAACAGGTCTTGAGCACTTTTTTGGTGGGTTCATTGTGTACCCATAGTCTTCACAGATGTAAATTGGCTTCTCAAAGTTGGGTGCAAAAGTCTTAATGAATTTCTTCACTAAGTTATTCCATGTTTTTACTTCTTCAACTGGTAGGAGATAAAGCCATACCTTGACTTCCTCATCTAATGAGAATGGAAAAATCATTAGTTTTGCTTCCTCTGGAGACAATCCTCCAAACTTTGCATTTCTCATCTTCCTATAGAACTGTCTCATGTGCTCAATAGGATCTTGTCCTGTCGTTCCCTTGAATTGTAATTTTGACACCTCCGTGATGATTGATGGGTTTAATTCAAAACTTGTAGATTCCTCTTGAGTGTCTTTCTTAAATCCTCAGAATCTCTGGAATAAGTCCATTCTTTCTTCTTGTGTGGATCTGAAAACTATTATAAACTCTTCTGTTAATTCTTCCCAACTTGAAAAGTGGACTTGGGATATATTGAGAACCATTTCTTAGCCATCCCTCCTAGAGAAAGGGGAAATAATTTAAACTTTATCCTTCCTGAGCTGGCTCCTGTAAGGTTGTTAGATTTTTCCAAGCCATAAAAATTTAATAAATGACAAGCTGGTTCTTCACCCTCAAGTCCTTTAAATTTAGGCACACAAAGTGCCTCCAAAATCAAATAAGGGTTTATGTCCTTATCCTGCTCTAAAGAATCACTATCTTGTTCTTCGACTTGCACATCATTTTCTTTTTCTTTTCTAGCTTTTATATCCTGCAAGAAACAACAAGAAGCACTAGAGGGAGAATTTTTGTTAGAGTTATATATATTAAATACTTCTTCCTCATCCTCAATTCTTAGAGTCATAATTCCTTTCTTCACTTGAATGGTAGCATCCCCAGTTGTCAAGAATGGTCTTCCTAAAATAATAGGAACATCTTTGTCTTCCTCTATATCCAAAACTACAAAATCCACTGGGAAAATAAATTTCCATACCTTGACTAGCATATCCTCTATTATTCCTCTTGGGTAAACAAGAGTTCTGTCAGCTAATTGCAAAGACATGTAAGTAGGTTGTGGTTCCTGCAAATTTAATTTTCTCCAAACAGACAGAGGCATTAAATTGATATTTGAGCCTAAATCACATAGTGCCTTAAATGTATTTTTACCAATTGAACAAGAAACAACAAAGGTTCCTGGATCTTTAAGCTTAGGTGGTAATTTATTCAATAACATAGCAGAACAATCCTCATTCAATTTAACAGTCTCATCTTCTATCCAATTTTTGTTGAAAATTATTTCTTTCAAAAATTTAACATATTTAGGCACTTCAGAGACAATTTCACTGAAAGGAATATTGACATGCAACTTTCTAAGTTTTTCTAATAATCTCTTAGCTTGCCTATCCTTACAAAAAATTTTAGAACCTTGGAGAGAGTTACTTACCTACTGAGACTCAATTTGAGCCTTTTCCTCTTTTGGTTCCTCCTTTTCCATGAAGATTGCATTGTACTTTTCATTGATATTTGACTCCACTTGACTTGGGAGTTCTCCTTTTTCTCTTTGAGTCACCGCTTTCAACACAGTTGCCATTTGTTCACTTAATATTTTCTATCCTTCTGTGTGTGTAGTGACTAGCTTTTCCAAGTGGTTACACCTTTCATTCTTTTGTCCCACTAAGTTGTTATTCTCATTTTCTCGGGGACTTCTATCATTCTGAGCACGATTCTGCAAATGTGGGGGCTTATAAGTATTCTGATTTTGGCCCTCAGATCTTTGTTGATCTCTCCATGAGAAATTTGGGTGGTTCATCTATCCGGGTTGTAGGTGCTTGAGTATGGGTCATTCTGTTGCTTATTCCCAACAAAGTTCATCTCCTCAGTGCAGTCCTTTGAGTCATGAGTTGTTACTCCACAGAAATTGCAAGATGCCTTGACTGCCTTGGTTTCTATAGCCTTTAGTCTTTCTTCATTTTTCTCCATGAAACCGGCTAGAACTCCCATACACGGATGTCCGTGTCTTTGGATATATTTTAGTATAGCCTCTTGCATCCCCCTTTTTAGGTCAAAATCTTTCTGGCCTATAGCATTGACTTGTTCCAATTGACCTTCAATTGCCATACAACCCCAATCATTATTAGCATTGGACTGCGTTTGTGCTGCCATCAAAGTCTCTATTTTTTTAGTCATTGCCTCCAATTTTGCTTCTAAAGCTGTGTTAGCTTCCACTTTGTAAATCCTTGCATGCTGGCTCTTCCTTTCGGTTTGTCTGTCAATAGCTGACCACTGAGCATTGTTTTGAGCCATTTCAGTTATAATTTCAAAAGCCTCAGTGGGTGTCTTCTTTCCAAAAGATCCTCCACAAGCAGCGTCAATAGCTCCTCTAGTTTGCATGTTAAAACCAGTGTATAAAATCTGAAGCAGCTACCACTTGGTGAAACCATGATGAGGACAGCTTCTAATTAAATCTTGAAATCTTTCCCATTCCTCATGCATTGATTCTCCTTCATTCTGGGTAAATCCAGACATGTCAGCTCTCAACTTCGCAAATTTTGCAGGAGGAAAGTACTTGTTTAAGAACTTAGTTTTCAGGTCCTCCTAAGATAGAGTTAGGTGGAAGTGAATCCAACCATAATTGTGCTTTCCTTGCAGTGAGAAAGAAAACATTCTTAATTTGATGGCCTCCGGTGTCACACCTTCACACTTGACAATATTAGCAACCTTCTGAAACCTCTTAAGATGAGCATTTGGGTCTTCAAAAGATAACCTAGAGAATTGCACCGCAGATACCATAGAAATCAGTGCTGGCTTTAGTTCAAAATTATTGGCCTCAATTGCCGGATAGTTGACCCTGTTTGCCACATCAGTAGTTGGTGTGAAGTATTCGTACCACGTTAATTCGTCAACCATTGGTAGATGCTGTCTTCTTAACAATCTAAGCGTTCTTTCAATTTCAGGATCAAAAATCAATTCAGGATGTTGAGATCTTGTCTGCATTCACCAAAGGAAACCAAATTAGAATGTCTTAGAACTAAATGAAAATAATAGAAAATTAAATAACTAAATAAAATTATGCCTAATGAGAACAAAATCTATAATTCAATTAATATCGTAATCATTCTCCTTCAACGACGCCAAAAACTTGTTGCGGCTCAGGCAAGTGCACCAGATCGTAACTCGTAATAATAGTGGAGTATAATTAGGACTCCGAATGTCAAACCCACAGAGAATAAGCGAGTATCAATGAATTATTATGATTCTATTCTATTAGGCGAGAAAAGGTTGTAATTATGCAAGTAACGAAAGTTATCAAAATTAAAGCAATAAATAACTAAATGCGAGAACGATTTAACTAGTTATTGGAAGCCTAGGGGAAACCGCGTTCTCCAATACTCTACTCATGAGTTCACTAAGCAATTGATATGAGTTGTCTATGATGAAAGAGCACTAACCACCCACTCTAAATTACTAAGGGCTACCTAGCGTGCAATAGCCTTTTTCCTAACTAATTACTCCGTTTGGTCCTAGAAGGTAATTAAAGGAAAGAGCATTAAGTACATGTGGGTTTGTTAATCTAATAACTTATTAGAAATAAGCGCTAACCTATCCGGCATATAAAGCGAGTTCTTTTATCATATGGTTCCATTAACTAATCATGATCCTGTTACCACAATTAAGCCAACTAGATAAAGGTTGATAAGGCCTTATTGGATTAAGCACAATAGGAATAAAATACTCAAACATTCAATAGAAACTCATAATTAAATAACAAAGCATCAAAATTATTGTAAAGGATCCCATCACCCCTAGTGATGGGTTTAGCTACTCATTACTAATGATAATAACATAAACTTAAATACAAAATCAGAATAATCCATAACAAGAGAATAAATCTAAACCGGGACACCTTTTTGGTATGACGACGGTCCTTAAGCTCGTTCTTCGCGTCCTCACAAGCTCCGGTAGCAATTTGGGATGGCACCAAGCTTCAAAGAAAACACAGAATCAATGGAAGGGGTAAGGAATTGATATCAGATCTCAATTGGGGGCTCTTGACTTGGAAATTCGTCAAAAGGTCTTTGTAACAGGTTAAGAGCCCCTATTTATAGAAGAGGTAGCGAACTAGGTCATCTGGCTTCAAATCAGCACTATTCTGAGACGGGGTATGGCCGTACCGCATATATACACGGCCTTACCGAGCTTCACTGATGAAGCTGAACTGTACCCATGCGTGCTGCAGCCCTGACATCACTTGTGTACGGCCGTACTGCCTTAGGCACGGCCGTACTGGACTATTTTATCGACGTCAGGTGGTATGGACTAAGAGGGTACGCCCTTACTGAAGTTTTTCTCTATGTACGACCGTACCTCTTGTATGTCAGGTCATACCGCTTGTCTAGTAGTGCTAAAACTCTCCAAAACTAGCCAGTTTTTGGTCCTTTTTCGCATCTTTTGCTCGGAGTGGTGTCTTCATGATATTTCTGCATAATAAGATATAAATGAGTACCTTTGTGCTCAAATTAGTGCAAAATGGTATATTTAGATACTAAAAATGCCCTATAAAATTAGATATATTGGTGTGTTAACAGTGTACGAAAAGGCAGATCTGTTTGTCATTGTGGTGGGTGATGGTGGTTGTAACACCCTTTTTCAAAGATAGGACCCTTGCATATTTTAATTGTGTTCGTATGTACTTAGGATACACTTGGACAGTGTTGCTCTAAAGTTAGCATTAAAGCAAGCATACGTTATCGTAAAAGTAATAAAGGAATATTTTGGACTCCGAATGTCGAACCCCAGGGAATGTTAACAAGTACCAAACTACTTAAGTTCTTATGCCATTTAGACAATCGATTTAGAGTGAGTATTAGAACGAGCACATTTGAAAACAAAGACTAAGAAAGTTAAGAGAAAAATGCTAAACAAGTGAGATTGAGAATTCAAATATGGAAAGCTTAGGGTATTTGGGTTCATTTAAGCCAAATTCGAGTTATTATTCAATTAATCAATGAATGTTTCCCTTCCTAATAGATTGTCAATCCCTTGCTCTTAATCTATTAACACCCAATGGTCATGCAATGCTAACAGTCTTCTTCTTAATCTATTATCCCCAATGGTCATGCAAGATAATTAGCAAGGAAAAGCATTAAGCAACAACGGGCTTGTTAATTCAATAATTGATTGAAAATAAGAAATTATCCTTGGTCCGACATAATTATCGAATTCAATTATTCCAACAGTTTCGTTAACTAATTGTGGTACGGTCATCAATCAATTAATTAACTATGCTAAGCTTGATTAGAACTTAATTAAATTAAGAATACTAGGAAAATTTCAACCATAAGGAAAAGGGAAAAATATATCATAAACTGAATTCAAACCAAAACATAGACAAAGATCCCCCATCACCCTTGTGATGGGTTTAGCTACTCATGTTCAATAACGAAATCAAATAAGCTAAAAACATCATAGAATCCATAAGATAAAGAGAATAAACTAAACCGGAACACCCTTTTGGAATGACGACAACTTTTCGTTCGGTCTCCATGTCTCTCTCCAAGCTACTTGCTTCAACCGTCTCCAAAAGTCCAAGAAAACAGAATCCCCAAAATAGGGTATCCCAAAGGTTTTAAATAAGGACACGTAAGTTTGGAAAAAATCCATAATTATGTACAATCATGCTTCATTATGTACGGTCGTACTTCATTTAATGACTGTGCAGGTTCCACAATTATGTATGGTCGTGCTGACGCATGTAGGGCCGTATAGCTCAGATTTCTGCCACTCCTATACAACCATGCTGACGTATATTAGGTAATACTAAGCTCTGTCCGGTCATGTTGGCTTGATTCTTCAATGATGGACTATATTGGAACTTCATAAAGGCATGTACAATTAAGCACGACTGTGCCTAAATCGTGTCAAGTTGTGCTCCTTCACCCTAAATCATGTTAACTGCTTCAGCTCAAAAGAATCTAGCAATTTTTGAATCGCTTAGCATAGTCCTTGCCATTTCCTGTAGAGACATATTCTTTTTCTCTACAAAACCATTTTGTTGTGGTGTTCTTGGAGCTGAGAAGGTGTACGAGATTTCATTCTCATCACAGAACTTCTGAAAGCTCTAATTCTCAAATGCACCACCATTGTCACTTCTTATTACTGCAATACATATGCCTTTACCATTTTGGACTTTTTTTTTCAAAATATAGAAAAGACCTTGTAAGACTCATCCTTGTGGGCTAGGAATTTAACCTAAGTCCATCTTGTAAAATCATCAACAATTACTAATCCATATTTCTTACCACTAACAGAGGTTGTCGTGGTAGGTCCAAACAAGCCAAGGTGTAGAAGTTGAAGTGATCTGGTTGTTGAAACAATATTTTTGGATTCAAAAGATGATTTCATTTGTTTTCCTTTCTGGCATGCCTCACACAGGTGTATAACAAGTGTGGTAATCCTCTCACCAGGCTGTGTTTATTGAGTTTAGACATCAATCTCAAATTGGCATGGCAAAGTCTTTTGTGCCAAACCCACTTTTCATCATCGACAGAGATCAAACACTTGACTTCTTGACTGGTTAACTTAGAAATGTCTATTTTATAGGTATTGTCTATAACCACTATCACATAATTGACTTATGCTAAGTAGATTATGTTTCAATCCTTGAACAAAAGCACATTATCAATAGATGGAAGAGAATCTTTACTAATTTTACCTATTCTTGCAATCTTGCTTTTCTGATTGCCACCAAAAGAAATATATCCTCCATCTTTAAGTTTTAGCTCTTGCAACATATGTATTTCTCCCGTTATGTGTCGTGAACATCTACTGTCCTGTTTTGACCTTGTTGTTAAGCATACCCAGATCTTCTTGGGCCATTTTTTGTTAGTTCTAGATGGACTTGTACCCCTCTGCATTTTAAGAATGCAGATCTAACATGACCATTTAGAAAATAAACAATTGTTATGCTTATTTGTTTGTTTTTCAAAGGGGTTCGTAAACAATTTTGGTTTTTCAGGAACATCACCAACTCCAGGTTTCTTGGAGTTGTTCTTGAAGGCAAACATGAGATTACCCAATTTGCTTGTATTGGTAATTTCAGTTAGATAACTTTGAAATTCATTTATCTTTTCAAACAGGGGAAATATAAATTTATCATTAGACTTCTCAGACTCAAGGCATTTGTTCATCAAGTGATGATTTTTTGTTTTGAGTGTGTGATTTTCTTCCTGGAACTTAGAGTTCAATGCATTGACTTTTTGAAATTCTATTGAAAGTTTTTAAAACTTCCTTCTCAAAGCCTTGTACTCAACTGAGAGAGTAGAGGACTCACTTAGTAGCTCATTGAATGCAATTTGTAATTAAGATATGGTTTGGAATTGTACCTCTTCAACATCAGACTCACTGTCTGATTTTGATCTTGCCATCAGACAGAGATTTGCCACCTCATCAATTTCTTCATCATCTGATGAAAATAGATCCATGTCTTCCCATGTTGCCATGAGTCCCTTCTTCTTATTGAAGAAGTTCTTCTTTGGTTGCTCCTTGTTGAGTTGAGAACATTTAGACTTGAAGTGTCCAGGCTTCTTGCACCCATAGAAAATGATTTAGCTTTTATCAATAGTCTCCTTCTTTTCCTTAGGATTCTTCTTCTGGAAATTCTTTCTGAATCTTACTTTCTTTTTCCGCATTCCTTGGATCTTCTTGGATATGAATGATAGTTCATCTTTAGAGTCATTACTAGTATCATCACCATAATTTTCTTCTTCATCTTCTTCAGCTTGAAGAGCTTTAGAAGATGATGTAGCTTTGTTGTTGTTGACCTTTAGAGCATTTGATTTTCTCTTCTTTGATGGTTCCACTACATTTAGTTCGAACTCATGAAATCTCAAAGAACTCAAAACTTCCTCCAAATGCAATGTGTTTAGATCTTTGGCTTCTTGAATAGCAGTCACCTTTGGTCTCCATTTTTCGGGAAAACTTCTTAAAATCCTTTTGATGTGGTCAGCTGTAGTGTAGCTTTTTCCCAATCTCAAACCATGTAAGAGTGTTTGAAATCTTCTAAACATTTGCCAAATATTTTCACTATCTTCCATTTTAAAGAGTTTGTACTGTTTGACAAGTGTTGGGCTTTCAAGAGGAATAATTTTAATTTTCATTATAGAAAAATCCTCTTGAGCGGAAAAAACCCTTTTCTCATGGATCATGTCATTGCCAAGAATCACAAAGAAGGTCATTGTATTTATCTCTTGTAGTGTGCTTTGATCACCAGCGCTGCGAAAGGACAGCACCTCTACCAAGTCCACACGATCAAACGGCGTCAGAGAAGGAGCGTCGGTGCTAGCTGACGGCACAAGGGCACAATTTTCTTGAGTAGCTAGTGAAGGAGGTACAAAACTTAACTTAAGTTATTAACCTTCCTCTCCTTTACCCTAACCCTATTGGGCTCGTACACTACGGGCCCAATCCTCGTTAATTTAATTAAATTATATTTAATTAAATCAACCGTTAATTAATTAAATCCTATTTAATTAATTAACTGCTCCGATTAGTTTGCTCTTTGTGTGTGACCCTATAGGTTCCCACTGAGCTGGAAATAATATTAAATATTATATTAATATCAAATATTAACTATAATATTAAATATCATGGACAGTGATTGGCATCTAGTAATGCATTACTGTTACCCAACCCATGAGAAAATTGGTGATTCGATTTTAACTTTATCGCAACCATAATCACTATGAAGCCAATGTCCCTTCGTCCATATGTCTTGATTGAACACGAGGCATAAATGTGTCACCCTCGTTAAGTCCAATCTTATGTTCCTCGATTTCTAAGTGGACGTGTAATCACGAAATGAGCCCATAATCCCATATTGGCCCATCTCGGCGTGGCCACACATATTTTTCACGTCCTACTATATCGAGAAGCCCAAGACACTACTCCTGTTATGTAGGAGGGACGAATCCTGTCTACATCACTCACACCCCTCAACATGATTCATTGCAGGTCCAAGTACTACCTTTATGATCATCCTGTTATAGATGATGTTTGATAGCATTAAAGCCTACAACTCTTCATATAGGAATTGTAGTGACTTCAAGTCGAAGGACAACTTCACTATGGTCGCCATGAGGAGCGCCTATGACACTTACATAACTATTATGAAGCGTCCTCATAGTGGGTCAATTCGGTATAAATATTACACCTAATATTTATACGTATCGACTTGAGATCACATATCCATGACCCGTGAGATTTGGTCATCAGTCTACTCACACAATAGTCTCTATGTATTATTGTCGTCCTAATTAACAATAATACTTCGACTACGGATACTTTAAGAGTAACGTTCTATATGTTCAATGGGGTCTCACGATCAAGTCACACTTGATGTTCCATTAAACAAACTGTTTATTCTAAGGACTTTATTATGCTATACACTAATAACATAATAAATGACACCTTTACATATATTAAATATATGGCTAAAGTCATGATACAAATAATAATCTATATAAAATAGATTGGCCACTAGGGCTTACACCAACTATCTCCCACTAGCACTAGTGCCAATCGAGCATCAGTTCAACACCCATTGAACTAGTGTGAGTATCAAGCTACTATTGAGTATGAGACCCCTTTAGTGGATTGTTTCGTGCTATCATTCTGCATATCTTCACATCTCTTGTATCATTTATCGAATGAGATGGAAGCAACTAAGCATATGTTCGGATCACTGGTGAGATCAAGTTTCCTTGACTTACATGATTATTCCATCATCATCACAATGAGATCAATGGAGTTCACATAGGTAGGAACTATGCCAATTTCAAAAGAACTTCTTGATCTAAACACCTTCTAGTCATATTAGAGGCGGCTATATACTCAGCCTCTGTAAGAGAAATAAACTCTGTCCCTAACCTGGAATACTTCCAGCTCACAGTGCCACCATATAGGCAAAACACAAATCCAGACTGCGACCCTGAATTACTTTTATTGGTTTGGAAGTAGCATCAATGTAACTACTTACAATGATCTTTTCCTTACCATCATCTGTCAAGAATAAATCCTTAGTCTTTCTTAGGTACTCAAGGATATTCTTGACTGTAGTCCAATGACCTTCACTGGGATCAGATTGGTACATATTTATCATGCTCAATGCATACAAGACATCTTATTGAGTACATATCAATGCATACATGTACTTCAACTTTAGGCTAAGTAATGCCAGCAATATATCTCTATAGATCCCGATTCTTAACACTTAAGAATTCTCGCATAAGTCCTTCATCGAGAAACATTTCCCAACTATGCTTTAAAGCATTGTAGGAAAATTGTTTCTGATGAGCAGTATGTTATCCACATATAGGACTAGAAATCAACAATACTCCCACTAACCTTTGTATGTACACAAGCTCATCTTCGTTCATGATATATCTCACTGTCCAACAGTCTAATCAAAATAAAGATTCTAGATTCTGGAAGCTTGCTCAAATCCATAAATGGATCTTCAATAAGTAGAATCTTAATGGATCTAAGCACCATGATTGGGAGAATATCTCACCACAGTCTATACTATGGATTTGCATGAAACCTTTCACAACAAGTCACGCCTTAAAGGTATTCACAATACCATCCATGTCAGTCTTCTATTAAAAACCCTCTTGCACCCTATAGGTTTTACCCATTGGGGTGACTCCATCAAAGTCTAACGTTATTGGTTCACATGGATTCCATTTTAGATTCTATGGTTCCAAGCCACCTCTCAGAATCTGGGCCAACTATGGCATCTAACTAGGTCACAGGCTCATCTTGATCCATGAGCAGCACATCACCTTCTTGAGTCAGGAGAAGTCCATGTCTCTCAGGTTGGTGATGTGACCTATTATATCTACATAGATCTTGTGTAACTTGAATCAATGGCTCATCCATAACACTTGTGGAACCGATTCATGTTCCATTGTAGGCAAGCAAAGTTCTACATTTCTCCCACTGGTTCCTTTGGAGATAAACTCCTTTAAGGAATACTCTGGTTTCCGCGTCAAACTCTTTGTCCTTGGAGACATTGTAGAAACAGTATCCCTTAGTTTCCTAAGGATACTCCACAAAGTACATTTATTCATTTTGGGTTCAAGTTTATCAAATAATCTTGATAAGCCAAATCTTCGTAAATGTCACACTTGGCTTTCATGCCCTTCCATATCTCATATAGGGCCCTTTTATTGCCTCTGATGGAATATAGTTAAGGGCGAGAAACAGTTGTATATAAAGCATACTCCAGAAAGAGTCACAAAGTTTTGACTGACTCATCATTGATCGAACCATGTCTGACAATGTATGATTTAGATAGTCATCAAACTCTTGGCTTTAGTATTTACCATCATGATCCAATCGTATGGTCTTAATACTCTTGCCAATGTGTTTCTGCACTTCATCCTTGGACTCTTTGAGCTCTTCAAAGGTTCCCGATTCATGTTTCATAAGATACACAAATCTTTAGTTACTGTAGTAAACAGTAAACCCAATGAAATTCGGAAACCTATCTTTTGCAAACTAGTTTAGTGGGCCATATACACCTCATGTTTCACGCCAAAAGATTACTAGTCCTTTCACCACGATTGGTGATTAGAGCTTAGCAGTCTTTTCCAATAAGTAAGAACTATAGACCTCAAATGATTCACAATCGAATGAGTTCGAGAATCTATCTTAATGGAACTTAGAATTATGTTTCTTACTTATTTAGCCTAAACATTAATGCCTTGGTTTAGAATCACTTGATTTGACGTTATTCGTATTTATGTCATAGATGGGAAACTTGAGATAACGACACGTGGCACGTGTCTTTCAAGATCTTCAACATTGAAAACATCAGTTGAATAAATGGAACAACAATTGTCCTTTTATTATAACATAAAATCCTTTCTTGTCCACTCAAGAAATGGAAGCGATGTTTCAATCAATAGTTGGAATTTAATAACACTTATTTAGTTCCAAGGCAAGCTTGTTGTCCTCTATGAGAAAATACCTGAAGAGGAAGTCCAACTTCCTTTCTTTAATTTATACTCTTTCTAGTTCATGTGGCAATTCTCCTTCCAATAGTCGGTCCAACCATATTGGAAGCGAGTGCCCTCCTCAGCAAACTTTGTATTTCAGCTTCAAGGTAGAAGTACTGGGCTTGAACTTGTTCTTGCCCATGTGTTACTCCTTACCAGCAAACATCAGGCCTTTCCCTTCCATGACCATCAACATGGCTTATTCTTTTCGACTCTAACTATCCAACAACTCTTGCATAATTATGTCAGTGGCCAACTCTTAGCAACAAGGAAATCTCAACTTTTCTTGGTTCTCATTGTACTCAATAGTATGAAGCACATGAGGACCCACTGAGTTTCCCACTACCAACTTGCAGCTGTAAAAGGAATAAGAAGCCTCAAACCTTTCATGACTTGCTTACTCTTGGTAGAGCATCATGAGACGAATAATCATGTCATACGCCTCCATGATTGCAAGCATGAAGTATCCTACATCCAAGGCATCGACTTAATGCTTCTCATAAGCATCCTTTTCGATTCTAGTAGGAGTAGGTTGCTCAGGAATCTTTTACTTGAGAACATACAACTTTTCTCGTACTTGAGGACTATCCTCAAATTCATGTACCATTCCATAAATTCATTTCTGGATACCTTGTCCTTCCAAAGGACAAATCGCACTAATAACTAACAGTGTTTAATGCCATGGTGATGTCAATTACAGAAATATACAAAATTTTGGTATCATGAACAAAACATATTTAATAGGACTTTATTAAATATGTTCTCACTATTTTACTCAAATCAATGACCCTCTGCATTGACTCAGAAAATCCCGTTGGAAGATTTTCTAGTGAGATCAAGATCCATATTTCACTTCGTCCTAAGTTAGCTTTAGCTGATCACCCAGAACTCAGTTATTTAGGTAGGAAACTCCTTTCCAATTGCATCCCCATGCAACTCTTGGATCAATTTGGTGGATAACTCTTTATCCCAATTTATCATATAAATTGATGCCTAACTCTTGCCTCTGAGACATTTCAATCCTATTGAATTCACTCAGTTAAGTCAAACCCAATAGTTGGCAAGCAGCTATTTCACCAATCGCGCCTCGCCGAGATAAAATGAGGTGCTCAGCTTTAGGATGACCCACACTCATTCGATCAAGGCCTTGGCGAGTGCCACGCATCGGAAGGCATTTAGACTTAATATTTAGATTGAGGGAATTTTTATTTTAACCGATATCACCGGCATTGTATTAGCATACAAGGCGTATCTCTCAGCATACATGACATTTATGCAACATATATTTTAACAAAACATATAAGCATACAATAGCATACATGCTAGCACATATTTAAATCAACAATTTAAATCATATATCAGATGCCATATATATTACATGCATCTCATACACAAAATATACAATGCGATAAACATACATCTCACACATTTCATGCATCGCATACATACAAGATTTGGTTTTATGATTATGGCCTCCTAATATGTGAGAATTTAAATAACTAAATTATTACAATTCTTTGACCCACAAGCAAGCTTCCAAAGCTCCCACTGGGGTCAACATATGGTGTTCCCTTTCTCCAATTCTTGAAAAAAAAATATTTATTTAAATAAAAAAAAATCACGACTCGCAGGCCGTATTTAAATTTACATTTAAACAAGTCACGACACGCACGTCATATTTAGCAAAATAAATTAACACCATAATCTAGGGCCATAATCATAAACCACGTACTTAAAATATTTAATAACAAACAACAATAATAAAACCTTTATTATTGTTGTTATTAAAATATTTTAAACATCCAAGTCCGTAAATGTGAAAGCAGACACTGCCTTGGCACGACCATCACGCAGAAAACAAGTACCATCTCTAGCTCGTTTTTCAAGCAATAAAAATACGGACTAAAATAAAATGCTACACACATTTTATCAAGAACCCAAACTGAATAGAATTTGGCGAACGAAAATAACCCTCAGCGCATTCAAAAACGCATGGAATGGAAAAACCAAATCACATTTAAAATTATTTAATTATAAACAATAATTACACTTTATTATCATTAATATCTTTAAATAATTGAAATATGATTCCGCTACCATAATTGAAATCTTTTGAATTCATAAAACAATAAAAATAGTCAATGAAATCAAAAGATTTTACAAATTAATGAATTCATGGAATGAAATCATATGAAGCACAATCATGTGTAGCAAAAAAAGGGACAAAGCATAAATGAATTCCCTAATTACTCAATTTACTAGAAAATCATGAGCCAATCAAAAGAAACCATTTACTGAGCACCAAAATCCATTGAACAGAATTCCATACCCATAAAAAAGGAAATCCAAAACTAATAGCCAAAACAATATCACTGACACGGTTCCTTAAAAATCTGAACATCACATGAGCATGCACAACAAGACCAATTTGTGGTCAATAGATATATTACACAACATGAACACAAAAGCTGCACAACTCAAAGGAAAAAGCCGCACAAAAAAAATGAATAATCGCTGACCAATCACGTGACCGGTTTTATTTTCAAAACCAAAAACAAGTTCTAAAATTTGTGATCAATGGATGTATTGCAGCAGCAATTCACAGTTTCCAATAGAATGCACATCAAGAGCGTGAATACATGCCTACTGATTAGTGCATACACGGAACAAAGAAACGAAAAAATACTTCACACCACAACCCATTCAAACATATATATCACATATATATAAAAATTATCGAGGATTCAAGCAAAAGAACAATTAGGCTCTGATACCACTGCTGGGTTTTCAAGAGGAATAATTTTAATTTTCATTATAGAAAAATCCTCTTGAGAGGAAAAAACTTTTTTCCTATGGATCATGTCATTGCCAAGAATCACAAAGAAGGTCATTGTGTTTATCTCTTGTAGTGTGCTTTGATCACCAGCGCTGCGAAAGGACAGCACCTCTACCAAGTCCACACGATCAAACGGCGTCAGAGAATGAGCGTCGGTGCTAGCTGATGGTACAAGGGCGCAATTTTCTTGAGTAGCTAGTGAAGGAGGTACAAAACTTAACTTAAGTTGTTAACCTTCCTCTCCTTTACCCTAACCCTATTGGGCTCGTACACTACGGGCCCAATCCTCGTTAATTTAATTAAATTATATTTAATTAAATCAACCGTTAATTAATTAAATCTTATTTAATTAATTAACTGCTCCGATTACTTTGCTCTTTGTGTGTGACCCTATAGGTTCCCACTGAGCTGGCAATAATATTAAATATTATATTAATATCAAATATTAACTATAATATTAAATATCATGGACAGTGATTGGCATCTAGCAATGCATCACTGTTACCTAGCCCATGAGAAAATCGATGATTCGATTATTGCAACCATAATCACTATGAAGCCAATGTCCCTTATGTCAATCTTATGTTCCTCGTTAATGTCCCATAATCACTGTGTCATCCTCGTTAAGTCAATCTTATGTTCCTCGATCTCCAAGTGGACGGATAATCACGAAATGAGCCCAATATCCCCTATTGGCCCATCTCGGCATGGCCACACATATTTTTCACATCCTACTATATCGAGAGGCCCAAGACACTACTTCTGTTATGTAGGAGGGACGAATCCTATCTACACACTCACACCCCTCAACATGATTCATTGCAGGTCCAAGTACTACCTTTATGATTATCCTGTTACATTACAGATGATGTTTGATAGCATTAAAGCCTACAACTCCTCATATAGGAATTGTAGTGACTTTAAGTCGAAGGACAACTTCACTATGGTCGCCATAAGGAGCGCCTATGACACTTACATAACTATTATGAAACGTCCTCATAGTGGATCAATCCGGTATAAATATTACACCTAATATTTATACCTGTGTGCCGACTTGATATCACATATCCATGACCCGTGAGATTTAGTCATCAGTCTACTCACACAATAGTCTCTATGTATTATTGTCGTCCTAATTAACAATAATACTTCGACTACGGATACTTTAAGAATAACGTTCTATATGTTCAATGGGGTTCACGATCAAGTCACACTTGATGTTCCATTAAACAAACTGTCTATTCTAAGGACTTTGTTATGCTATACACTAATAACATAATAAATGACACCTTTACTTATATTAAATTTATGGCTAATGTCGTGATACAAATAATAATCTATATAAAATAGATTGGCCACTAGGGCTTACACCAACAAGCATGTTGGTATTTATCTCCCTAACTTGAGCAGAACCTTCATACGATAGGACCAGAGAATCCCATATCTCTTTAGTAGTAGAACATTCTCCACCTTTTACATATTCATCTTTGGATATAGCACAGATGAGATAGTACCTAGCTTTCTGGTTTAGCTGATATTTAATTTTGTGCTCATCAGTCCATTTAGCTCTAAGAATGGTAATGCCATCAGTAGTAGCAGGTAGAGTGTAACCACTCTCAACCATATCCTAAAGTTCAAGTTGGTTGGATTCAATGAAAGTTTTGATTTTATCCTTCCAATAGTCAAAATTGACTTCGGTGAATACAAGGGGACCACTAACGTGCATTCTTTCATTTTCCATGATCAAGCAGTAATCTTTTCCCTCTAACATGGTAAAGTGTGTTCAACCTAGAGGCCGAGCTCTGATGCCAATTGAAGTAAATCAAATAAAACACAAGAAGGGATTGAATTGTGTTTTAGAAAATCTTTTCGAAAACAATGAAGTTTCAGTTTTAAAACAAGTTTCAAAAATAGGCTTCCTAAAATCAAACTGGTGATTCAAAGTAGACGGGTAATGAAAACATATAGGCAGAGAGCAGAGATAAAACATCAATTTATCCTGGTTCACTATTAACCTAATAGCTATGTCCAGTCCCTTCGCCCCTGAATATTTTTCACTATAATCAAACTGATTACAAAAATACTTGAGAATATACAACTGTCAAACCTTGGCTATACTCACTGTTGGTGTAAGCCCAAATGGCTATTCTATTTTGTTTAGATTATTATTTGCATCAAAACTTTAATCATATATTTAATACATGTAAAGACATCATTTATTATGTTATTAGTGTATGACATAATAAAGTCCTTAAAATAGACAGTTCGTTTAATGGAACATCAAATATGATTTGATCGTGAAACCCTTCTGAATTATAAAATATTATTCTTAAAGCATCCGTAGTCGAAATATTATTATTAACAAGGACAAAAATAGTACATAAAGACTATTGTGTGAGTAGACTGATGACCACATCTCACGAGTCATGGACATGTGATATTAAGTCGGACCACAGGTATAAATATTAGGAGTAATATTTATACTGAATTGACCCACTATGAGGACGCTTCACAATAGTTATGTGAATGTCATAAGAGCTCCTCATGGTGACCATAGTGAAGTAGTCCTTCGACTTAAAGTCACTGGAATTCCTACATGAGGAGTTGTAACAAACAAAATGCTAAATAGTGGCTTTTTTTTTTTTTTTGCAATTTGCGGAGGTTTTCGACCTCCGCTAAATTATTTGCGGCAGTTTCTAAAAATTGCCCTAGTTACGTTCGTCGCAATCTATTTGCAGGGGTTTTTGGGAACCGCTGGAATGCGCCTTATTTTGTGGCGGTTTTATTGCGGAGATTGATAACCTCTACAGTCTGCGCCAGTTATTCCCCTTATTATGTAGTTATTTTGTGGGGAGTTTTGGCCTCCTCTAATTGCTAGTCATGGGTTTCAAAGCTCCCCTTCTATATTGTCATTTGTAATCAGGTTTTTGTGTTAATTGGTGATTTTATTATTAGCATCCCTATATATTGTATACCTTCCTATTTGAATAATTTTATTACTAAAAAAATCTATTTTTTAATACTTTGTTGCAACAAAAAAGAAATAATTTATAGATATTGTAAAACGTGAAATAAATTTTATAAAAGTACTCAAAAAATCCATTAAAAATATAAGGGTTAATAGCACTTTTCGTCCTGTAATATGAATGAAATTTGGTTTTAATCCCTGTAAATTTTGTATTTGTTTTTGGTCCCTGCAATATAGAAATTTTTGTTTTTAGTCCTTGTTGTTTCGATTTTGATCCCTATAATAGTTTTTCATGATGGTTTTAGTTCCAGTAACATGTAGTCTATGTTGATTTTTAGTCCATGTAATATGGATCATATACGGACTAAATCCAAACTAAACAAATATTATAGGGACTAAAATCGAAAGTACAAGGACTAACAGCAAAATTTCTACATTGTAGGGCCCAAAAACAAATAATTTTTTTGCAAGGACTAAAACTAAATTTCGCTCATATTACATGGACAAAAAGTGCTATTAACCCAAAATATAACCATAATAACATAAATGTACTCCAAATATTTGTACACCTAAAAAATAGCACTAAAGAACCTAAAAAAAGTCTTATAGAACTCCAAAACAAGTCTAATACAAAAGGAACTTAAACATCTTCAAACGCTGCTAGCACCAGACGATCGTCTTGCTTCCAAAGGCAAATTAGGCTCACTTGTAGCATCTGTTGGCTAAAATAACCAAAGAAAAATACTTAGTTAAAATAAACCAAACTATAAGTGTGTGGATCAGTATCGAAATCTTCTCACCTAACATTCATCACTGCAACTCCAATTCAATAAATTTATCAGTACAAACAACAAAGGAAACCACACACCAAAGCAGTTGAACCAGAGTAGACACACAGAAATAGGATGATCAATTGTCACCATAAACCATTAAATCAACTAACATAGCATGGCCATAAAATTGGCATATAGTGCACAAGAATCCATTTAAAAAGCTACAGTTTTTAACTTGAATGTGGGTATGAGTTTAGAAACATAAACACCCCCAAAAAGGCGACAACCAAAAAGAATAAAATAAAGAAGGCAAAATATGAAAATATGATTGGCCACGCCAAGATGGGTCAATATGAGATATTTGGCTCATTTCATGATTACACGTTTACTTGGAGATTGAGGAACATGTGATTGAACTTAACGAGGATGACACATTTATGCCTCGTGTTCAATCAAGACATGTGGACAAAGGGATATTGGCTTCACAGTGATTATGGTTGTAATAAGGTTAGTATCAAATCACCTATATTCTCACGGACTAGGTAGTAGTATTGCATTGCTAGATGCCAATCATTATTTATAATATTTGATATTTTTTTTTAGGCAAAAGAGAGGAGAGAGGCCTCGTTAAAACCTTCTGATGCAAAACCCTCCTTAGGGAAAAAACACTAAGAAGGAAAAAGAGTACCCCCGCCTAAAATTTATTAATAAAAAAGGAAAAACAAACAAACATGGGGGGACTAGACCAAAACCCATGAGCAGAAACAAAATGGAAAACCGCAAGAAAGAAACTCCCGCCTAAAAAGAAAAAACAAAGCTTGACATGCACAGGCATCACAATAATGGCTTTCATCCCAACTATGTTGGCACCAAAGCCATTAACAATCATACGCAGACATCAAGGGGAAGACAAAGTAAAACCCAACCCCAAGGTGAGACAATTATAACTAAAGGTTTCAAAAGCAAACAAGCCAAAAGCAAGGCACTGATTACTTAAATCTATAACAAGGACGACCAATCTATTATTAAAGAAATCTTCATAAAGAAACTTAGGCAAATGAATTCCACCAGGATGAAGCCAGAGATTCCAAGGCCATGAGCCGCTAAACGATCCGGGCATACGCTTATTCCCTTCACGAAGATATGAGACACACGGAAAGTCATATGCTTTGTTAGATCAATGCGCTTATTCCATCTATTCTAAGTCGCCAAGGCACAATACTTTGATTCTTAAAAGCACCAACGACTAACTGGAATCACACTCACCCAAAGGTGATGCCAACCCTTCTCGATAGGCGATTTCGATGGCGAATATAGCGCCAAATAATTCTCACGAAAAGAGTTTTTTAATACCCAGTATTAGCAGAAAAACAACCCACAATAGTGCATTATAATCACGAAAGATACCCCCACAGATGCAGTGCCCGGCAACTCCTTCGCAAAGACTCGGTGATTGCATTTAAAAAACAAAGGTTGAGGGGAATCCAAAAATCTCTTTAATAATAGTGAGCTGGTCCGGGGTGACACAATCTTGAAAGCTTTCAAAATGGAAAACTCCTCTATAGATGGGAACATAGTGCCTTTGCTATAATTACCAACAAGATAAACATTAGCAATAATGAGATTAATAACAGATCCCCGAGGGAGCACCTTATTATCAAATCCCAGCTTATTCCTGCAAAACCAAATAGCCCAAACTATGTTCACCACACAGGCTACAACAACATCCAAAACCTGGGAGCTCTAAGTTCTATTACAAACCTCTAGAATAGTACCAACTGAGGAACAGTCAATATGAATGCCGAGGATGCTTTGCCAAGCCAAAGAGACAAGGCAAAGGTACAACCATGGAATGTGGGACGAACTTTCCAAGTTATTGCCACATAGGCTACAGACTGAAACCACAGTAACACCACTTTTTCTCGTGATTATCATCACAAGGCGACGATTGTGAATTAATCTCCAAAGCAGAAAGACTTAGAAGGAGGGATAAGTACTTCTCCAAATAATCTTACACCAAGGCAAAGAATTACGAATGGGTTCAAAAACAAGTAAGCATCTTTAAAAGATAAAATACCTTTTTCATTAGGGCCCCCTACATAATAGCGTCGATGTCCTAAATTTTGGAATAACTATCTCTTTATCTCAGCCATAACGCTTAGAGGTTCTAGCAAGAAGATTGTGCGGGATAGACCAAGCTCCATCAACAATAAAATCTTTCACCTTCGTGATGCAAAGAGGGCAAAATAAGGAGGAAGGTTCAAAAGGTCCACACCGGGTGAGACAACCACTTTATCCTCCAAAAGTTAACTTTAGATCCATCCCCAATATTCCAGAAGAATGCTCTTCAATAAAGAGGTAAACAAAGCGGTTTTAATACCTGGCCAAATAAAGGAAGAGATATGGTAAGTTACAAGTCTATTATTCTTAACTACTCTAGCTTTCATGAGAGAGGTCCAATATAGGTCGAATCTTTGAAATCCCAAGCAAGCTTCAAGATGCGGCTTATTAATAGACTTAATAGAACGGATGCCTAAACCTCCTCCAAAGAGTGCAGTACTACTTTGTCCCAGTGCAACGGTGACTAACTTACGATTAACATCTCCGACCAAATAAATTACTTAATCCACCGATCAACCAGTAGACAACAAAGCTCGAGGGCCAGGAGTAAACACGAAAGCTATAAACCATCATACCGAGAATAACCGATTTGACGCTTGCACTCTACCCACGATAGATAATAAGGAACCTTTCCAAGCCGCTTAGCTTAGTTTTGATTCTATCCGGCAATAGGCATAAGATGAGATTTTCTAGAGTGCCTTTAAATAGGGGACACCAAGATAAGTGAAGCGGAAAAAATACAAGCAAATCCCAACCGATTAGAAATAGCATCCTCGACGAGAAGGGGAGATATTGCCTACATAAAATTTAGATTTATCCGAGCTAACAACTCCACCGAAATAGCCTCATAATCGAGAATGACGCAAGAGTCGAAATCGATTTTTTAGTCGCCTTTGCGGAAAATCAAAACATCATCCGCATATAAGACATGACTAGGCATCCGAAACCTCGAGGACCCGCTATCAATTGAAGCTTGTCTTCATTGACGAGCATAGAAATACCCGCATAAGAACTTCTTCAATGCAAAATAAGAGCGGAGAAAGAGGTCACCCTGCTCAACACCACGTTACAATCAAAAGCCAACCGCATGACCGTTAATGTAAATAGAGCTTAGCGAATTTAAAATCAATCACGATCCAGAGCAAAAGTATCACCAAAACCAAAAGCCGCAAGACTCTAAGAAGCCATCTATAGTATCAAAAAGCCTTCTAATGTCAATATTAAGAGCAAGTCGAATTCCAAAGGATCGCCATTGAGCAAATTAATAAACAAGCAAAGGCAAATACAATCGTAAATACTTACCTTTTATAAAACCCCTCGATTCTCGTAAATAATCTTGGAGCCACAATCGAAGCTTTGTCACCAAAACCTTAGTGATAATTTTAAGCGAAAGTTAGCTAGGGCTATCGACGAATCGGGTCAATCCTATCACCCAGAGACTTCTGGGAATAAGGACCACCAAATTAGAGTTCAAGTTAGAAGTAACCAACCTTGCCTCGAAATCGAAAATCCGCAGATAAACATCCTCGCAATAATATCCCAATAAGTATGATAGAAGAAACCCCCAAACCGCTTTCGGCCCCTGAGCCACCATTTAAAGAGAAAACCGCTTGTTTAACCCTCCTCAAAGGATGGCACCCTGGTTAGCAAATCATTATTCTGTAGCTACAATTGAAGGAATAACTTTATCAATAAGATCATTAGAACGACAAGAATTACCTACTGCAAAAGATCTGTATAATAATTTAAAATATGTGCCTCTAATATCCTCTCGCCTTTTATAAAAGATCATCACCGTTTAATTCACAGATATTTTCCCCGGTAGTCCTCGATTTTGCGGTCGATGAAAGAGCGGTGTTTAGCCACCTTGCAGATGCCAATTTATTCGAGCCTTTTCTCTCCAAAAATCTTCTTCCACACTTAGAGCATTTTGCAAAATTAATTGAGCTTCTTCTCCTATCAAGAGATCATCGAGCGCCTGATCGGGTCAATATCTAATTGAATGGAGTCAAATCAGCCATAGCATTCGAGACTTTACAATGAACATCACCAAAAACTCGCTTATTCCAAACCCCGAGCTTGGTTTTGAGAATTTTAAGTTTTGAGAAAGAACATACATAGGACAACCATGAACCTCGAGATTTCCAAATATTCTGATGGCCAGGTAAGCAATCGGGATGTCTAGCCCACATTTGCATGAATTTAAAGGAAGAAGCAAATTGACGATCGATTTCTTCAAAGTAAGAAGCAAAGGAAATGATCGACCGATCCTCAGCAAGAGTGCAACAATCAACGAGGTCCGTAAATCAATCCAATTATCATCACGAGAGTCCTATCAAGCCTTTTGGCATTATATTGATGACCCGGGGCCTACCATTTGACCAGTATATTGTGCCCCACTCGTAGGGAGATGGATAAGATGATCGGACCAAGCACCAAACTCGTGAGCAAGAGATTTGTGGAGGGCTTACTCGCACCCCGACACTCATGAGCACCAAGAACGGCATTAAAATCACCAATATAGCACCAGGGTCCGTGAGTGAGAAGCATGAAGGGAGTGTAAGCCACCCATAAATCCTCGGGCAGAAATGTAACTAGTAGAGGCATAAACAACCTAAATTCAAAACTTGACTGCGTATAGTCAATAGTAAAAGCAACAAATTGATGTGCCGCTTTCGAGTAACAACAGGAGCATACTCAATCTAAGAGAAACACCACAGTATTAGATGGGAGAACACCTCTATCATTTTCTCGCAAAAAGCTTATAAATTTAAAGAGCTTAAAAATCAACTGAATTTGACTAAAAGCAACCCAAGGTTCAAGAATGAGCAAAACATCGGGTTTATGCAATCTGCAAAGATTCTTGAGAGCAAGTCCGGTGTCCGGATTCCCAAGACCCTGACATTCCAATAAATGACTTTTAACATAATGGAGATAAAGAATCACTCTTAGAACGAGTTCTATACCTGCAGTTACGTTGAACTTTTAGTTGTTGCTTTCATCTTTTTCTTCCAAACTTAGAAATAACATTAGTAAAACTCCTGTTGTCCTCTCCTAAATACTCGGGATACTTTCAGTGGCATTATCCTTCCCACTGCCTATAGTTTCATCATCGTAAATATCCTCCAGATCCCGAACGACCCATCACCGTAGGTCCTTAGCAATCAAAGAGCCAAAGTGTGACGCACAACTATCGCTACGCGGCAGAGGCATTAGCCTCTGATGAAATAGCGACAGCATCAACCTTATTTAAATAATTATCTACAACAGCTATAGCATCCATAACAGGAAGAACATTTATATCTTTAAGTAAAGCAGCAGATTCATTGACATTTATAGGGCTAGACTCTAGCAAGGCGGCAGCATGTCTGGGACATGAGGAGCTACCAACCTGTTTAGGATGTGCAACAGACCACTGTTGCTGTGAAGTCGGCTGTGCACTGCAAGATATCTCTAGCTGCTTAACCGGCTCTTGTTCAACCGTGGGATTCTGTTTCATAACGGCGTGCTCAGTAGTTTCTTGAACCACCTCCGCACTGAACGCCGCTCTCGGAAGACTCAAAGACATCGAATCTCGACACCTCACTCTCCCTGCATGAGTTTGTTCCTGAACCGGATCCTTATGCGACGATGATAACTAGGACCCTCCCGTTAGTTTCACCTTGAGCAGTACCGTGTCAACTACCACTTCCTTCCGCTTAGCTCAGCGTCAGGTTTCGGGGTTGCGCTTCTTCAATAATCAGGTAGATGTGCCAATATGTTCGGCCCGAGCATGCGCCAAATTAGAACACCCTTTCTTTATCAGCTTGCTTTCCTAGAAACCAAGCCGGTAGGTCTTATCATTCAATGTTCCTCAAGGGCGGCAAGAGGAGCATAACCATGCCTTTTGCGCTTGTATTCGAATGGCCAATTATCTTGCACAAAGTACAAAAATTCGGGAGCTTCTCATACTCCAGCTGAACTTTGAAACCATAGCCGTGCCTTTCCACCAAAATATGGTCACGTAACTCCTCCTTGAGATCCAAATCAACCAAATAGAGCAAACTATGGTGCGTTAGATTAAATTAAATATGATTTAATTTAATCCTAGAATTAATTAATTAAATATTTTTTAATTAAATTATCGGGATTGAGTTTGTAGTGTACAAGCCTAATAAGGGAGTAGGTCAAAATTAGGGTGAGATTATGATACCTATAAATAGACATGCTTGTTGTGACATCCTCTACCCCGTCGTACAAGAAATGCATAGAAACGTATGTGAATAAGATAAAAATGTGGTTTTACAAAAATCTTTCACGGAATAGAAGTTTCACATCAACATAACTCATTTGCAAAATAGAAATAAATTGCGGAGTTAAAACCCAACAACCCGATGTCACATGTCTCAGAGCTTGACCCTTTGTTTTACATCCATGAGTAATATCAATATAATACGTAAATAACTCCTAAGCTAAGCAGCATCACACAGTCTACTCCTAAGTGTCCACGTCCACGTCATCACCTGCAAGCTCATCGTCTACTCGTACACGGGGTGTACAAGTAGCCACAAAACATAAGGGGGTGAGGAATCATACTCAAATGAAAAGACAATGGCATAGGCAAAACAATTTGTTGCGTTAATAGTCAAGCAACAATTCAATCATGATCAAACAAGTCTCGATGATAAGTCGTCGTGTATCATCAAACAGTCGGCAGTCCTTAGTCGGCAACGAGCTAACGCGGACCTACATCTTATTCGACATAACCTTAGGTTCAACATATTACGAGTATAGCAACCAATATTCAATGACTAAACAAACACCACACAATCAACCACAATCCTACGTCGACAACCTGCTAACGCGAATCTACAACTATTCAACTAACCTCAGGATCCTTAACCTTGTCTAGGTGAGCGAATGCGAGCGTCCCCAACATTTGTACATTGCCATCAAGCCATGGGATCCCCCCATCAGTGAAACATCAACGAGTGCCACCATAGTAACTCTTTTTAAATGGTGTCCCATTAAGCCATGATATCCCCCCATCAGTGAAACATCGATAAGTGTCGTCATAGTAACTCAATGTTCTTTAAATTAATACCAACGAGCCATGGGATCCTCTCGTCAGTGAAACATCGACGAATGCCACCATAGTAACTCGAAGTCAACACCCGAACGACTAACAAACAGCGGAGTCTAACGAGCCATGCGATCCCCCCAAGCAGTAAAACATCGCTGAGTGCTGTCATAGTAACTCTTCGTCCTCAAATCAATTCTTACGAGCCACGGGGTCCCCTTCATCAGTGAAACATCGATGAGTGCCACCATAGAAACCCGATTGCGAGCAACAAAATCTACTGCGTCACAAACCGGCGATGAGTCTTACAAACACACGGTATTAACAAGAACCATTGGATACCAATCTATCAATTGGTCACAAACCCATGACCAATAAACAATAATCAACAAGACAATTTAACATACAAAAACAACGATCAAATCTTGCTTGGACGCAACCCGCGACCAACACCAATCAAGGGGTTACTAACTGGTAACCCCTTCAAACAAGTCAACCACTTAACATTCAATAAGTATAGGTAGTTACTACCCTTAACTAACCCTTACAAATTATTTTAAACATCAAGTTATCATTAAACAAAGGTGTGAATCGATTCAGATGCCCTATGAATCGATTCAGGGTCAAAACGTCACTCTGTGAATCGAATTGCACTGTTGTGAATCGATTCACAGCTTCGTTTCTCAGAGACAACAACTGTGTGAATCGATTCACACGGTAGTGAATCGATTCACAAGACCTGAAGAACAGCAGTTACACAGTTTTTTCAGCAATTCGCGCATTGGGGACCCTTCCTAAGTGGTCCCACGTCTAATTCAAGGTTCGGGGCAACAACTAACTGATCCTTAAGGTTTCTACTCATTTATCCTTGATTCAATTCATGCCCTTAATCATTAATGGTTCCACTCTTATTTAAAGTAATTCACATACGCCTCCTATCTTCTTTTAGCCTCTTAGTTCATAACCACTTATTTTAATCCATTTAATTCATCAAGTCTAAAGTCCATTAGAGGTTCTTTATTCAATTTAACAATTCTATCTTGTAACACAATTCTTAGTTACCTACATCAAGTCCTTCAATTCTAGATAACAAATTCCATTCGTTTTATTACATCTTAGAAATCACAACTAGTCTAAGCATATAACCCCCATTCAATCATGAAAACAGTAGTTATACATCATCATTCATATTATTAGACAACTTCAACCACACCAATGTCCACTAAACATGATTCTTCTAGTCGTAATTCATCAAATAATACTATTCATTCATCAAAGCATTACATACATTATATTTATTGACTCTAAATTAATCCTAAGCATATGAGCACATACTCAACAAGTAAAATAGTAACTAAAATACATGTATCATGCCTTTACATAATCATCACAACATTGTTGAGTCCTACATCATGCTTTTACGACATTAATGCTTCCAACACAATCAACTAACACCAGTTGTACATATAGCCATATAAGAACACTCCTTAACAATCTCAATTTAATTTTAAAATATGAGAACTCTTAGTCAAGAATTAACACACAATTAAAATATATGAATTATGCATCTATACAAGCAAATGGAACCAATAATCCTAGATCTTGTTCATACTAATAAACACACATAAAGCACAAACCCTTTATTATTACACATACACCAATTTATTAAACATGCTATTTAACAATGCTAAATTAACTCTAAACATGAGAACTCTTAAATTATCGAGATAGCAACTTCTTACCACAATTCATGCTATTAAGCAATACAACTATCACTAAAGATCCAAAGTTATTCCAAAGCACATAAAGCATCAACCTTTTGTTATTAAACATGCAATAATCTACTAAAACATGTTAGTCATCAATTCTAAGTTAATTATAGGCATAAAGACATCTAATCAATATTCAAAACAACAACTTCATGTTACAAGTCATTTCATTAAACAATCTAAACAATACAAAACCATGCCTTTTCAACCAACAACACGTAAAACATCAACCTTTAAAGGATAATATACTTTAATCCATTTAAACATATTAATTAACAACTAAAGCATTAACCTTTAAAGGGTAAACATAATTTAAGGGGAGGACTACAGTGCACTACTTTGTGTGTGGTGCACTGGTGCACTTTGATTTATGGCCATTGGATTAACATTTTTGTAGATTTAAGGTTGACATTCAAAAGGCAACAAAAGGGCAATATAGGAAACGAAAAAATGTTTCCCGTCTTACTTTTTGCTTTTTATAAATCGTGAATCACATTCACAAAGAAAGTGTTCTCTATCATCCTTCACCTGCGCACAGCTCCAATCGCAAGCACCGCCATGACTAGAATCCAACGGTGCGCTTCTTCTCTCTTCAGAATGACCATTCCTCATCGCTTCCCCGCAAAACACCTCTTCTTCCTCTCCCCTTCTCGCGACCTCCAATGGCTGTGTCTCCTCCCACAATGACGGTCATCTTTTCCCTATCATCTTTCTTCTCCCCACAACCAACAGCTTCCCCCATCTCTCTCTCTGATATCCTGTCTCGATCTCTCCTTGATTTTCTTTTTTTAAATCTCAATTAAACAATATACACCAAAAAAATCTCAATTAAACAAATGATTGTGAACCCACCGTTTCTTCACACAGGGCAATAAAGAAGGGACAATCTGGAGATTACGGGTGGTGGGTTTGCTGTGGGGAAGGTTTTCTAGATGAAAGAAGAGGTGGATGGTGGGTATTATTCTCAGAACCATTTTTACGAGAGAACAAAAACAAGGTGAGTGAGAGGGAGCTTCTCGTTGTTTCAAGTTTCAACAGAGGTGGATGACGTGGCGTGAAAGAAAAAAAAATTGTAACGGTGTTAAAATGGGGTTGAACAATAGTACACGTGTCATTTTAGTTAAATAAACAAACACACGCGGGTGAGATTGAGCTCGATTATTTAATTAGCCAAAACTAAGCCTTAAAAATCAACATTAACGGCTCGTGAATAGCTCGTTTTATGGTATAACTATCTTTTCATTTATATTTTATTTTTTGTGTTATTTTTATTATTTAATTCATTAAATTTTGAAAATATGCTATAATGCAATGCTATATTTAGTTCAAACCATTTTTTTAGATACCATGCGAAGAGACACGTTTCGAATTTTGCCAATGTACATTGTACATTATTTAAGAATCTTTATCGTCACCATGATTCAAAGAAATTTTGTTAACTATATATATGCTGATTGGAATGAATACGTCTCTTCCTTCATCAAATCTCTCTCCCCCCATTCATAAATATCCAATAGTATTTGCAGATTTGTTTCTCAATGTTTCGTTCTCCTTATCCAATTCGTAAGTCAGTAGTCACCTCCACTCAACCAACACCATATTGGTAATAAAATGTAATTTTTAGAAGAATTTTAAACATGTTCAATTAAAATGCAGGGTTTGAGTATTTATTAAATAGAATTTCAGTATTCTCTAGTATTGAGAATACTATTTTAGGAAATCAAAATTAAATAATTTTTATATTTTATTCCTTTTAGTTGAGAGATGATTAATATTTTTGAATTTCACATACCACGTGTTAAATACATTTTATTTATAGATTGTCACATAATATTAAAATCTTTATTAACTAAATAAACTTTAAAATAATTTAAGAAATTTTTTCATAAATACAAAAATATTTAACTAGTGTGTTTTGAATAGGCTTTGACAAAAAGATTTTGAAAAGTTTTTAAAATCAAAATTCTTGGTACTTCACCATTCTTGTCCACACCCTCAGATAAAGTACATGTTAGAATTTTTTTCTAATAAATTCTCGTGGGCTACAATCAATTGTGGTATTCGGTTTTCCAAGAACGGACTGATATTATGATATATTTGATGATGCTTAGACCTGATAATTAAGTGATCAATTTCTAATGGGTTTTGAACACCTAATACTGATCTATGTGGGAAACAGTGCAGACCTAACCACTAAGCCCATTATGGGAGGTACCTAGGGTTAATAAATACTTTGGCTAGATACCCTTTGCCGTCATGTTATTCAGTTGCACGCTCTACAGTTTGCCTCATTGAGAA
The DNA here is from genome assembly GCA_037113605.1 of Calophaca sinica. Classification (NCBI taxonomy): domain Eukaryota; kingdom Viridiplantae; phylum Streptophyta; class Magnoliopsida; order Fabales; family Fabaceae; genus Calophaca; species Calophaca sinica. The sequence goes on from CM073735.1 coordinate 93,147,789, forward strand.
CCGAGATCCCGGAGTGTGTGAACAGACAAAAGAAGGTTTGGTTTTGATTCTTTCAGGAACTCTACGAGACAGAGGTGATTCCCGGTAATCGTAATCAAGTCTTTGTCAAGTAAGTACTCTAACGGTGCTCTAATTTCATAAATTGATCCTATCAATTCTTACAGTACAATGATCCATTAGAGTCCTATGTTTATGCATCCCTATGTTGAGAATATTGTTGATGTACTAGGAGGCAGTAGTTGGCAACAACGTCCGGTTAAATGTCATTACATAGCTAATCGTCAATCATAAGGTTTATGTTGAACTATATGGGGAGATTAGCAATTACAGGTGGTAATTCAAGCATCTATTGGGGAAGGGAGTCTAACTCAAGCACCTCTCATGGGAGACGAGTATAATTTACTATACATATTTACTTATTAAGGTAGGAACTGTATAAAAAGGGGAGATAAGTGTAATTCAAGCTTCTCTTAAGGGAGAGGAGTGTAATTTACTCTAAGAATTATATTAAATAAGAATGGATGAAATGAATATGGTGTGACAAATGCCAGAACAAAACTTTCTTATGCAGATATAACAGATAGATATAACAGAATAGATAATAATATAATAATAGATAAATGATAGGTATAAATAAATACATTAATACGATAATTAATACTCTTTAATTTATGTTAAAGTTATAATTTTAAAAATTAGAGAAGATTACACTCCTCTTACCTGATAGATTGGTAGATGTTTAAATTTCACACCTCTTTCTCTTATGTCAAATTTTTTAAAATTTCTTAAATTAAAAAATACATATACTTGATACGATACAAATTTATAATTAATCTTATGCTTACCTTTTATTAGCTTATATTGATCACAATGGAACAAAAGAGAAATGAATGAGAATGACAATTTTGAGTAATTTGATCGGTATTTGTTTTCCCACTCTTTCATCACTAAAAGACCCCCCAAATTGTTTTTTATTGTTTACTGTAATTGAAAGTACCAATTCGAATGGGATTGGTTCATACATGTACTTCTAAATTTGACAAAATATTTTGAAAAGTTTTTAAAATCACAACTCTCGGTACTTCACCATTCTTGTGCTACCACACCCTCAGATGAAGTACATTGACCCATAGAGTCGTGTTTATGTATCCCTGCATTGAGAATATTGTTGATGTACTAGGAGACTGTAATTGTGGATTCTGTGTAGTTGTAGCTCTAGTTGACAACAGTGAAGAATCATGGTCTAGCGTCCAGTTAAATGTCATTACAGAGCTAAACGTCAACTATCAGGTTTATGTTGAACTATACGAGGGAGTGGTAATTCAAGCATCTTTTAGAGGAGGGGAGTATAATTCAAGCATCTCTTAGGGGAGAGGATTATAATTTACTCTACATATTTACTTATCAAAGTAGGAAAATGTAGATTTTAACATAAAAGGGGAGATACTTTAATTCAAACTTCTCCTAAGAGAGGGGATCATAATTTACTCTAAAAATTAATATTAAATAAGAATGGATAAAATGAATATGATGTTGATAGGTTCCAGAACAAAACTTTTTTATGTAGATATAATAGATAAATAGAACATAATAGATAATAGATATAGATAAATACATTAAAATTTAAAATTAAATATTTTAATTTTTATATAAAAAATATTTGTCTCAAAACTAATATTTAAGAATACACCAGACAAAATTGAATATATATATATATATATATATATAGGCTTAAACCTAGGACATTAAGATAAATGACAAAAAACCAACAAAGATTTGTCTAGTTGGTAAAGATTTGACTCTCAAAAGGACGTGGCTTCAAATTCTTACCAACTAGACGAACCGTCATTGGTGGGTAATATGTAAGTAACTCTGTATGTGTTCTTTGAGCTTTGAGGCTTTCTCTGACCGTAATGAGCCCCTGACCCAACACACATAAAGTTTTATTTATAAGAAAAGTTAAATGACTAAAATAATTTATTATTTCTTGTCAAAAAAATTTATTTTAAAAATACAAATTGAAATAGAATAATTCTACTTGTTATTTATTATTTTAAAATTAAAACAAAATTGAAACAGAATAATTCTATTTATTATTTGTTATTTTAAAAATCAAATTAATTAATTTTTTACTGAATAATTAATTGTCTACACATAACATTTTAAAAAAAAAAATCTAAACATGACATTGTCGTTTACCGTTGTCTCATGTGATGTAAAAGGTGGGGGCTAGGAACCTAGAAATAGGTGGATAGATAAAACAACTACAGTTTCAATTTTGCCCTTTGATGCACCGGTGCACTACTTCGTTACCGGTCCACCTTAGACAAACCCCATAATTTAATCCATTTAAACATGTAATTAACAACTATTATGGATCCTTGCTCATACAAGACCTCCAATCAAATTAAACATAAACCATAGACATCCAAATCCATGCTCTTGCAAGGATTACACAACAATAGCTTTGCCCTGCAAGGCATAGGGATCATGGGACATCCCTAACATATTATTTGAAGCCTAAGCCTCTTCCCAAGAGATCATTCACCCCCATACCTTATGATAGTCGTAGCCTTCAAAAGTGTCCTGGAGGATCCGGGATTGAGTTCTTTGCTACTCCAAGCCTTGTGGTATCCAACGACTTGAAGTTCAACAATTAGAAAAGAGAGAAAGAAACACTAAGAGAGCAAAAACCATAGAACAGTGAGGGTCACAAATTTTGATCCATAAAAATAGAAAAGAAACCTAGAGGAAGAAAGAGAATGTTCTTACGATCACAGCCTCGAAGATGGGACTCGATTTGGTTGAGAAACGAGAGAGAAACGGCGAAAACGGTGGCAACAGCAACAATGGAGCTCCAAGGAGTTTTAGGGTTCTTGAGAGCTCTTAACCAATGTTCAGTGACGGATCCAGGAATTTCCACTAGTGGGGGCAAGATTATATACGATAAATATTTATATAAAAAAAATACATTAATGCATAAATGATAAAATAATGATATTATTATTATTAAGCAAAAAATTAGATATTACATAAACTATAGTGTTATATACCCAAAAAATTGAAGACACCTCAACATCTATGAATTATAGTTGCTCTAAAAGTCTTCATATTTTGAAATTGTTGTATATTTTTTAATTTTCAACAATATTTAAAATATCTGTCTCTATGTATGTGACCAAAAAATCATTCAACAATTTATCTCTCAATTATATCAAAAGAAAGTAGTTCATTTTCTACTTTTTTCTCTTTAGTGGGGTCAACACTTAATTTTAAGTGGGGGCAAAAATAAAATTACTTAATAGTTAATAAGTAAACAAATAAGTCAGTGGGGTCAGTTGACCCCAATTAGCAAGGCGTGCATCCGTCCCTGCCAATGTTTAAAACTAGGTTTTAGAGTCGTAATAGGTCTAGGATCAGGTTTGGGTCATGATTTATGAGTCTCATCACGTTTGGAGACGAAACGGGCCAAAATGGGGCGACCTGCTAATTAAAAAAATGCTGTCAGTAGGTGTGAATCGATTCATGAACATATGAATCAATTCACAAAGTCTGTTTTGGATATAACTTGAGTTACAGGTGTCTGATTGAGGCGTTCTTGGTGGCGTTGGAAAGATATGAAATTTTCCTACAAAATCTTGTTTCACAGTCCTTTCCAAAAATGGATTCTAACATAGTGTAAAATCTATTTAAAGTTGACTCAGGTGTTTCCAATTCTACACTTGCGCTGCATTGACTCAGGATAGCATATCTAGAGTTGTAGGTATCGAAATCAAGTCAAACTAAAGCCAATTGAAGGATAAGGGATAAAGCTATAACTTCCATGAAGATGTGTAATTCCCATTCAGTCCCTAAAAGGTTAGAAAATGAAGAGTATGATGACTGGGTTGACTAAAACATAATGATAGAGTTAAGTCTAGACATGTCCTTATGTAGATGGGTACTAAACGCTTATTCAACCCCCAGATAACACCCTCCGGCTCTATAATTTCTAACGCTTAGGCTTAAAAAATTCAGGGTATTACACTTGCCTTACTCCTTAATAGAGACTTATGACGTTAGCCACTCCCCACTGCCATCCGCTAGCACCGACGCCTTGTTCCAATTTTGCTCACGTGGTTTGAGTAGAGGTGTTGCCCTTACGTAGTGCTGGTTATCAAAGCATGCTACAAGAGGTAAACACAATAACTTTATTTGTGATTCTTTTCAATGACATGATCCATGGGAAGAGGGTTTTTCCGTTCAAGAGGATTTTTCAATCCTGAAAATTAAAATTGTTCCTCTTAAATTCCCAACATTCACAATTTTTCAAAATGACTCAGTATGTTCGAGCCTTTGAGGAACAAACCTTTTACTCAGGCTTTTACAAACTTTAATAAAGAAGTTTTGAAATCAAAGATAACTCTCATGCAGGAGTGGATTTACAAATAAGCACAATGAATAACTTCCAAACAGAAAGAATTTGGCAATAGCAGTTCGCTGGAAGATTAGACAGGCAGAGCTTTGGCACTTGATTGAGAAATTGTCTATGTTTCTGTCTTCAGGTCTTAGGGTATTTATAACTTTCTCTGAGATAAGATTGTTAAGACTCAACTATGATACCGTTGTGTGATACAGGCTTGAGAAATTTGAATTTGTCTGTTACCTTTGTCTTCTTCAGAGTAGTGGTAACAATTTTTTGTTCATCGATCCTACCTTTTAGGAAAAGTAGTTGTCCATTTTGTATGACTTTCTTTTTGTCTCAAACGATTTTCCATTTGTTGTTGATATGGATCTAACATATAGATCTACACAATTCTAGGATTGTTCCAAAGGTCTTTTAATTTTCAAACTAAAAAATCAAAGAAAGATGAAGGAGAAGGAGATGACCATATTGAACATAGCAAAAACACAAGAAATGGGGGTTTGAATTGGGTTTTATAAATCTTTTCGAAATGCTTGTGTGTTTTTGAAAACCTTTTCAAAACAACCATTTAACAAAATAGTAATGAAAACAAGTAAAGAGAAGAGAAGAATATGACACAGTGATTTATACTAGTTCACTATCACCTGATAGCTATGTCTAGCCCCTTCACACACTTGAAGAATTTCTCCACTATAATCCAACGATTGCACTTAAGAGTATACTACTGCCAAACTGGCTATACGCACAACTTCTTAGAACAGCTTAGTGCAGTCAAGCCTCTAAGGAATACAACCACTACTGGGGTTAATACAAGAGTTCAAAAAATAGTTTGAAGCAATAACAATAACTCTCAGCAGAGAGGATTTACAATGAAATGCTTAAGCACAAAGAATAGCTTTCTAACAGAAAGAATAAAACGTTTAAGTGCTTGTTCAAATTTGATCTCAGTGACTTGGAATGATTTCTTGGTTGCTAACTATCTCGCAAGAATGAATTTGTTTCGTTTCGTTAACCTACTTTAGTGAATGAAGTAAGATATATATAGCTAGGGTTGTGAATAGGTCGTTGTGACCTAACAGCTCTTTTCACCAATGGATAAAATTTTAGATCCGCTATTCGTGGCTTTTGGCTAGTCACGTCGCTTTCAATTCAGCTCTTGTATACTGACACAACAGACAATTGTAGGATCTTATCCCTTGTGATCTTTTTGAAAATGAGACACTTCTAGAGCAAGTTATTTCTGACGATAATATCCATTGACATTCTCTTTGGCCTTTGATTCGTCGTACAATAAAATACTCATCAATGAGGTCTCTTTAATACTTGAAGTAGCCTTTAATGAATACTCAGTCTAATTTCCAATCAGAGGCATCTCCCAAACAGACGATGCTTGCCACTGAGATACTCTGTTCATCAGAGCAAGCTTGAATCGGAGGCAAGTTCTTCAGTATAGAATATAATGAGGCAAGTTCTTGTAGTGTCAGAAGAAGATTTCCATAGTGTAGACTTTTCAGGGCATGGTCTATCAGAATGTTGACTAACATGAGAGTGTTGACCGTCATCAGAGCATTGACCACTATCAGAGCATTGACTGTCATCAGAGAATGATCTTTGGAGTGAGTCTATAAGACGATCACATCATCAGCACTTTCCGGATGATCACTATCAGAAATGAATTAGAGGGTGAAATGCACACATAGACATAGTCTTCTGAGATATTTCCATCTGATGAACAATGACTTCTGCACACTAACAAACACATCGGAAGATAAATTGTTCTATTCATTATTTGTTATCATCAAAACAATTAAGGGTCATTGTTTCTGAATCCACATGATTCCAACAATCTCCCTTTTTTTGATGATGACAAACACATAGATTGATGAACAATTTTTCATTAGAAAAATATTTACTTAAAAGAATTTCAGAGGCTCCCCCTGAATTAAGCACATATAAATATTTTCTAAGTGTAATGTCACATCAGATAAATGTATCATATCAGAGCATTTCAAATAATGTATCAGAATATTCACATACAGAGTGATGTATCAGAGCATATACTTATCATACTTCATCAGAGCATACATTCCAATATAATGTATCGGAGTAAATAATGCAAAATGCAATGCATGATGACACTTGGGTGATACATTAGGTTCATCAATTACTATATACTTCTCTATTTTCTTCTCTCCCTTTTGTCATCAGACAAAAAGGTTAAGAATATGAAGAACATCATTGTCAAAAACATAGTAAATAGAAACATAAAGTTAAAATAGAATAAGTACCAAATGATAGTGATTTCATTGATCAAAAGAAGTACCAAATTACAAAATTTTTGACTAAAAAGGAAAACAAGTACAGGGCTGAAAACAGAAAAAGGTGAAAATCCTAAAGGGTATCTAGGGTTTCTTCAGCTGGTCCTGAATGGTCTACAATATATTAGCAACATTATCATGCTTCTAATTCGAAGCTTCCATGAATTTCTTAGAAACAGCCATGAAGTCCTTGAACTCTTTGTTGTCTTCAACCAATTTATCCAAGACATCCTTTGGAACAATCACACTCTCAGAGTGACTTAAAAAGGCAAAGGCAGAAGGATGAGTAACCATGATAGTTGATGCAGAAGGAGGTGTGACAGGTTCAGTTGCAGGTGTAGATGCAGGTTCTGGTTCCCAAACTGCAGAAGTTTCTTCCCTTTGGGGTTGCTTCCAAGTAGGAGCAATTAGAAGTCTTCTGTTTTCCTTAAGCTGTTCCTCTTTGTGACTCTCAAACTAATGAGTTACAAAGTACTGGTTTAGATAGAAATTTTGATGTGATAGCCAAGTACTAACATCATTCATCCGGTCCTCTTCAATAAACTTCTCTATATCAAGGTCATATTGGACTTGAGCTGCAAAACTCTCATAGGTAGAGAAGAGTTGGGGGTTTGGCTAAGGCACAATGTTAGGACCATGGTATATGGGTGGAGGTTTTATTTCATCTGAAGAGGCCACGGTAGCTGTTGCAAGAAGTGGTTGGGTTGGTGGTTCAATGATGACTAGATCATCATCTTGTTCAAGATTTTGAACTACCTCAGAGGCAATTGTAGCAGCAATGACAATGTCATCATCTACAATTGGTTCTGTTGTGAGTTCAGGTTCAGGGTTAGTGAAGGTGGAGGAGAAAAAGTTTGTTGAGGTGAAGGTGATAAGATAGCAAGTTGAAGAGAGGGAGGTGAAATAAGTTTTAAGGAAGAAAGGGGTTGAACTTCAAGAATCATATCAAAGCCAGGTGTAGAAGATTGGGCTTCCTGGATGATAGGTTCAGTGTCAGTTTCAGGTTGTGTAGGGAGGTTTAGGTCAGGTTGAACTAAAGGTGGTGATTGAGGCCTAGGTGTTGTGGTAGGTGTAGGTTGTGGTGGAGGGATAGGAGTAGTTTGTTATTGTGGTGGGGGAATTGTTTCAGAGGTAGTTGGGAGAACAACAGAAAGAGGCTCAATGTATGGAATTGAGACCTATGGTCTAGTTCTCTGTCTCTATCTCAGAGGGACATGGTCTTTTTCACCATCATCAGATGAAGAGGAGTCACAAGGTAGTGGAGGTAGGTTAAAAGAGGTTGGTTTAGAAGGTTTAGAAGGTAAATGTTGTGAAAATTGAGAGGGTTGGTTTGCCGTAGTTGCAGTACCATAGAGAGAATCAAACAAATTGACAGCATTGTCTAGTACCTTATTTTTCTTTGCAGGGAGATCACTCAGCCTGGTTATTCTCTTCCTCTTAGTAGCAGCAGCAGAGGGAGCAGTGGAGGAAGCATCAATAGATGATGTCTGTTGAGGTGTAGTAGTGGAGGCTTATCCCTAAAGTCCTTGTGCTCTATGATCCTCATGGAATGTAAAGCATTCCTCTTGAGATTTTGCAATCACCTCAGCTATCTAAACCTTCTTCTCCTCTTGCTCTTCAGTTACCAATGAGGGCATACACGTAGGTCTTACTGGAGGGGCCATGAAAGGAGCTCAGAAGCAATGGAGATTCTAGCACTTTGAGTAACTCTCTTTGTTGGCTGAGAAAAGTCATCACCAGTGGTCCTTACTCTTTTCCTTTCCTGGTTAGTTTGTTCACAGCCTCTTCCTTCTGGATATCAGCAATTACCTTAGAAGATAAGACCTTTATCTTCTTTAAATTATCACTGTTAAAGATTGGGGCACTGCAGGTTTGAAGTGCAACACCTGCTTTGTCAGTGTCCAAGGCTTGAAGATGATTGATCAAGCCTTGTTGTGCCAAAATCGCAGAGATAACCCTTCCATAGGGTATGTTTAGATTTTTCCCTTTTCTGGAGAACATAATTGCTCTGTGCAGGTAATTGAAGATGATGTTTGGTAGATTTATCTTGGACTCGAGTTCGTAATGCCACATTTCGAATCTGTGGTCTATGCTCACAAAATCCACTGACCCAGACTTGGGCATGATGTAGCTCTTGATAATCTTGAATAGCACTCGAAAACGATTGTACATGTCCACGACCTTTAAAGAGTCAGGCTTCTCATAGATGGTCGAGCTGATAGTGTCCATTCCACCATACTCGTTTTCCCAGTAATCCTTGATTTTCCTTCCAGAGTTTGGACACTTGATAACCTCAGAAATTAAATCCTGTGTTATCACTATGTGTCTTCCTTGCACATAGTTGTAGATGGTGTTGTTTTGGGGCTTAGCAAACCTCCAGAATTCCTTTACTAGTTCTGGGTAGATGGGTTTGTCTTCCATGTAGAAGAAATCAATGACTCCCATCTCAGCGAAGGCAGTCCTGAAGTCGTATTCATTGTTAGCCAATCGTTTGAAGTCAACATGTGATTCACACATTACATTCAGTTGATGTTGCTCGATAATCAGAGTAGATAGAGGAGCATTCTCAGGACCAAACACTTGTTGTTGTTGAGCGGCCATTACAGAAGTATACAGAGAGAAGATAGTAATAGAGAGCAAGGAGCGAAGGGGTTTAGGGTTCAAGAGTGAGACTTCTCAGAGAGATAGAGTGGGTAGTGGGTGAGTGAAATGAGTGAGTGAAGTTTAAAACATGTTATAGAAGACAAACCGCCTTTAACAGTTTTCAAAATAAATGAAATAATAACCTGTCATTTCATAAATGAAACGTGTCAAGCTTAGTCTTAAAGAGGTGCAGTAAAACTGTCCTCGGGTAGTAAAACAATTATGACTCAGCAAGAGCAATTCTCATCCACTAACGCATCAATAATCTCAAAGAGACACGTGTAAACAAAGATTCCCAGAGGGAACTTGTAATGAATGCATCAGACTCACATGAATATGAACAGTTAACATATATATGCAAAAACAGATGATATAGATAATGAATATAATACAAAACGGAGGCAACCTAAAAACAAAGGCATACATGCTATCATCGGATGTAGTATCGGACGCAGGCATTTCAGAGGCACACAAATCAGAGGTAAATATATTCAAGTTAAACACTTAATCGTTTATAAGATGAAAATTCAAGTTCTTTCTTATAAAGTTGAATCTATCTTCAGTAAGGGGTTTTGTAAAGATATATGCCCAATGATGGTCAGTATCAATAAATTTAATTTTAAGTATCCCTTTCTGAACATAGTCTCTAATGAAATGATGTTTAATTTCAATATGTTTAACACGTGAATGAAAAATAGGGTTCTTAGTCAAACATATTACAAAGGTATTATCACAGTATATAGGAATGTTACTCTCTTTTATTTGATAGTCCTCAAGCTAATACTTCATCCAAAAATGTTGTGAGCTACAACTTGCTGCATATATGTACTCAACTTCTGCTATTGATAGTGCAATTGTGCTTTGCCTTTTGCTGGACCATGAGATAAGGGTTGCTCTAAGAAATTGGCAACCACCACTTGTGCTCTTTCTTTCAATTCTATCTCCAGTAAAGTCAGCATCACAGAAACCTACTAACTTGTAATTATCTGATTTATTATAAAGCAAACCAAGGTTAGTAGTTCCTTTGAGATACCTATAGATTCTCTTAACAGCAGTTAAGTGAGATTCTCTAGGATCCTATTGGAATCTTGCACATAAGCATACACTAAACATAATATCTGGCCTTGAGACAGTAAGATAAAGAGTGAACCAATCATACCTCTATATACCTTTTGGTCTACCTTTTTACTAGATTCATCTTTGCTTAGAGCACATGCTGGATGCATTGGTGTGTTCATTAGTTTGGTTTCCTCAAGCTTGAACTTCTTCAAAAGTTCTTTCACATATTTAGTCTGATGGATATAGGTTCCATCTTGATATTGCTTGATTTGAATACCAAGGAAGAATTTCAATTCACCCATCGTACTCATTTCAAACTCATTCTGCATAAGCTTAGAGAATTCCTGACAAAGAGATTCATTAGTAGCACCAAAGATAATATCATCAACTTATATTTGAACTATTATAAAATGCTTTTTAGATGATTTTCTAAAGAGTGTAGTGTCCACCTGTCCTCTTTCAAAACCATGTGACATTAAAAAGGTACTCAGTCTGTCTTTCCAAGCTCTTGGGGCTTGTATAAGACCATAGAGAGCCTTTTTAAGTTTGAAGACATGCTCTGGATAAGCAATATCTTCAAAACCAGGTGGTTGTTTTACAAACACTTCATCACTTATAAAACCATTTAAAAATGCACTATTTACATCCATCTGATATAAAGTAATGCCATGATGTGCAGCAAATGATAATAAAATTCTAATGGCTTGTAGTATAGCTACAGGTGCAAAGGTTTCCGTATAATGTATACTTTGCTCTTGCGAATACCCTTGAGCAACTAATCTAGCTTTATTTCTTACCACTTTGCCATCTTCATTAAGTTTGTTTCTAAAAACCCACTTAGTTCCAATGGCTTGCTTATCCTCTGGAGGAGGCACAAACTTCCAAACATCGTTCCTCTGGAAATGATTAAGCTCTTCTTGCATAGCAAGTATCCATCCATCGTCTGTTATTGCTTCATCAATCGTCTTAGGTTCTATTTCTGACAACAATGCAAAGTCAGAGTGTTCTCTTAGAGACGATCTTGTTCTAACTCTATCACTTGGTTCACCAATGATCTGGTCCTTTGGGTGATGAGTTTTGAACTTCCAGTCTGTTATAGTCTCTGCTTCAGTCTTGCCATCAGATGCAGAATCAAAGGCATCACTTGTGTCACCATCATCTGTTCCTTTACTTATCTGCATATCTACAAAGATCTCATCTAGCACAGATGTTTCAGTGCCAGGCTTCTTATCATCAAATCTCACATGCATTGATTCATCAACAATTAATGTTTCTTTGTTGTATACTCTGTTAGCTTTAGAGCGTTCAGAATATCCTAAAAAGATACCTTTGTTTGATTTTGAATTAAATTTTCCAAGACTGTCTTTTGTATTGAGAACAAAGCAGTCACACCAAAATTAGTGAAAATAAGAAATGTTGAGTTTTCTTCCTTTCCACAATTCATATGGAGTCTTATTCAAAATAGGTCTTGTATAAATTCTATTTTGAATATAACAAGAAGTGTTTGCTGCTTCTGCCCAAAAATGCTTTGAAACATTAGTTTCATGAATCATGGTTCTGGCCATCTCTTGAAGATATCTATTTTTCCTTTCTACAACACCATCTTGTTATGGTGTTCTAGGAGAAGAAAAATTGTGAGAGATGCCATGCTCTTCACAAAAGTTTTGAAATAATTCATTTTCAAATTCTACACCATGATCACTTCTAATTGTTGTAATACAAAAATTCTTTTCATTTTGCACTTGTTTGCAGAATAAAGAAAACATCTTGAATGACTCATCCTTGTGGGCAAGAAATTTTACCCATGTCCATCTAGTATAGTCATCAACAATAACAAGACCATATTTTTTTCCAGACAAAGATGTAGTTCTGGTTGGATCAAATAAATCTAAGTGTAAAAGCTCAAGTGGTCCTGAAGTGCAAACAATGTTTTTAGATTCAAATGAAGATTTTGTTTGTTTCCCTTTTGGCATGCTTCACAAAGAGCATCAGATTGATACCTAAGATTTGGTAAGCCTCTAACAAGTTCATTCTTGTTAAGCTTTGAGATTAACCTCAAGCTGGCATAACCCAATCTTTTGTGCCAAGTCCATTGTTCGTCATTAAGTGACAAAAAGCACTTGACATTTTGATTTGCCAACTCAGAAAGTTTTATTTTATAAATATTATTCTTTCTCTTTGCTTTAAAGAAAATGAAGTCATCTTTCTTGCTTTTGACTATACAGGCATTATCACTGAAGCCAACATTATAACCACTATGACATAATTGACTTACGCTTAGTAGGTTATGCTTAAGGCCATCAACAAGTAAAACATTATCAATAGAAGGTAGAAATTTCTCACTAACTCTTCCACTTCCAATGATTTTACCTTTTTAGTTTCCTCTGAAACCCACTGTTCCACTCTCTTTAAGATGAAGCTCTTGGAACATACACCTTTTTCCCGCCATGTGACGTGAGTAGCCACTGTCAAAGTACAGGATTGGTGTTTCAACTCTGTTGCTAAGCAGATCTGCAACATAGGCAAACTTGTCATATGGTACCCAAATCTTTTTGGGTCCTCTTTTGTTAGTCCTAGAAGGCAACTTATCCTTCTTGTTTTTCAAAGCATAACAGGTGCTTCTTATGTGACCATTCTTATTGTAATAAATACAAAGCAAGCTATCACTATGATTATTGGTTTCTTTGGTTTTCAAATTTGTGTTTTGAAAGGTGGGTTCCTCTGGTTTGTAACCAAGACCCTTTTTGCCATTTTGGCTTACACCCCAAATCATTGATACTTGTTTGCTTTGTGTTACACACTCAGCAAGAAATCTTTGAAATCACTCTTCATATGTTGAAGAGTTGCATTCAATCTTTTCTTCATTCTTAGAGTTGTTATTCACCAGACGGTGATTCTCAGCTTTGAGTTTTTCATTCTCTTCATTGAGTGTTAGAAATTCTTTTCAAAGTTTTGAGAATTTCTTTTTCAAAGCTTTATACTCATTGTTGAGTTTAGAAGACTCAACTAAAAGTTCATCAAATCTTTTTGAATATCAGAAGATGAGTTAGAATCTACCTCTTCTTCTTCTTCTTCTTCTTCACTGGCTGATCCTACGGTAGCCATCATAGCCATGTTAGCTTGTTCCTCATCATCATCAGACGATGATGAATCAGAATCATCCCATGTTGCCATGAGACCCTTCTTCTTCTTGCCTTTGAAACCACTTTTCCATGGTTTATCTTTCTCGAGTTGTGTAACATCCCAATTTTTATGAAAATTATTTTGTAGTTCCAACTACTTGAAAATAAATCATAGAGAGTCATGACCCCAAATGATTTGTTAAAAGTACGAAGAACTACCAAGATTTATTGTAAATAATTTACTGTTTTAGTAGTTAATTGATTAATGCAGTGTAGGCATTATCTTGTTTTTAATATGAATTAATCCTGAAAAATGTGAAAAATGGCCATTTGATTGAGGAAAATTATTTTATTGTATGAGAAATAATTTTCAGGATTTAATAAATATTTTCAAGTCATAGTTTGATTTTTGATGGTTTAGTTATTGTATTAATTATCTGTTTTATGTCATATTTAATATGACTATTATTTTAATGAGTTTGTTTTGATAATTTTATTGATTGAATAATTTCTATATGATAAAATAAATTGAAATTAGTGATCCTCACTAATTTACAGTTTTTATTACGCTGCGAGAATTCTGTTGAATTATAGTAGATAGGCTATTGTGTGTGTTTCTAACTGAAACATGCCCAAACGTGATCCAAATTTTATAAAATTTGAGATCTTAGCATTTTCCAATATTTAGGATTTATTGTAATTTTTCTAGAATTTTTGGGCATCAGAAAATATTTAGTGTATTTTCTATGGCCAGAGACTGCCTAATTGCGACGTTTCGGTTCGCATTTCGAGAAAACGAGATACATAGATACTTTTCTTATGCCGCGAGGAATATTTGTGATTTTTGGGTGTGGGGTTATAATTAGAATTATTTTTGGGAGTTTTTAGTATTAAATTCCTAATATACGCGTAACGTCGTGCACCCGGGTGGCGAACGCAAAAACGTGATTTAAACGAAACCTCGTGGCCAAGGGGGATGTATGGCAGCTGCACATGTGCTAGGGGAGCTGAATATGGACTTTTAGAACCTTCCATGACATGTGTTTTATTATGATTGGTTAATTAGTAATTTGTAGGTAGTTAACTTAGTTAGTTAGTAACTAATTGGTTAAGTTGGAACTAAATGAACTTTTCCTTTCCATTCTTGCCCTCAAAAATTTCGTGGCCTTCTCCCTTGCTCAAGATCAGATCCATCCATTCTTTCATTGTTGAAGGTTTGAGAAAAAAAAATTCTTGAGAGAGAAAGTTCAAGATCTTGGAGAAACTTGAAGTTTTAGTCCTTAATCCTTGATTCCTTCCATCCTTTCCTCTTCCTTCATGATCAATCATCATCATCTTGGTTGGTAAGAGTCCTAACCCATTTCCTTTTCTTCTTGGCTGCCATGAATGGGTTTGGTTGGTTTTAGGAGTTGTTTTTGCTAAAAGGTGTTAGATTTAGCTAGATATGCATGACTAGTCTTTTAGCCCTTTGTTTCCTTCAATGATTAAGCTTGTTTTTGGTAATTGAAATTTTGGGAAACCCTAGGTTTTGGGGCTGAACGAAATTAGGGGCTGTTCAAGGTTGTTTTGGTTTGATTTTGTTGATTTAAAGTTTGTTCTTTGATGGATTATACTTGATTAGTTTGGAAACTAGCCAATATGCATGTTTAACAAGTTTTGTGAAAATAATTTGGGGATTTTTAGGGGCTGGAACCGTGGCTCCTAAGCATGGTTTAGGGGATGTTTTAACTTGTTTTTAAAGTATATTAGGTGTTAAGGAAGTTGGCTTTTGGTTAGTGCTTTAAATCTATAAAGATTGTTATGTTTAAAGCTTTGAAAAATTGTGTGAAACAAAATGAATTTTGGGGCTGTTTTATGAGTTTAAAGACAACAACTTATTTGGGTTTGTTTAAGTGTTATGAACATGATTTGGTTTCTTAAAAGTGGTCAAGATAGTAGATCTTAGTTTATATGTTTAGTAGCTAAACTAGTTTGCATGAATTAGTCTTAAAAGTGAAGTTGTAAATAAAAACTTTTACACCTCTTTTATGTTTGAAAACAGCAACCTTTATAGTCTTAAATGAGTTTTTGAACTTGTTTTTATGGTCTAAAAAGAGGTGTAAAAGTTAGCTTTTGATTTTGGGATTAAACTTGTAAAGACTTGTATGTTAAATGTTTTAAATAGGATTGCAAAACTTGGTTATGTTTTAATCTTTATTTGGCGAAATTGGTAAAGATTTTTAGAGTTAAATTTTAGTTGATTTCAAGCCTTAAGTGTGTTATAAAAGTGTATGGAAAATGGATTTGGTAAAACTATACAAGGAGGTTTGATTTTGGGATAAATTTTAGAGTATAGTTAAAGGTTTATAATTAAAACCAAAAGGCTTTTGTTTCTCAAAATGTTGCTTTGTTTTGATGCCTTAAAAATATGTCCAAAGTTTGGAAAATACTATTCCAATTGGTAAAACACTATTCAAAGTGGTAAGTTTTGGTTTAGGTATTTTTCTAAGTGTGTAGCTTTTGTAAAAGTTTCAAAACTTGCATGGCTTGAACTTGTAACTTGTTGTATGACTAGATTGGAAGTTTCAAAACTTCCAATTAGGGATTAAGTCAAGTAATTCCTAGGCTTTAGGATGTCTAAGCCGTGGCTGCCCTAGGG
Organism: Calophaca sinica; assembly: GCA_037113605.1. NCBI lineage: Eukaryota > Viridiplantae > Streptophyta > Magnoliopsida > Fabales > Fabaceae > Calophaca > Calophaca sinica. The sequence continues at coordinate 93,163,974 of CM073735.1, forward strand.
GCATTAGAATTGAGTTTTAGTTCTAATTGTATTAAGTTTGCGTTGTTAAGGTTCGTGCTTGAGGTACGCGCGAGTTGCGACTTGACGATGGTTCCGAATTACCTTGCTAGGATTGTTAAAGCGCCCAAGGTAAGGGAAATTCTTATATAATGAGTTTGGGCTTTTCGTCTTGTGTGTTGGTTGACTTGATGTTTGATTAAATTGTGTGGTAGTACTTGTAGTATTACTATGTGTTGTTGAGATGTTGTAGCATGAATTATTATGTATTGATTTGGCCCTGTGTGGCAAGACTGAATATTATTGTGTGACTTAAACCATGTTGGATTAATTTGATTGGACTTGAAATTGATGGAAGTATGTAGCATGTTGTAGCCCTCATCAATTGTTAGGTGTTGTATGAAATCTTTGTAGCATGTCTTTGGCCCTGTGAGGCATTATGATTGATGTTGTTTTCCATGAATCAAGTAGGATTTAAATGGATTTGGTATTGACTTGGAATATGAAAATATTTTTGTTGATGATGGATTAATTAATAATGCGTTGATCGGCTGCTATTGGTTGGCGATTTACATCCAGAAATCGATGCGATTCCACGCGAATTCTGATTTCGTAAGCAAATTGTTAAGGGCAATTTGATTTAAAAGTAAGCGTGAAGGTTTTAGTATAACTAGCCAAAGCTTGCAAGGAAATTTCAATGGAATGATAGGAAAGAAAAGAATGTGAAATAAAAAGTACGATTTAAGTAAAAACGGTTGAGTTAAATGATGCGCTGGGAAATTACGGCTAGGAAAGACTTGGTAATTAAGAGTGTTCGCACCACCTCTCTTTCCTGGGAATTCTTCCAAAGGTGTTATTTAACACAACTAGGGTTCAACGACCTAGAACTAAAAAGTATTTTCAGATACATAGGAGTGATATAAGAATAGAGAAAGAGAGTTCAAAGATCGAGTTTTTGAAAGATTAAAACATAGGGAACCTAGTGTTCCTATTGAGCATATGGACTATGTGTCCTGTGCTGGGATTTAATGTCCTGCTTGCGTGCGCTTTTTCTTGATTAAGGATTGGACCTAGTGTTCCGTATGGCGTGCCTAGTACCTTAACCTAAAAGTTGAGCCTAGTGTTCCGCATTACGTGCCTAGAGTTCTGATCTGAGATTAAGACTAGCGTTCCGCAATTGAACACCCGGACTTTGTGTCCTGTGTTTGCACTCTGAGTAATTGTTAAAGGTATTTTGGCTTAAAAATAAGCATGAGAGCTGTAACATCCCGTTTTCGCAAAAAGGTTTTCTCCAAAAGCAGCGGTATGTTTTTTTTTTTTTTAAAACAGGCGTTACACTTAAGAACAACAAATAAACAATCACTTCAGAGTAAAACCTAACCAAACATTATATATATATATATATATATATGTATATGCATCGTAAAGATGTCAAGGAATAGAGCACTTCGCACGCAAAGTAGTTCCAAAATATACACCAAGTACATACTCAAAATAAAATACATCAGTCATATGAAAACCCTAAGACCTAGAGTAACTCATATCCGTGATGCATCTGGCAGCTCTATCAAGGACTTAGGCCCAAAAGTCATACTGTACAAAATACTACTAGAGTCTAACTGACTGACTCTATCTAACTATGCTGGCCCAAAGTAAACCTGAGACGCTTGCGAGGAGGAAACCCCGCACGGTAGGACCTCGACTCAAAACTAGCAGGCCCCGATGCCTCTGAAGGATCCTCCTCCTCCTCCTCGTCCTCACTGTCAATCACGACTCTATCCCTCGCCGTCCACTCCCTAGTAGTCCGACGCCCGTTAATAGGGTCTCCGGCCGTAGGGATTGGGGACAAGGGATGAGAGCAGTGAGGACAGTGAACACAAAAAGAGGGAGGACTACCCTCAGGTGCAGCAGGCGTCATCAATGAAGCTGTCGGCAATGCAGAAGTAGTAGCAGTGACGATGGGAGGAGTTTCAGGAACTCCAGTCGAAGGTGGAATCATACTCGAACTTGGCATCGTGGGTGGATGTGAGGGGTCCACAAACGGAAACGCGTCTCAGTGATCGCCGTCGGTAGTGTGGTAAGTAGGCTGGGTGGTACGTATAGGTGAACCGTCCTTCTGCTGAAGCGTACAGCAGTGGAGCACTCCCCGTCGTTGTCAGTCTCAATCACTATCCCTGAGTGTGTCAACCGCCCAGTACTAGGGTTGACGACCCACGCCGAAGGGGTCTTCCCCTGAGGGAACTCATATGTCGTGTGTCCCATGAACCTCATCGGGATCGGCATCATCTAAGCGTAGGTTTCAAGCATAAACATAAACAAAAGAAATGCAAGGGTAAATTTCTTGTCCACGAGTTCATCGCAGGCTAGTTGCAGACAAACAAGATATATATATATACATCTAGTACATCAGCATGTCATTATATATATATATATATAGGCATACTTAATTAACCGCATACTTCATCATGGTACATCCAATACTTGCATGTGAATAAGCAACTCAAACAACAACAATCACCAAATCATCACATATCACGATGTGGTTAGACATGCATGCCAATGCAGTATGGCTAGTTTGTGTATACACTGTGACCTTAAACAAGGTCAAGATGACGAGGAACTTTATTTCCCAACGTCCAAATCAACTCCCCTACCAAGGGTATTGCCACAAAGGCTTGCCACACATTAGGCATTGCTGCCACGCGGGCATGAAGGGACAACTCGTCCTTTTGAAAGCCCATAAGACAGTCACACGCTCCGAGTGTCGATGCTCAATGGTTAGCGTACAATTTAATTAATCAATGCGGATCGACAAACCCTCACTCACTCTACTTAGTGAATTTCCAATTTCAATTTTTTTGTGCCACACCTACATGTTATTGTACTAGAAAGAATTCTTTAGTTTTAGGTCGTTGGAACCCTAGTCGTGATAAATAATGCATTAGTAAAATTCCCAGGAAAGAGAGGCGGTGCGAACACTCTTAATAACCAGGTCTTTCCTAGCCAGAATTTTTCCCAGACGCATCATCTAACTCAACCGTTTTCGTAAATGACACCACTTACTCAGATTTTTCCATAATTCCATTCTACTTTCTTTGTAAGCTCTGGTTAGTTATATTAGAACCCTCATGCTTACTTTTAAGTCAAAATTCCTTAAACAATTTATTTATGAAATCATATTTTTACGTGGAATCGCATCAGATTTACCGGTGTAAATCGTCAACCCAAATCAACAATCGATCTTCGCATTATTAATTAATTCATACCACAACAACAACTTTTGCATATTTCAATTCAACATTAAATCAACATGATTTAAGCCATTCAATACCATTCATGGTCATCATTCAAGGCCAAACAAAACCTGTCATGACATTTCATACAAAGAAGAAACAATTCAACAACTCACAAAGATGTTACAAAGATCACTTTCACACTTAACAAATACTACACTTACTACCACCAATATTCATTCAATCAAGCCACACAACAAACAAAGCAAAAGCCTAAACTCATTATATAGAAATTTCCCTTACCTCGAGCAAGCTTGAATACGGAATTTCCAACGCCACACCGAACGCACTCGCTCGAACCTTAACAACACAAACTTAAGAAAATTAGAACCAAAAACCCAAGCCCTTAAGCTCTAGGGCAGCCACGGTTTTGGCCCTAAAAGACACCTAAAAATTGCTAACTTAACCTATTTGGATCACAACTAATCATAGGCTATGTTTTAAGTTCAAGTCAAACAAGTCTTACAACTTTCATTTACTTTACTTACTTAGAAAAACATAAACCAATTATTTTTACCAAATGAATAGTGTTTCTTACCAAATGAATAGTATTTCATCAACTTTGAACTACTTTTAGAACTATAAAACATGCCATAAGAATTAAAGAAATAGGTTAGTTACAACTTCAAAACCATGTGTAAGACATATACTAAATCTTTTCCAAAAATCAAGTTTCTTTAAGTTGTTTTGCTAAATCAAATTCTTGATCAACTTTTACACTATTAAGAGGCATAAAACAACTTGAATCAAGGTTTTAAAATACCATGAGGGCCACGGCTCCATGCATCAAAAACAAACCCCAAAATCTTTTTCATTTTTTCACTTCCAAACAAAACATTTCATAACATTCAATTCCTTTATCAATCAACTAACTTTTCTAACACTTAAACTACTTTGAAAACAATTTAAAACATCCTCCAAAATGCCATTCAAAGCCACGGTTTTCCAGCCCCTCTTTTGCATCCAAAATCATTTTCAAAACTTGTAAACATAGTTATATGACTAGGATCCAAACATACAACTACTAAACCTTCAAAACTAACACTAAAAATGACAAGAACAAGCCAAGAACAAAGCTTGGGACAGCCCTATGGTTTCGCCAGCAAAAGGGGTTAGGGTTTCCAAACTCAAAATACCAAAATCAAGGTGATTCATGGAAGAAAACAAAGGGCTATGGAACTAGTCATGCAATACTAGCCAAAAACAAGCTTTTTAACTTCAAATAACTCTTGAATCCATCAAAAATCATATCATGGAACCCAAAAGACATGAGGAAAGGTTTATGGAGCTTACCAAGAGTAGAGATGAAGATTGAACAAGAGTGAAGATGAAAGGAAGCAAGAAAGCACACTTTGTTCTCCAAAATCTTCCAAAACCAAAGCTTTCTTTCTCTAGTTTTTTCTCAAGTTTTTTCACCAATGGAAGGAATGAATGAAGCTTCAGCCCAAGAGGATGATGACCACGAAATTTTAGGGGTAGAAGTGGAAAGAAAGATTCATTTAGTTAGAAACTAACTAATTAAGTCATAACCTAACTAAATTAACTTCCTACCATTTACTTAATGGCCAATCACACCTTGACACTTGTACATGTCATGATTAAAAGCAAGTTCAGCCCCCCTAGTGGCTGAGTAATTCGCCCATGTGCCCTAATCTGGAGATATTTTTGTTTCGTCGCGTTCTCGCTCAACCGGGTGCGCGGCGTTACGCGTATATTAGGGTTTTTGTGCTAAAAACTTGAAAAATAATTCTAATTATAAGTCCACACCCAAAAATAATAATTTGGCCAAAAATTCCCTCATGGCATGAGAAAAGTACTCACGTTTCTCGTTTTCTCGAATTACGAGCCAAAACGTTGCGTTTAGGCAGTTTTTAGGCGTAGAAAATACCCTATATATTTTCTGATGCCCAAAAATTCCAATAAATCCTAAATATTGGAAAATGATCAGATCTCAAATTTCATAAAATTTGGATCACTTTTGGGTATGTTTCAGTCAAAACTCGCCCTATAGTTCAAATTCGCTTTACTACAGTAATTCAAACATCGAAAGAAAAACCCTAAATTAATAATAACTATTACTCCCTATACCTCAGATAAAATAGAGCAAATCAAATACTAAAATTATTCACATAGCTTTATTAACGGATAAGTCGTGTTAACAATGGTAGAAAGCAGATAAATACTAAAGAAATAAACGCTAAAACTTAGGGTGTTACATTACCACCCTCCTTAAAAATTTTCGTCGAAAATTCATAACTAGAAAAGTTTTGGGTATTCTGATTTCATCTTGTCTTCCAGCTCCCAAGTTACGTCACCGTCGCTTTGATTCCAGTTACTTTGACTAAAGGTATTTGCTTACCTCTCGGTTGCTTGATCCTTGGTCTTGATTCTCACAGAGGGACCTCAAAAGATAGATTTTCTTTCGGTTGAATCACGTCAGGTTCAATGACATGATATGGATCAGGAATGTACTTTCGCAATTGTGCGAGACATGAAATACATCATGGATATTAGAAAGAAATGGCGGTAAAGCGATTTGATAAGCTACCGGACCTATCTGACGAATGATCCGATAAGGTCCAATGAATTTGGGAGTCGACTTCCTAGATTTGATGGCTCGACCCACACCCGTAGTAGGTGTTACTCGAAGAAAAACATGCTCGCCTTCCTCAAACTTCGAGTGGTCGTCTTCGCCTATCAAAGATAACTCTTACATGCGCTTTGAGAGGTCATCATCTTCTACGACCGCTTAACTTTCTGGTCGTTTGTTGTACCAATTAGAGCCAACGAACATACTTTCTCCGTCTTGATACCAACACAGGGGCGTTTGGCACTTGCGTCCATACAATGCTTCGTAAGGCGCCATCCCAATGCTTGCGTGAAAACTGTTGTTGTAAGGGAACTTAATCAGTGGTAGTAAGTTATCCCGGCCTTCCACGATTTATCAAGCACGCATGCTCTCAAAGAAATCTTCTAGGCTTTGACTGGTGCGTTTTGTCTGTCCATCAGTCTGCGGATGATAGGCGTAACTTCGATCTGAGCCGATCCAAGGGCTTCTTGTAAACTCTTCCATAAATGCGATGTAAACTTGGATCACGATCTGAAACTATACTCAGCGGTACACCATGCGATCGGATAATCTCCTTATGTATAACTCGCGACCTTCTACGTTGTCGATGGTCTTCACCAGAAGAAATGCGCCGACTTAGTCAAGCGATCTATGATTACCCAAATGGCGTCAAACTTCTTACGGGTTCTTGGCGGTCCAACAACAAAGTCCATAGAAATGTCATTCCATTTCCACTCAGGCACATCAAGCGATTGAACCATTCCGGCAGTCTCTGGTGCTCCACTTTAGCTTTTTGGGTTAAACACGAAGCAACATAGTCACTACTTGTCTCTTCATTCCAGGCCACCAAAATCTTTGCTTCAAGTCTGGTACATCTTTGTTGTCCCGGTGCGGACTAAGGTTGCTCTTGTGTGCTTCATCCAAAATTGTCTTCTTGACTTCATCGTTATCCGCACGCAAATTCTCCCTTTGATTCTGATGATGTCATCTTGTCCTATGGTAAACTCACCGCCTATACCTTGTTTAATCCGTTCTCTTTTCTCCTTCAACAGTTCATCTGAAGCTTGTAGTTCCTTAATCTCTTCCAATAGTCCAATGGTTACGGTAATCCTTCCACAAATCATCTTTCCTGGAGAAAACTCCATCGTCAAGTTCAAATCACGAAAAGCTTCAAGTAATTCCAATTCCTTCACCATCAATCCGGCAGTGTGAATACTCTTCCTACTCAATGCATCAGCTACGACGTTCGCCTTTCCTGGGTGATATTGCAATGTGAAATCATAATCCTTCAGAAATTCCATCCAACGCCTTTGCCTCATGTTCAGCTCCTTCTGATCAAATAGATACTTCAGGCTTTTGTGGTCACTGAATACGTCAAATGTGCATCCATAAAGATAGTGTCTACAAATCTTCAGCGCGAAAACAACTGCAGCAAGCTCCAAGTCATGTGTTGGATAGTTCCTCTCATGATCCTTTAGCTGTCGTGAAGCGTAAGCTACGACTTTCCGATGTTGCATAAGCACGCATCCTAAACCTTGGTGAGAAGCGTCACAGTAAACTTCGTATGGTTCGTCAGGTTGTGGCAGAACTAAAACGGGTGATGTTGTCAAACGTTCCTTCAATAGTTGAAAACTCGCCTCGCACTTCTCGGTCCAAGCAAATGGTTGATCTTTCCTCGTCAGTTGCGTCAATGGTGCTACGATCCGAGCAAAGCCTTCGATAAATCTTCGATAATAACCAGCTAAACCTACAAAACTCCGGATCTCCGTCACGGTCTGCGGTTGCTCCCATGCTAACACCCTCTCTACCTTGGCGGGGTCTCTGACAATTCCTTCTCCCGAGACCACATGTCCTAAGAACTTTACGCCGTCAAGCCAGAATTCGCACTTGGACAGGTTGGCGTACAACTTCTTCTCGCGCAAAATCTGCAAAACTTGGTGTAGATGTTCTTGATGGTCTTCCAGGCTCTTCGAATAAATGAGAATGTCATCGATGAACACAACGACAAACCGATCCAAAAATGAATTGAAGATCCTATTCATATAGTCCATGAATATAGCAGGTGCGTTTGTCACTCCGAATGGCATTACAAGGTACTCATAATGTCCATATGTGGTTCTGCACGTCTTGGGAATGTCTTGATCTTAACTCTAACTGATGATAACGGACTTCAAATCGATCTTGAGAAAACAGCTGACTCCTCGCAATTGGTCCATCAGATCATCGATGCGCGGTAGAGGATAGCGATTCTTGATAGTCACTTTGTTGAGTTGTCGATAGTCCACGCAAAGCCTCGAACGTCCGTCTTTCTTCTTCACGAGCAACACTGGTGCTCCCCAAGGAGATACACTTGGTCGAATAAACTGTTTGGACAGTAAGTCTTCAATCTGGCTCTTCAGCTCAATCATCTCCGAAGGAGACATTCGGTAAGGTGCGATAGAAATTGGGCCAGTTCCAGGGATTAAATCAATAGAGAATTCAATGTCCCGTACTGGAGGTAGACCGGGTACGTCCTCTGGAAACACATCTGGGAAATCCTTCACAACAGGTACACTGTTCACATCAATCTCCATCTTGGCCTCTAAGCTAGCTAACGAGATGTATTCTTGAGTACCCTCTTTCAAGGTCACTCCGAGGTGGTTCATGACCAAAAACTTGAAATATTTGGCTCAGGAAAAACTAAGACTTTACGAGCACAGTCTAGCAGGATATGATTGTGAGATAACCAATCCATCCCGAGGATCACCTCAAGGTCTTTCAATGGCAAACAAATTAAGTTAACAAGGAATTTCCTATCTTGAACAGTCATAGGGCAATGCAAGCAAGCAGTTTTAGCAGTCAAAGTTTTATCAGCAGGAGTGGAGACAACCAAATCAAATGGCAATGCGTAAACAGGAAGACTCGGATGCTTCACACAATCCAAAGAGATGAATGAATGTGTCGCCAGGAATCAAAAATCTCGACAAAGGTTACCCGCGATGTCGCAAATCCCCTCGATAAGGTCTGTGAGGTCTCTTCACGGTTATCGAAAAACATCGTCCTCTTCTTTGGCCGTGCCGCTTTCGCAGCATTTGCAGATGGTTCAGCCCTTGGCAGATTACAGTCTTTGGCCATGTGTCCCGGCTTCTTGCAGTTGTAACACACCTTCCCTTTTGAACACTTGTCAGCCAAATGGTCCTTACTTCCACAGTTGTAGCAACGCAGTTGGTCCTTCTGGCTATTCCCAACGCCTTGTGCCACCGGGCGGTACTGATTGCGATTATTCCCCTGAGGACGGGAATATGGCTTACTCTGGGGCTGTTTTCCTTTGTTCCCTCGACCTTGGTTGTTCTGGTGGTTTTTGGCAGGTCCTCCAGCCCTCCTCTGTCTGTTGTTCTTCATCACTTCAACCTCTCTGCTTTTCTCCACCAATTGTTGGAAACGACGAATTCCTAGCGGTAACACTGAATCCTGAATGTCGCCTCGTAACCCATTAACAAAGCGTTCACACATATACTCTTCATCCACGCGCTGTTGAAAGAAACGAAAATGCTTAGCTAACGATTCGAACCTTGCAGCGTATTCCCCGATACTCCAGTTTCCCTGGTAAACCCTCAGGAATTCCTGTTCTTTCTCGATACGAGCACTTTTGGGAAAGTACTTCTCCAAAAATTTGGCACGAAATGCTTCCCAGGTCACTTCCTCGATGGTCGACTTCCATCATCGCCCGTTCCTCTCCACCAAGTACTGCCTCCCGGTGACGGTATGTGGCATAGTTTACCTTGACGTCTGCAGGACTACGAAGTACTTCAAATATCTTTTCAATTTCCTGTAGCCAGAGATTAGCCTATTCTGGATCAGAATCCCCATAGAATTTTGGAGGGTCATGGCGGCGAAAATCAATCAATCCGCCGCCTCGGCCGATTCGTTCCTCGCGTTGTTGCTTTGCGAGTCACGCATTTGTTGTTTCACTGATCGTCTGGCGTGCTACTGCGGCGACCATGTCGATCATCGCCAGACTACCTGGTCCATATCCTGGTTTCCAGCTCCAGGAACAGAGGTATCACGTCTAGGAGGTGCCATAAGTTCCTACAAGTCGAAAACCAGTCAGAACCCAACTACCAAACCAATCACCAGAGGTGATCACACACAATTTCACACCTGTTTCAACTTGGAAACATTTCGGACAATCAACACAGAGTTCACAAAATCCTAGGCACAATGGACTTCTACCCAACAACTCCCAACATCCTAGGCCAAAGATACACTAAGCGATCCTGGCTAGAACCAAATCAAGCCTGATACCACTAATGTAACATCCCGCTGCAAAAAGGTTTTCTCCAAAAGCAGCGGTATGTTTTTTTAAACGGCGTTACACTTAAGAACAACAAATAAACAATCACTTGAGTAAAACCTAACCAAACATTATATATATATATATATATATATATATATGTATATGCATCGTAGCTTGATGTCAAGGAATAGAGCACCGCACGCATGAGTTCCAAAATATACACCAAGTACATACTCAAAATAAAATACATCAGTCATATGAAAACCCTAAGACCTAGAGTAACTCATATCCGTGACGCATCTGGCAGCTCCTATCAAGGACTTAGGCCCAAAAGTCATCTTGTACAAAATACTACTAGAGTCTGGCGGTGACTCTATCTAACTATCTTTGGCCCAAAGTAAACACGAGACGCTTGCGAGGAGGAAACCCCGCGGTAGGACCTCGACTTCGAACTAGCAGGGCCAGATGCCTCTGAAGGATCCTCCTCCTCCTCCTCGTCCTCACTTTGTCAATCACGACTCTATCCTCGCCGTCCACTCCCTAGTAGTCCGGCGACCGTTAATAGGGTCTCCGGCCGGAGGGATTGGGGAGAAGGGATGAGCGATGAGGACGGTGAACACAAAGAGGAGGACTACCCTCGGTGCGGCAGCGCCATCAATGAAGCTGTCGGCAACGCAGAAGTAGTAGCAGTGACGATGGGAGGAGTTTCAGGAACTCCAGTCGAAGGTGGAATCATACTCGAACTTGGCATCGTGGGTGGATGTGAGGGGTCCACAAACGGAAACGTCTCAACAGTCGCCCCCGTCGGTAGTGTAGTAAGTAGGCTGGGTGGTACGTATAGGTGAACCGTCCTTCTGCTGAAGCGTACAGCAGTGGAGCACTCCCCGTCGTTGTCAGTCTCAATCACTATCCCTGAGTGTGTCAACCGCCCAGTAATAGGGTTGACGACCCACGCCGAAGGGGTCTTCCCCTGAGGGAACTCATATGTCGTGTGTCCCATGAACCTCATCGGGATCGGCATCATCTAAGCGTAGGTTTCAAGCATAAACATAAACAAAAGAAATGCAAGGGTAAATTTCTTGTCCACGAGTTCATCACAGGCTAGTTGCAGACAAACAAGATATATATATATACATCTAGTACATCAGCATGTCATTATATATATATATATATAGGCATACTTAATTAACCGCATACTTCATCATGGTACATCCAATACTTGCATGTGAATAAGCAACTCAAACAACAACAATCACCAAATCATCACATATCACGATGTGGTTAGACATGCATGCCAATGCAGTATGGCTAGTTTGTGTATACACCTGCAGCCTTAAACAAGGTCAGCAGTGACGAGGAACTTTATTTCCCAACGTCCAAATCAACTCCCCTACCAAGGGTATTGCCACAAAGGCTTGCCACACATTAGGCATTGCTGCCACGCGGGCATGAAGTGACAACTCGTCCTTTTGAAAGTCCATAAGGCAGTCCAAAGCGCTCAGAGTGTCGATGCTCAATGGTTAGCGTACAATTTAATTAATCAATGCGGATCGACAAACCCTCACTCACTCTACTTAGTGAATTTCCAATTTCAATTTTTTGTGCCACACCTACGTGTTATTGTACTAGAAAGAATTCTTTAGTTTTAGGTCGTTGGAACCCTAGTCGTGATAAATAATGCATTAGTAAAATTCCCAGAAAGAAAGCGGTGCGAACACTCTTAATAACCAGGTCTTTCCTAGCGAATTTTTCCCAGACGCATCATCTAACTCAACCGTTTTAAGTAAATGACACCACTTACTCACATTTTTCCATAATTCCATTCTACTTTCTTTGTAAGCTACTGGTTAGTTATATTAGAACCCTCACGCTTACTTTTAAGTCAAAATGCCTTAAACAATTTATTTATGAAATCATATTTTAAACGTGGAATCGCATCAGTTCTGGTGTAAATCGTCAACCAAAATCAACAATCGATCTTCGCATTATTAATTAATTCATACCACAACAACAACTTTTGCATATTTCAATTCAACATTAAATCAACATGATTTAAGCCATTCAATACCATTCATGGTCATCATTCAAGGCCAAACAAAACCTGTCATGACATTTCATACAAGAAAGAAACAATTCAACAACTCACAAAGATGTTCTGACATCACTTTCACACTTAACAAATACTACACTTACTACCACCAATATTCATTCAATCAAGCCACACAACAAACAAAGCAAAAGCCTAAACTCATTATATAGAAATTTCCCTTACCTCGAACAAGCTTGAATCACGGAATTTCCAACGCGTCACCGAACGCATTACCTCGCTCGAACCTTAACAACACAAACTTAAGAAAATTAGAACCAAAAACCCAAGCCCTTAAGCTCTAGGGCAGCCACGGTTTTGGCCCTAAAAGACACCTAAAAATTGCTAACTTAACCTATTTGGATCACAACTAATCATAGGCTATGTTTTAAGTTCAAGTCAAACAAGTCTTACAACTTTCATTTACTTTACTTACTTAGAAAAACATAAACCAAATTTTTTTACCAAATGAATAGTGTTTCTTACCAAATGAATAGTATTTCATTAACTTTGAACTACTTTTAGAACTATAAAACATGCCATAAAAATTAAAGAAATAGGTTAGTTACAACTTCAAAACCATGTGTAAGACATATACTAAATCTTTTCCAAAAATCAAGTTTCTTTAAGTTGTTTTGCTAAATCAAATTCTTGATCAACTTTTACACTATTAAGAGGCATAAAACAACTTGAATCAAGGTTTTAAAATACCATGAGGGCCACGGCTCCATGCATCAAAAACAAACCCCAAAATCTTTTTCAAGTTTTCACTTCCAAACAAAACATTTCATAACATTCAATTCCTTTATCAATCAACTAACTTTTCTAACACTTAAACTACTTTGAAAACAATTTAAAACATCCTCCAAAATGCCATTCAAAGCCACGGTTTTCCAGCCCCTCTTTTGCATCCAAAATCATTTTCAAAAACTTGTAAACATAGTTATATGACTAGGATCCAAACATACAACTACTAAACCTTCAAAACTAACACTAAAAATGACAAGAACAAGCCAAGAACAAAGCTTGGGACAGCCCTATGGTTTCGGCCAGCAAAAGGGGTTAGGGTTTCCAAACTCAAAATACCAAAATCAAGGTGATTCATGGAAGAAAACAAAGGGCTATGGAACTAGTCATGCAATACTAGCCAAAAACAAGCTTTTTAACTTCAAATAACTCTTGAATCCATCAAAAATCATATCATGGAACCCAAAAGACATGAGGAAAGGTTTATGGAGCTTACCAAGAGTAGAGATGAAGATTGAACAAGAGTGAAGATGAAAGGAAGCAAGAAAGCACACTTTGTTCTCCAAAATCTTCCAAAACCAAAGCTTTCTTTCTCTAGTTTTTCTCAAGTTTATTCACCAATGGAAGGAATGAATGAAGCTTCAGCCCAAGAGGATGATGACCACGAAATTTTAGGGGTAGAAGTGGAAAGAAAGATTCATTTAGTTAGAAACTAACTAATTAAGTCATAACCTAACTAAATTAACTTCCTACCATTTACTTAATGGCCAATCACACCTTGACACTTGTAAATCTCATGATTAAAGCAAGTTCAGCCCTAGTGGCTGAGTAATTCGCCCATGTGCCCTAATCTGGAGATATTTTTGTTTCGTCGCGTTCTCGCTCAACCGGGTGCGCGGCGTTACGCGTATATTAGGGTTTTTGTGCTAAAAACTTGAAAAATAATTCTAATTATAAGTCCACACCCAAAAATAATAATTTGGCCAAAAATTCCCTCATGGCATGAGAAAAGTACTCACGTTTCTCGTTTTCTCGAATTACGAGCCAAAACGTTGCGTTTAGGCAGTTTTTAGGCGTAGAAAATACCCTATATATTTTCTGATGCCCAAAAATTCCCAAAATATTCCAATAAATCCTAAATATTGGAAAATGATCAGATCTCAAATTTCATAAAATTTGGATCACGTTTGGGCATGTTTCAGTCAAAACTCGCCCTATAGTTCAAATTCAGCGTTTTACGGCAGAATTCAAACATCGAAAGAAAAAACCCTAAATTAATAATAACTATTACTCCCTATACCTCAGATAAAATAGAGCAAATCAAATACTAAAATTATTCACATAGCTTTATTAACGGATAAGTCGTGTTAACAGCGGTAGAAAACAGATAAATACTAAAGAAATAAACGCTAAAACTTAGGGTGTTACAAGAGCCATAGTATGACTAGCCTAAGCTTATAGATAAGTAGAAATGGAACCATGCTAGATAAAGAATTTGATGAAACTCAGGTTCCAATGACCCAAAGCTAAATGAGTTATTTATTTTGGTACAACCTCACCTAGGTAATATAAGAATTGGAAGCATGAAAATTCACTAAGTAGAGTGAGTGAGTTGAGGTGTCGTCGATCCGCATTGATTAATTAAAACATTACTCGGCGCTCCCTACGGTGAGCATGCCATGTTGTTGAATTTGTTTGGATGTATATCGACCATTGAGCATCGACACTTTCGGAGCGTTTGATTGTCTTGAGGACTTCAAAGGGCGAGTTGTCACCGCATGCCCGTGTGGCGAAAGCCTAATGTGTGGCAAGCCTTTGTGGCAATACCCTTGGTAGGGGAGTTGATTTGGATGTTGGGAAATAAAGTTCCTCGTCTCTGCTGACCTTGGTTAAGGCTGCAGGGGGATAGACGAACTAGCCATACTGCATTGACATGCATAGCTAACCGCATTTATGATATGTGAGGAATTGTTGATGAATTGGATAATGTGTTGACTTGATCACTTATCTGTTGATAGACTTGCCTGCTCACATGCAATGGTTGATATTGTAGTGACTTGATCGTTGATCTGTTGGTTGTTTTGTTTGCTCACATGCCATGCTTGATATACCATCTTGATTGTGTGCGATCTATTAAGTATGTATATGTAAATAAAAGAATGTTGTTGTATTATATATGTATATATCGTTTGCATGCGACATAGCCTATGATAAACTCGTGGACAAAGGATTTACCCTTGCCTTTGTTGTTGGATTGGATGTCCTTATGGATGTCACTTCGGATGGAGTTCGGTAGCTATTGCGACTTCATCTTTTAGGAGCATTGAAGATTGAGCGATGGAGGAAGATTCCTCTGAGTACTTCGTGTTTGATCTTCTTTGTTTTCTCGAAGAGTTATAGTTGTTACCGGCTTAGCTTAGGATTTTGTATTGATTGTTTCATAATTACTCTTTTCAGAGAACCTCGCCTTAGTGCGAAATGATTATGTTATGTGAAGTGTTATTTTGTGATGCACTATACTCTGATAATTGCAAAAGTTTGAATTGGCATCATTTAGAAAACTGTAGTACTCTATGTCACATTTTGAAAATGATTTCCAAGGAAAGAAAATGAAAAGAAAAAAATTACCCCTATTTTTCTATTGCGAAATACATAAGAGTACTTTTTAACTGAAAGCATACAAGCATTAAATGTTTTCAGCATTAGTTGGGTTGAACAGTAGCGCTCCGACATCGGGGTGTTACAATGGTGGCATCAGAGCAGTTCGGTTCTAACCGGACCGCTTTGTCTAAGCTGGCCTAGATTGTTGGGAATTGTCGGGTATAAGTTTATTATGCCTAGGTTATGTGAATCTTGTTTGTGATTGTCTGTGATGTTTCCTAGTTGAAACAGGTGTGACATTGTGTGAAATTGGTTGCAATCATCCCAGATGATTGATTTTGCAGTGGGGATTTTGGTTAGTTTATTTTGTAGAAATTCAATGCCTTCGGGGCGAACAAGTCTCTCTCTAGAGCTTGTAAGTTAGACGTTAATCACGTAATTCGAGTGATAGTCTGAATAGCAATTACTGTCGCACAACGGATTACTGTGAAGAATCAACACGATTGGCTAAGACAACGAACGGAGGAGCAAGCTATTGGAAGGTCAGTTAGGCCAGATTATCTGGACCAAACAAAGATGAAGACAACAACAAGGAACATCTTATTTCCATCCTCAAGGAAATCACACAATCAGAATTATTCTGTGACGTTGGCTATTGGGAATGGCTAGGAGTTGAAGTGGCACTGTCATCAATGTGGAAGCAAGAAACAGTTAGCTGAAGGAGCGAGCTATTGAAGGACCGACAATGCTGTGACTGCAAGTAGCCAGGACATATTTTAAGGACTATCAATTGCCAGATGTGGATGCTGCGAAGGTTGTGTGCCTAACTACTGAAGGATATGTCTACATGGTAGACAAAAGAGGGAATCACAAGTATCGATAGCCGAAGACGCACTACTTCAACGGTGAAGATGAGGAGCACAACGTTAACAGTAACCAACCAAGGAAAGATTATGCTTTAACTGCAAGGAATCGGGATATCTATCCAGAGACTGCAAAGTACCACGAGCTGAGTCGATTGTCGACAATGTTGAAACTACAAGACCAATCACTAAGGAACGTGTCTACACCCCAAGTAGATCAGAGAACTCATCATCTGAAGACTTCATCTCAGGAAATGCGACATAATGGAGCTGAGCGGGCCGAGATTTACGAGAGGGATTATCCGTAGGTGACGCTATAATTATCGTATTATATGTATTATTGTGTGTGCATGGTTCTAAGTATAAACCACGTAAGCGTTTTAACTCTGTGACGTATGTTATTATTATATTAGATTACAAAATTCAAATTTATAATATACTTTTCGTATTACAATATATGTGACTATGATTATTGTATAATTAATTGTGATTATTTTGTGAGCGTATTTCTTATATGCGAATATTCTAGAGCACGTTGAATCAAATTCCTCTTGATAATTTATTTTACGTGATTTGTCACCAACCGAGCAACCGACACGCGATTACCACGACACGCAACTTGCAGTGCGATCTGAAACCGTGAGGCTAAGTCAAGAGAACATTTTGGAGTAGGTGAGACTTAGTGGAGGGAATATGGTGTATGATGACTATTGATTGGACATTTTAAAGAATCCTATCCCACCTTGTCCTTGTTCTTAAACACATTGATGGCTTAGTAGAATTTTTAGAGTGGGGGTCACTTTTCCTTCCTTTCTTTCTTGCCAATTTCGTCTCATTAACAAGGGGGGATGTGAGTCCATTATTAGTGTTGATATTGGAAGACATCTAAGATTCCTTCCTTATCTTTTCTTGTGAGTTATCTTATTTTCTTTGACCATTGGCCAACCACACTTATATATAAGGGGAGAGGAGTTTGTTTTCATTCTTAGTTTGAAGTGTGGTGAGTTTTTGTGTGAGAAAAACCAAACCTTCATCTTCTTGTTTCTCCTGCAAACCGCGAGCCTTAGGATGATTTTTGTGATGGATCCTCTCACATTTCTGAATGTAATAATGTTGTTAGTGATTTTGTGGTTGTTAATCGTGGCAATCCTCCTCTGTCTTCATGATTCCAAACCGCGGGTTCTGGAAGGTTTTAGAGTTTCGTTGATGTGAGCATGTAGCCGTAACCCGGTGTAAGTCGTGGCTATGTTCGTGGATCGTGCGTGTTCGTGATTATGCGTGTTCGTGACCGTGTTTGTGATTGTGTTCGTGATCGTATATTGGAATAAAGCGTCATTCGTGAGGATTTCTTCAACATGCACGCAAAGATTGTGTTTTGTAAACGTTTAAGTTGATGATGTAGTGCCTTACTTTAGTAAGGATATATGAATAAAATGTATGCTTTGTGTTTGATTATTGAGTGAAAAATTATTATGTTGTATTAAATTTCAAAGTTCATATTTATGATATGTTTAGTATTAAGTTATGACTTTTCATCATTTTGGTTTTGTTTTGGTTTATAAGTTAATTTTCGAGGACGAAATTTTTTTTAAGGAGGGTGGTAATGTAACATCCCAATTTTTATGAAAATTATTTTGTAGTTCCAACTACTTGAAAATAAATCATAGAGAGTCATGACCCCAAATGATTTGTTAAAAGTACGAAGAACTACCAAGATTTATTGTAAACAATTTACTGTTTTAGTAGTTAATTCAGACAGAGACAGTGTAGACGATATCGCTTTTTAATATGAATTAATCCTGAAAAATGTGAAAAATGGCCATTTGATTGAGGAAAATTATTTTATTGTATGAGAAATAATTTTCAGGATTTAATAAATATTTTCAAGTCATAGTTTGATTTTTGATGGTTTAGTTATTGTATTAATTATCTGTTTTATGTCATATTTAATATGACTATTATTTTAATGAGTTTGTTTTGATAATTTTATTGATTGAATAATTTCTATATGATAAAGAAATTGAAATTAGTGATCCTCACTAATTTACGATTTTTATTACTGCGAGAATTACATTTGAATTACCAGTAGAATAGGCTATTGTGTGTGTTTCTAACTGAAACATGCCCAAACGTGATCCAAATTTTATAAAATTTGAGATCTTAGCATTTTCCAATATTTAGGATTTATTGTAATTTTTGTAGAATTTTGGGCATCAGAAAATATTTAGTGTATTTTCTATGGCCAGAGACGCTTAATTGCGACGTTTAGTTCGCATTTGAGAAAACGAGATACATAGATACTTTTCTTATGCCGCGAGGAATATTTGTGATTTTTGGGTGTGGGGGTATAATTAGAATTATTTTTGGGAGTTTTTAGTATTAAATTCCTAATATACGCCAGAACGTCGTAATCTTGGTTGAGCGAGAACGCACAAAACGTGATTTAAACGAAACCTGTGGCCAAGGGGGATGTATGGCAGCTGCACATGTGCTAGGGGAGCTGAATATGGACTTTTAGAACCTTCCATGACATGTGTTTTATTATGATTGGTTAATTAGTAATTTGTAGGTAGTTAACTTAGTTAGTAACTAATTGGTTAAGTTGGAACTAAATGAACTTTTCCTTTCCATTCTTGCCCTCAAAAGTTTCGTGGCCTTCTCCCTTGCTCAAGATCAGATCCATCCATTCTTTCATTGTTGAAGGTTTGAGAAAAAAAAATTCTTGAGAGAGAAAGTTCAAGATCTTGGAGAAACTTGAAGTTTTAGTCCTTAATCCTTGATTCCTTCCATCCTTTCTTCTTCCTTCATGATCAATCATCATCATCTTGGTTGGTAAGAGTCCTAACCCATTTCCTTTTCTTCTTGGCTGCCATGAATGGGTTTGGTTGGTTTTAGGAATCATTTTTGCTTAAAGGTGTTAGATTTGGCTAGATATGCATGACTAGTCTTTTAGCCCTTTGTTTCCTTCAATGATTAAGCTTGTTTTTGGTAATTGAAATTTGGGAAACCCTAGGTTTTGGGGCTGAACGAAATTAGGGGTTGTTTAAGGTTGTTTTGGTTTGATTTTGTTGATTTAAAGTTAGTTCTTTGATGGATTATACTTGATTAGTTTGGAAACTAGCCAATATGCATGTTTAACAAGTTTTGTGAAAATAATTTGGGGATTTTTAGGGGCTGGAACCGTGGCTCCTAAGCATGGTTTAGGGGATGTTTTAACTGGTTTTTAAAGTATATTAGGTGTTAAGGAAGTTGGGTTTTGGTTAGTGCTTTAAATCTATAAAGATTGTTATGTTTAAAGCTTTGAAAAATTGTGTGAAACAAAATGAATTTTGGGGCTGTTTTATGAGTTTAAAGACAACAACTTATTTGGGTTTGTTTAAGTGTTATGAACATGATTTGGTTTCTTAAAAGTGGTCAAGATAGTAGATCTTAGTTTATATGTTTAGTAGCTAAACTAGTTTGCATGAATTAGTCTTAAAAGTGAAGTTGTAAATAAAAACTTTTACACCTCTTTTATGTTTGAAAACAGCAACCTTTATAGTCTTAAATGAGTTTTTTTGAACTTGTTTTTATGGTCTAAAAGTGGTGTTAATGTTAGCTTTTGATTTTGGGATTAAACTTGTAAAGACTTGTATGTTAAATGTTTTAAATAGGATTGCAAAACTTGGTTATGTTTTAATCTTTATTTTGCCGAAATTGGTAAAGATTTTTAGAGTTAAATTTTAGTTGATTTCAAGCCTTAAGTGTGTTATAAAAGTGTATGGAAAATGGATTTGGTAAAACTATACAAGGAGGTTTGATTTTGGGATAAATTTTAGAGTATAGTTAAAGGTTTATAATTAAAACCAAAAGGCTTTTGTTTCTCAAAATGTTGCTTTGTTTTGATGCCTTAAAAATATGTCCAAAGTTTGGAAAATACTATTCCAATTGGTAAAACACTATTCAAAGTGGTAAGTTTTGGTTTAGGTATTTTTCTAAGTGTGTAGCTTTTGTAAAAGTTTCAAAACTTGCATGGCTTGAACTTGTAACTTGTTGTATGACTAGATAGGACCAATTAGGGATTAAGTCAAGTAATTCCTAGGCTTTAGGATGTCTAAGCCGTGGCTGCCCTAGGGGCATTAGAATTGAGTTTTAGTTCTAATTGTATTAAGTTTGCGTTGTTAAGGTTAGGTAGCTTGAGGTACGCGAGTTGCGACTTGACGATGGTTCAATTACCTTGGTAGGATTGTAAACGCGCTCAAGGTAAGGGAAATTCTTATATAATGAGTTTGGGCTTTCCGCCTTGTGTGTTGGTTGACTTGATGTTTGATTAAATTGTGTGGTAGTACTTGTAGTATTACTATGTGTTGTTGAGATGTTGTAGCATGAATTAATATGTATTGATTTGGCCTGTGTGGCAAGACTGAATATTATTGTGTGACTTAAACCATGTTGGATTAATTTGATTGGACTTGAAATTGATGGAAGTATGTAGCATGTTGTAGCCTACTGAATTGTTAGGTGTTGTATGAAATGCTGTAGCATGTCGTTGGCCCTGTGAGGCATTATGATTGATGTTGTTTTCCATGAATCAAGTAGGATTTAAATGGAATTTGGTATTGACTTGGAATATGAAAATATTGTTGTTGATGATGGATTAATTAATAATGCGTTGATCGACTGCTATTGGTTGACGATTTACATCGGTAAATCTGATGCGATTCCACAAGCCGAATTCTGATTTCGTAAGCAAATTGTTAAGGGCATTTTGATTTAAAAGTAAGCGTGAAAGTTTTAGTATAACTAGCCAAAGCTTGCAAGGAAATTTCAATGGAATGATAGTAAAGAAAAGAATTTGAAATAAAAAGGACGATTTCATAAAAGCGGTTGAGTTAAATGATGCGCCTGGGAAATTCTGGCTAGGAAAGACTTGGTAATTAAGAGTGTTCGCATCACCTCTCTTTCCTGGGAATTCTTCCAGTGTGTTATTTAACACAACTAGGGTTCAACGACCTAGAACTAAAAAGTATTTTCAGATACATAGGAGTGATATAAGAATAGAGAAAGAGAGTTCAAAGATCGAGTTTTTGAAAAATTAAAACATAGGGAACCTAGTGTTCCTATTGAGCATATGGACTATGTGTCCTGTGCTGGGATTTAATGTCCTGCTTGCGTGCGCTTTTTCTTGATTAAGGATTGGACCTAGTGTTCCGTATGGCGTGCCTAGTACCTTAACCTAAAAGTTGAGCCTAGTGTTCCGCATTACGTGCCTAGAGTTCTGATCTGAGATTAAGACTAGCGTTCCGCAATTGAACACCCGGACTTTGTGTCCTGTGTTTGCACTCTGAGTAATTGTTAAAGGTATTTTGGCTTAAAAATAAGCATGAGAGCCATAGTATGACTAGCCTAAGCTTATAGATAAGTAGAAATGGAACCATGCTAGATAAAGAATTTGATGAAACTCGGGTTCCAATGACCCAAAGCTAAATGAGTTATTTATTTTGGTACAACCTCACCTAGGTAATATAAGAATTGGAAGCATGAAAATTCACTAAGTAGAGTGAGTGAGTTGAGGTGTCGTCGATCCGCATTGATTAATTAAAACATTACTCGCGCTCCCTACGGTGAGCATGCCATGTTGTTGAATTTGTTTGGATGTATATCGACCATTGAGCATCGACACTTTCGGAGCGTTTGATTGTCTTGAGGACTTCAAAAGGACGAGTTGTCACCGCATGCCCGCAGGCGTAAAGCCTAATGTGTGGCAAGCCTTTGTGGCAATACCCTTGGTAGGGAGTTGATTTGGATGTTGGGAAATAAAGTTCCTCGTCTCTGTGACCTTGTTTAAGCGCTGCAGTGTATACAAAACTAGCCATCTTTGCATTGACATGCATAGCTAACCGCATTTATGATATGTGAGGAATTGTTGATGAATTGGATAATGTGTTGACTTGATCACTTATCTGTTGATAGACTTGCCTGCTCACATGCAATGGTTGATATTGTAGTGACTTGATCGTTGATCTGTTGGTTGTTTTGTTTGCTCACATGCCATGCTTGATATACCATGCTGATTGTGTGCGGTCTATTAAGTATGTATATGTAAATAAAAGAATGTTGTTGTATTATATATGTATATATCGTTTGCATGCGACATAGCCTATGATAAACTTCGTGGACAAAGGATTTACCCTTGCATCGTTGTTGGATTGGATGTCCTTATGGATGTCACTTCCAGATGGAGTTAGTGCATTTATTCTGACTTCATCTTTTAGGAGCATTGAAGATTGAGCGGTGGAGGAAGATTCCTCCGAGTACTTCGTGTTTGATCTTGGCCGAATTGTTTCTCAAGAAGAGTTATAGTTGTCACCACCTTAGCTTAGGATTTTGTATTGATTGTTTCGTAATTACTCTTTTCAGAGAACCTCGCCTTAGTGCGAAATGATTATGTTATGTGAAGTGTTATTTTGTGATGCACTATACTCTGATAATTGCAAAAGTTTGAATTGGCATCATTTAGAAAACTGTAGTACTCTATGTCACATTTTGAAAATGATTTCCAAGGAAAGAAAATGAAAAGAAAAAAATTACCCCTATTTTTCTATTGCAAAATACATAAGAGTACTTTTTAACTGAAAGCATACAAGCATTAAATGTTTTCAGCATTAGTTGGGTTGAACAGTAGCGCTCCGAAATCGGGGTGTTACAAGTTGTAGACATTCAGACTTGAAATGTCCTGGCTTCTTGCAGTCGTAGCAAACTACTTGGCTCTTGTCTTTGTAGTCCTTCTTTTCCCTTGAGTCTCTCCTTTCCCTTGAGTCCTTCTTGTGGAATTGCTTCCTGAACCTTCCTATGTTTTTCCACATACGTTGAATTTTCCGTGAAATTAAGGAAATGTCTTCGTCTATGTCTTCACCACTCTCATCAGACGATCGTTCGTCTGCTTCTAGTTCAGCTTGAAGAGATTTGGAGGAGCAAGCTTTGTTTGTAGTTTTCAAAGCTATAGACTTTGATTTCTTAGGAGGTTCTTCTTTATTTAGCTTAAGCTCATGAGCTCTCAAGGAACTGAGAAGATCTTCAAGTCGCAAGGCATTCAGTCCCTTGGCTTCTTGAATAGTCGTGACCTTAGGTCTCCATTTCTAAACTTAATTTACTATAGTGAAGCTTTTCTTAAGAACTTTTAGACCATGAACTAATGTTTGAAATCTTCCAAACATAGTTTTAATGTCTTTTCCCTCTTGCATCATCAAGAGTCCATACTGTCTAATGTAACAGCCGTATTTTTTTTTACAGTGCGTATTTACCGTTATTATAGTGTAATTTGTCGTATTTATGCTATAATAAGCAGTTTCTTATTGGCTAAGTAAGTGATTGAATTAAATCAAGATAAAATTAAATTTGAGAATTAATATTTTATATTAATTCATGGTTCAAAAATCGTCGAAAAATTCTAATGAAGTTTCGCCAATTTTGAATCACTATATAGTTTTTATCAGTGATAAAATTTTAAACGAACTCCGATTTTGATGAAAATCGAATCGTAACTTGTTGTGATTATGATTGAGTGTTTTCAATTGCTTTTATTATTTATGATAAATTATTATCACGCGGTGAATTAATTTCTAAGTAAATTAATTTTCGCGAATTGATCGGCAAAAGAATTAATCGGTAACACGATTACTCGATGCCGTATTTTTAGGACACTTAAGACTCTAGGATTAGGGGGTAATCATGAGAAGAGAGGGATTAGATATTTAGACTTGTGATTAGATTAGAATCTTGCTTTTTAAGGTGTAGGTGTCACACTTTTGGTGACTAATTATTTTATGCTTATCCTAATCCTTTCTTAACCAAGTGTTTTACTGTTTTAATTAAATTTTTAATCCCTCCTCTTTTTCTAAGACTTGGCCGCGACCCCACTCCCTCATTCTCACCTTCATTTTATTTTTCCTTCACTTGTTCTTGAGTGAGAAGCTCCAAGGTGCTTCCATGGCTTCCAACTTCATCTTCTTGGCTTGATTTCATCCCCATTTCTCAAACCTATTTGCTTCCAACTTCTTCTTCTTCTTGTCATCTTCTTCTTGGCATTGTAGGTGAGAAAGAAAATCAACTTTTCGTTGTCTCCTTTGAGCCCCAAAACCGTGGCCTCCTTCTTAGGAGTAGGAGATGATTTTCTTGCTTAATTTCTTGTTTTATGCTTTGATTATAGCTTGATTATGATCATGAGAGAGATGAACACAATTTCCCCCAATTTTTACAAATCCTAGGTCGAATGGCCTAAGGGAAAGGCGTATGGGATTTCTCATGTAAATCACTCAATTGATTAAGGGTTATTGTTCCTTAATATTTGTTGTTGTTGTTGTTGTTGTTAATTTTGGTATTGATAAAAAGAATTGTGAATTTTTGGGAAACCCTTGATGCTTGGATTGGCTATGATAGGGTAATGGACTTGAACAATGGTTTTGTTTTGTAAAAATTGGATGTTTTGGAAAGGAATTAGGTGATTGAATGAGGTGGTTTTGGTTAATTGGAAAGTTTTGCAAATTTTTTTTAAAAAAAGAAGGGTGTGGCCGAGGACTCCTAGGGAGCTTGGGGAAGAAAATTTTTGAGATTCTTAGCTAGAATTGAGTGCATTGGGTTGTTGATTAAGTTTGGAAAATTTTGGAAGGAAGTTGATTGGATTGGAAGTTGTTTTGATTTTTAAAGGCAATGAAACACTTAATGCAAATTGGGATCCTTGTAATCCTTTGATTAAGTATTGTGATGAAAAAGTATTTGATTTAGTGTTGTTTTATGATCCAAGTTTAGAAGAAAATGAGTTTAGTCTCTAAAAACCTTATCTTTCAACTTATGTATCATTTCAAGTGAGTTTTAGTCTTTAAAAACATTTAGTTTCAAATTGCTTTTCCTTTAAAGTGTAGGTGATTTATTAAAAAGATTTTTGGGGATTGAGAGCCTAGGGGTTACAATTGAATCTATGCCTAGGGAATTATTTTTGGGTGAACTAGAATTGTACTAAGCTTTGATTTGTTGTTTAGGATCCTCGAGGAGTTGTTCGTGCTGAGTAGGTTGTGACGTGCTTTGACATGTGAGCTATTTACTTTTGGTAAGGGCTACTTCTAGATATGCCTATAGTTGTAATGTTAAATGTTGAAATGTGGGTTATGTTCATATGCTTATGCTTGTTGAATATTGAATTGCGGATGTAAGTTGATTGGATTGTTGATTTTTTGTGGTTCTGAATTAATTATATGATATGTTGGATATATGCTTAATTCATGTGGAGATATATGTTGTTGGTGGTGCTGGATAATTAAATATTTATTTGATTATGCCTGGTTGAAATATCATATGCATGATATGTTCATTGGAGTCGGTGGAATGCATTGTCATGCATTGTGGTATAACTTCGACCTGAATATCCTGGGGTGATGGATTGCCTCATGGCCAAAGGAATTCAGGAACGTGTTAATTTAACCATCGCATGGGAATGGTCCAGTTCTGGTACGTACAGAACGACTGACCATGGCGTATGGAACTCCGGAATCATAAACAATGGCATGTAGTCGCATTTGCAGGCATTGTGCATATTTATTGTAATATATGTCATGTTGTACTATACTATACTTGTTTATTTAAGAAGTTGATCTTTGCCCGTGGTTCCTTCAATTGATGATCGTAACCCAGAGGATGGCGAATGCGGTGGAGATCCCGATGATGACGACGTCGCCGGAGGTGATCTTTGACTTCCAGACATGGAAATCCCCTCGGCTATGGAGTTCGATCCCACTTCAGGCCGGGTTGTATATACAGGGGATGTAGTGGAGACTTTTCGCATTGATAGACTAGCAGTACGACAGAAGATTTCACGGTGTACCGTGCGTTTTCCTGTTTTGGTAGATCAAATTGTGGATGGATTGTTACCAAGTGACTTCAAACACAAGAGGGGGGTGAATTGTGATAGCGTTGCTTATATAAAAAATTACAGATAAATTACTGAATTAAAAAAAACTTGAAAGAAATAAATTGCGAAACGATAAATAACTTGAAGAATAAATTGCAGGAATTAAATTGCAATAAATAAATGACAGAAAATAAATGACCGAAAAATAAATAAAGAACAAAAATAAATAAAGTGCTTGAATGATAAAGAGACAGAGAGCAAAGAAGAGCACGCAACAAATTATACAGGTTCGGCCACCAAACATGTAACATCCCAATTTTTATGAAAATTATTTTGTAGTTCCAACTACTTGAAAATAAATCGTAGAGAGTCATGACCTCAATGGTTTGTTAAAAGTATGAAGAACAACAAAGATTTATTGTGAACAATTTACTGTTTTAACAATTAATTCAAATTAAGAGACAGTGTAGACGTATACTGTTTTTAATATGAATTAATATCGAAAAATGTGAAAGATTGTTGTTTGATTAAAGAAAATTATTTTATTGAATGAAAAATAATTTTAGGACTTAATAGTTATTTTTAAGTCATAGTTTGGATTTTTATTATTTAGTTATAGTATTAATCGTCTGTTTTATGTCATATTTAATATGACTATTATTTTAATGATTTTGTTTTGATAATTTTATTGATTGAATAATATCTATATGATAAGAGAAATTGAAATTAGTGATCCTCACTAATTTACAGTTTTTATTACTGCGAGAATTACATTGAATTACATGCGTAGATAGGCTATTGTGTGTGTTTCTAACTGAAACATGCCCAAACGTGATCCAAATTTTATAAAATTTGAGATCTTAGCATTTTCCAATATTTAGGATTTATTGTAATTTTTCTAGAATTTTTGGGCATCAGAAAATATTTAGTGTATTTTGTATGGCAGAGCTACTTAATTGCGACGTTTAGGTCAGCATTTCGAGAAAACGAGAGACATAGATACTTTTCTTATGCCACGAGGAATATTTGTGATTTTTGGGTGTGGGGTTATAATTAGAAATATTTTTGGAGTTTTTATTATTAAAACCTATTATACGCGTATGACGCTGGTTGGCGAACGCAGCGTGGAAAACGAAACTTGTGGCCAAGGGGATCTATGGCAGCTGCACATGTGCTAGGGAGCTGAACATGGACCTTTAGAAGCTTCCTTGACAAGTGTAAGCTTAGGATTGGATGATGATTAAATGGTAGGTAGTTAAGGTGGTTACTTTGTAACTATGTAGTCATGATCCAACTAAATGAACTTTTCCTTTCCATTCTTGCCCTCAAAAATTTCGTGGCCTTCTCCCTTGCTCAAGATCAGATCCATCCATTCTTTCATTGTTGAAGGTTTGAGAAAAAAATTTCTTGAGAGAGAAAGTTCAAGATCTTGGAGAAACTTGAAGTTTTAGTCCTTAATCCTTGATTCCTTCCATCCTTTCTTCTTCCTTCATGATCAATCATCATCATCTTGGTTGGTAAGATTCCTAACCCATTTCCTTTTCTTCTTGGCTGCCATGAATGGGTTTGGTTAGTTTTAGGAATCATTTTTGCTTAAAGGTGTTAGATTTGGCTAGATATGCATGACTAGTCTTTTAGCCCTTTGTTTCCTTCAATGATTAAGCTTGTTTTTGGTAATTGAAATTTGGGGAAACCCTAGGTTTTGGGGCTGAACGAAATTAGGGGCTGTTCAAGGTTGTTTTGGTTTGATTTTGTTGATTTAAAGTTAGTTCTTTGATGGGTTATACTTGATTAGTTTGGAAACTAGTCAATATGCATGTTTAACAAGTTATGTGGAAATAATTTGGGGATTTTGTAGGGGCTGGAACCGTGGCTCCTAAGCATGGTTTAGGGGATGTTTTAAATTGTTTTCAAAGTGATTAAAGTGTTTAAGAAGTTGGTTTTGGTTAGAACTTTAAAGCCATAAAGATTTCTATGTGTGAAGCTTTTAAAAATTGTTTGAAACAAATGGATTTTTGGGGCTGTTTTAGGGCCATCAAAACAGTAACTTTTAGGCATGATTTGAGTGGGTTTGAACATGTTTTTAATTGTATTAAAGTGGTAAAAATTGGTTTTGATTGGGACTTTAAAACTATAAGGATTGTTATGTTTGAAACTTTGAAAAATTGTTTGAAAACAATTTTATTTGGGGCTGTTTATACCTATTAAAAACAGTGGCTATGATCAAGTTTTTGATGATGTTTTAGCTTGTTTTTAAAGTATGTTAGATGTTAAGGAAGTTGGTTAATTGTTGTAGGAATTGAATGATAGGAAATGCTTTGTTTTGGAAATGAAAAATTGAAAAGTTTGGGTTTGTTTTTGAGTAACTAAAACCGTGGCCTTCATGCT
Organism: Calophaca sinica; assembly: GCA_037113605.1. Classification (NCBI taxonomy): domain Eukaryota; kingdom Viridiplantae; phylum Streptophyta; class Magnoliopsida; order Fabales; family Fabaceae; genus Calophaca; species Calophaca sinica. Next base: position 93,192,677 of record CM073735.1, read on the forward strand.
AGTTCTAAACATTGTTTTAAGTTGATTTGTGTCCTTAAAATGGTGTAAGAATTGGCCAAGAATTTGATTTAGCAAACAATTCAAAGAAGTATGATTTTGGGAAAAGTTTGAGTTTATGTTTCAAGAATTGTTTTGAACTTGAAATAGAATTGTTTCTAAAATTTTGTGACATGTTTTATTGCTTTGAAAAAATGGTTCAAAGTTGGCAAAACACTATTCATTTGGTAAAAACACTATTCCAAGTGGTAAATTTTGGTTTAGGTATTTTTCTAAGTGTGTAGCTTTTGTAAAAGTTTCAAAACTTGCATGGCTTGAACTTGTAACTTGTTGTATGACTAGATAGGACCAATTAGGGATTAAGTCAAGTAATTCCTAGGCTTTAGGATGCCTAAGCCGTGGCTGCCCTAGGGCATTAGGACTAAGTTTTAGTTCTAATTTAGTTAAGTTTGTGTTGTTAAGGTTAGTGCTTAAGATGCAGAAGTGCGACTTGACGATTATTTCGGATTACCTTGCTTGGATTGTTAAAGCGCCCAAGGTAAGGGAAATTCTTATATAATGAGTTTGGGCTTTTCGCCTTGTTTGTTGCTTGTTTGATTGTTTGATAGTGTGGTAGTACTTGTAGTACTTTTATGTGTTGTTGGAAATGTTGTAGCATGCTTTTGGCCCTGCGTGGCAAATTGAATTGTATTGCGTGACTTAAATCTTGTTTGAGTGATTTGATTAGACTTGAAGTTGATGAAACTGTGGAGCATGTTGTAGCCTACTGAATTGTTAGGTGTTGTATGAAATGCTGTAGCATGTCGTTGGCCCTGTGAGGCATTATGATTGATGTTGTTTTCCATGAATCAAGTAGGATTTAAATGGAATTTGGTATTGACTTGGAATATGAAAATATTGTTGTTGATGATGGATTAATTAATAATGCGTTGATCGACTGCTATTGGTTGACGATTTACATCGGTAAATCTGATGCGATTCCACAAGCCGAATTCTGATTTCGTAAGCAAATTGTTAAGGGCATTTTGATTTAAAAGTAAGCGTGAAGGTTTTAGTATAACTAGCCAAAGCTTGCAAGGAAATTTCAATGGAATGATAGTAAAGAAAAGAATTTGAAATAAAAAGTACGATTCAAAAGCGGTTGAGTTAAATGATGCTTTGGGATATTCTCGGCTAGGAAAGACTCGTAATTAAGAGTGTTCGCACCACCTCTCTTTCTCGGGAATTCTTCCGGTGTTATTTAGCACAACTAGGGTTTCAACGACCTAGAACTAAAAAGTATTTTCAGATACATAGGAGTGATATAAGAATAGAGAAAGAGAGTTCAAAGATCGAGTTTTGAAAGGTTAAGACATAGGGAACCTAGTGTTCCTATTGAGCATATGGACTATGTGTCTGTCTTTGGGACTTAATGTCCTACTGCGTGCGCATTTTCTTGGTTTAGGATTGGACCTAGTGTTCCGTATGGCGTGCCTAGTATCTCAATCTAAAAATTGAGCCTAGTGTTCGCATTACGTGCCTAGAGTTACGATCTGAGATTAAGACTAGCGTTCCGTAATTGAACACCCGGACTTTGTGTCCTGTGTTTGCACTCTAAGTAATTGTTAAAGGTATTTTGGCTTAAAAATAAGCAGGAGGATTGTAGTATGACTAGCCTAAGCTTATAGATAAGTAGAAATGGAACCATGCTAGATAAAGAATTTGATGAAACTCGGGTTCCAATGACCCAAAGCTAAATGAGTGATTTATTTTGGTACAACCTCACCTAGGAAATATAAGAATTGGAAGCATGAAAATTCACTAATTAGAGTGAGTGAGTTGAGGTGTCGTCGATCCGCATTGATTAATTAAAACATTACTCAGGCGCTCCCTACGGTGAGCATGCCATGTTGTTGAATTTGTTTGGATGTATACTGACCATTGAGCATCGACACTCGGAGCGTTTGATTGTCTTCAGGACTTCAAAAGGACGAGTTGTCACTGCATGCCCGTGTGGCAGAAAGCCTAATGTGTGGCAAGCCTTTGTGGTAATACCCTTGGTAGGGGAGTTGATTTGGGCGGTGGGAGATAAAGTTCCTCGTCTCTGTGACCTTGTTTAAAATTTGCAGTGTATACACAAACTAGCCTTATTGCCTTGACATGCATAGCTAACCGCATTTATGATATGTGAGGAATTGTTGATGAATTGGATATTGTGATGACTTGATCACTTATCTGTTGATAGACTTGCCTGCTCACATGCAATGGTTGATATTGTAGTGACTTGATTGTTGATCTGTTGGTTGTGTTGGTTGCTTACATGCAATGCTTGATATACCATCTTTGATTGTGTGCGGTCTATTAAGTATGTATATGTATATAAAAGAGTGTTGTTGTATTATATATGTATATATTGTTTGCATGCGACATAGCCTATGATAAACTTCGTGGACAAAGGATTTACCCTTGCCTTTGTTGTTGGATTGGATGTCCTTATGGATGTCACTTCGGATGGAGTTCGGTAGTTGCGACCGTCTTTTAGGAGCATTGAAGATTGAGCGGTGGAGGAAGATTCCTCTGAGTACTTAGTGTTTGATCTTGCCGAAAGTTTCTCAAGAAGAGTTATAGTTGTCACCAGACTTAGCTTAGGGTTTTGTATTGGTTGTTTTGTAATTAGTCTTTTGAGAAAATCTCGCCTTAGTGCGAATTTGTTATGTGAAGTATTATTTTGTGATGCATTATACTCGATAATTGTAAAAGTTTGAATTGGCATCATTTAGAAAACTATAGTACTCTATGTCTCATTTTGAAAAGGGTTTCAAAGGAAAGAATATGAAAAGAAAAAATTACTCCTATTTTTCCATTATAAATTCATAAGAGTACTCCTTAACCGAAAGCATACAAGCATTAAATGTTTTCAAAGATTAGATTGGGTTACAAGATGGCGCCTTAAAGCGGGTGTTACAAAACACCCACTGGCCTACGTCCTGTCCCCAAAGCAAAGCACTATGGGATTTTCACTAAATCACTAGCTTTTAAATCGAGTTCACTAGAAACCTTTACAACTCTATACAGAGCAATACGTTCAAGAGATATCACCTCTCTATGAACACCTTGGGATTCCTACCCAAAAAGAAATGATTTTTACAAATAAAATGAGATGAAAGATACACTCAATAGTGCGAGATATAACAAATTGAAGATCAAATAATACAACTCAAATTATGTAGAATAAAAAAGCTCTCAAAAATTGTGCTCAAATAAGTGTGAGTGATGGAGAATATTTTGACAGAGTTTCAAAGATAAAAATTAAGCACTAAGCGTTGTGTTTCTTAAAACAATGCTCATGGTGCGGTTGCTTTTATAGGCACCGAGAGGAGCGTCACATTTAAGAGGATTTGTCAGTTCTGACATTAAAGGGATTTGTCGTTCTGCAAAGCATTAAAAGGGATTTGTCCGTTGCAGCATTAAAAAATTGAAACACGGATACGGAAATGATTCTCGGACACACTTGGTGTCCGACATCGTATTTCCAAACGACCTCTCCCTAGCTCGGCATACAATCTCCCCAGCTCGGCATACGACCTCTCCACACAGCTCGGCATACGACCTCTCCACAGCTCGGCATACGACCTTTCCACAGCTCGGCATACGACCTCTCCACAGCTCGGCACGCGACCTCAGCTCGGCACGCGACCTCCCAGCGGCTCAAGACGCGACCTCATTTAAGACGCGACCTCCCCACTCGGCACGGAGAATATTTTCCAAAGAAAACTTGAAATATTTTCCAAACAATATTTTGAGTACAACTTAAGAATTTTTCAAAATACTTTGTGCCTAAAAATAATTTAGAAAAAATTATCATAAAATCAATTTTAGAATAAAAATCATTTTGGGAGTGTGTGATTTTATTTTAATTGAGAGCTTTTTATTACTACTTACAAATAGTCTTAATAAAAATAAATAAATACCCAAAACCCAAAGACTTGAGAAACTATCATTCTTGATACACGTCTTGGTATTCTTTTCCACTTTTTGCACGGTTGACTATTTGCAAAACTCCCTTTTGTCAATCATCAAAACCATCCTGTCAAGGCATGTATTCACATGGATGGCGTCGCACTCAGCAGGATCGAGTGTTACCGACTACTTCTTCTACTTCAGTGGAAGAGTCCTTTGAGATTACTCGGGAGACGAATTATCGTTACGCACTCATTCCTAGTGGTGCTAAGGTTAGGATGACCGCTCGTAAGAGCGTGGGCATGAGACGTTGGGCGTTGAGAGCTTTTACTTCGCGTGCGGCGGAAGATTCACCTAGCCTAGTAGCAGACCCAGAGCCCAAGCCGGAGGATGTTCTGGCTCCACATTTGCATATCAGGACACCCACTCCACCTGTGGATCCTCCTTCTATTTGTCGGATGTGTGGTGAGGTTGGCTGCAGTGGTGTGGGATGGATTGACGACGTACTGTGGAGGAGGTTAGGCCAGATGGAGTACCTGATTCTGTTCTTTTTGTTGATTTGACCAAAGACGATGAGGACGACCTGATGGAGGATGAGGTGGAGGACGACTCGTCAGATGACCTGGGTAGTGAGGTGTAGTAGCGTAGTAGTGATGTCTGTCTTTGTTGTACATAGTTTTAGTGGGTGACCAGTCTGTTTGACTTGTTAGTCTTTTGTGGTAGTTGTTGGATAGGTCTAGAGGTTTACTTTTGAAGCAGCCCTCTGTGTGGATAATTATCGGGAGTACCCCAGAAGTATGACTACTCTCGTTAGGGTCTTCATACTTTAGGTGTATTCCTCTTATGGATATTTACTTACTTTTGCATTTTGTCCAACTAGTTGTATATCTTTTGGAAATGTATATATGTTTATATTCAGTGGCATCCATCACGTTTCTAAAACGCTGTCGATACTCTGGCTGTGTTTTGCGAAAGACATTTGTTTTTTTTTTAAAAAATTACCGCATTTTCCAAAGGAGAAAAGAGTATCATTTCGAAAAGCTGGTTGCATTTAGAGTTAAATTCTAGTTTAGTAACGCTTCAGAAATAGGGTGTTACATCTAACAAGAATGTTAGCCTTAATTTCTTGCACTTGGGAAGTGCCCTCATAGGCCAGGGCCAATGAGTCCCAAATTTCTTTGGCAGTTTCATTCTTCCCACATTTCTCATGCTCTTTCTCAGAAATAGCACAGATAATAAAATATCGTGCTTTCTGATTCAGTTGATAAGCTTTCTCATGCTCATCTTCCCACTTATCCCTAAGAATGGGATTTTTCTTGGAACCAACCAGTTCGGTATATTGTTTTTGAACCATATCCCAGGGTTCGAGTTGTTGAGACTCGAAGAAGGTTTTCACTTTATCTTTCCAGTAGTCATAGTTTGTTCCAGTGAATAAAGGAGGACAGTTAACATGACCACCAGCTTCGTTGCTTGCCATAGATAAAGAATAAGATCTTTTCCTCTCACACGGTTAAGTGCTCAACCAAGAGGTCGAGCTCTGGTACCAATTGAACGTGGCAAAAACACAAGAAATAGGGTTTGAATTGGGTTTTACAAATCTTTTCAAAAAGCTTGTGTGTTTTTGAAAACTTTTTCAAAATAACTCTTTAACAAAATAGTAATGAAAACAAATAAAGAGAAGAGAAGAATATCACACAGTAATTTATACTAGTTCACTATTACCTGATAGCTATGTTTAGTCCCTTCACACACTTGAAAGATTTTTCCACTATAATCCAATGATTACACTTGAGAGTATACTACTGCCAAAGAATTCTCACCACAAACTCCCCTTGAGTATTAGGCTAGAAACTTTAAAAAAATAACTATTTATTTAAGCACATAATAACGAGAACGAGATATCACAACATTATAAAATATATACTAGACATAGAGAGCAGATCTCTAATGCAGTTAATTCAATTTCCCAACTTATATCAATTTCAGAGTAAATTATTAGACATGTTACGTTAACAGACATTTGAAGCATACCCATGTTATATTGATGCACTATATAAATTACAAAAATGCATGAAGTGAGTGAGTGTGATTTAAACAAAGTTCATTCATCAACACTTTCAAAAGCCTTGTATATTCTCCCATTTTTGTTATCAAGAAAAAGAATTTGAGGGAAAATAAAAACATCATTGTCAAACAAAGTTTTAACAGACATAAAAGAAAAGAAATGAGCTAAGAAGGAGGTGGTTGGGGCAGTTGGAGTGGTAATAAACGAAGAAGAAGATTTCTATGGTCCTCTGTGTAGGTCTTCTGAGACTACGCCGACAGTCTCAATTTCAGACGTGTCTTCTTTTGACAATCCAGAGCCACCAGCTTCTTGCTTTCCTTTGGAGAGCACATTAAAGTAGCAACTCTCAGCATGATGATCACTAGTGTCTTCCTCATGCTCTATTTCATATGGAGAATCGGCGCCATACATTCCCTAATCTATAGAGGTAGGAGAAGTGATAAGCCTTTGGTTGATGAATCTCCACAAAAGTAAGGATATACTTAATAAGATCCAAGCATGGTGATCTTCTCCAAGATCCTCCAAGAGGCTCGAAGTTCTCTTACATTCAAAATGAGAAATTTCTCTAAATTGTCATTCATTGAAATGGAGGGAGTACAATGCTATTTAAAGAAATAAGAAGAGGACCTAGAATATTCTAAAGCTAGCCAATACAACAAGAGTTTATAACATTCATGCTAGGACACCCCTTATGCAGCCCAATTACACTCCTTTGTAGTCTAACTACAAGCAAATTTAAAAAAACAATAGAAAGCGCAAGATACAAGATACAAATCAAAACCAAATAAAATCGTAAATATTACTTAGAAATAAATGACTAAATTTTGTCCAGAATCTCCTCTTCAACTTCCGACTAAAGTTTCACCAATGTAGAAGTCGTATCTAGTCTTGAGGTTAGAAATACGATTAGTAGATAACTCTCTTAACTTTCCAACACATCAATCGAATATTTAGAGCTCGAGATACAACGAACACAAGGAAGAGAAGTCATCGCCAATGAAAATAAAGTTTTTAAAAAAATCCAATTTGATTCTTCTTGCCCATAATTAACTTGGTTCTTCTTGTCAAAGTTGGCTATCCTTGGTTTGCATCAATAAGTTACGAAAGAATACAAATGCAATGAATACGGGTTGTAAAGAAAGCCATACACAAATATAGGGGTGTAAACGAGTCGAGTCAAGCCGAACACTTGAAACTTGAGCTTGACTTGTGAAAAAAAGTAAAACTTGGGTTTGACTCATTTTATTTAATCGAGCCTAATTAAAAGCTTGAACTTTGGATTTCTAAAAAAGGTAAAACTTGAACTTGCTTTGTTAAGCTTATTTATAACTTAATTATTTTTTCATTAATGAAAAATTTCTTAATTTATTTTTAAAGTTTATTTTGTTAATAAAGATTTTTACGTTACTTGATAATCTACAAATAAAGTTGTAATTAACATATGGTATGTGAAATTCAAAAATATTAACTAACTCACAACCAAAAGGAATAAAATAAAAAAGTATTTAATTTTGATTTCCTAAAATAGTGTCCCACTACTAGAGAATTTTGAAATTCTTTTTAGTAAACACTCAAACAATGCATTTTAATCGAACATAAAATTCTTCTAAAAATTATATTTCCCTACCAATGTTGTGTTGATCGAGTGGAGGCGACTTACGAATGGGGTAAGGAGAGCAAGATATTGAGAAACAAATTATGTGCAAACACTATGGGAGATTTACGAATTGGGGAGGGGGAGATTTGACAACGAAAGAGGCATATACTCATTCTCAATTAGCATATATATAGTTAACAAAATTTCCTTGAACCATGGCGACAGTAAGGATTCTAAAACGATTCCAATGTACACGAGCGAAAGTCGAAATGTGACTCTTCACATGGTAGCTAGGAAGGTTTGAACAAAATGAAGCAGTCCACTGTATCATTTTTTTCAAAATTAAATGAATTAAATAATAAAAATAACACAAAAAATAAAATATAAACTGAAAAGACAATCACCTTCAAACGAACTAATCACGAGCCATACGAATAGTTTAGCTGATTTATCCCCACACAAATATATTAATACGCTTAAAAATGGACAACTACGGGAATATCACAACACTACTAGAAATTAGCTATTTAGTGAACGATTTAGAGACTGAAAAAAATTGGTCACAATAGAGACCGATTTAGAGACCGAACTCTTAGAATTATTGATCAAAAAAGTGTGGTCGTTAAATCAGTCACAAAAAATATATTAGCGACCGATTTAGAGACCGATAATTAGCGACCGAAATATCGTTCTCTAAACCGGATTTTTATTCGCTAAAAAAAATTTAAAAACTATTTGTCAAATTTAGCGATTGATTTAGAGACCGATAATTAGCGACCGAAATATCGGTCTCTAATCCGGATTTTTATTTGCCACGAAAAATTAAAGAAATATTTATCAATTTTATGACCGATTTAGAGACCGATAATTAGAGACTGATATTTTGGTCCCTAAATTTCGGTCACTAAATCAGTCGCTAAACTTGTATTTGCTGTTTTTATTTCTATTAACCCTAACCCTAACTTATACTGAATGAAAGACAAAAAAAGATAAGGAAGCATAATGCTCACCTTCCTTCTATGCCGAACATATCTGAGAAATGGAAAGAAAAAAGAAGGGGAAGACGGGAAAGGGAGGGGGGAGAGAGAGAGAACGAAGGAGAGGAGGGAAGGAGAGGGAACTGAGCGGCAGTGGTGGCTGGGCAGTGATGGTGCGACGCGGTAGTGGTTGGTCTTGGTGACGAAGAAGGGGAAGAAAGAGAGAGAGGGAGCGAGGGCGAGAGAGAGAGAGCAGAGGAAGAAGGTGAGAGGGCGAAGGAGATGGGAAAGAAGGAGGTGGGTGCTGAGATCTGTGGTGGGGGGAAGGAAGGAGTTGGGTGTGGTGACGAAGAAGGGGAGAGAGAGCGAAAGAGAGGGAGCGGGAGGGAGCGAGAGTGAGAGAGAGCAGAGGATGAAGGTGGGAGAAGGAGGAGGCAACGACGAGGATGAAGGATGATAGAGAGCGATAGTGAGAGCAGATCTATGAGGAACGAAGAGATAGAGGAGCAGATGAGGACTCAAATCGACGAAATCTCAATCTCTGATTCCAACACCTTTTGGATTTTTATTTTGCATAATTGCATATGAATTTGCACTGGACTCTCTGTTAGGGATGACTCTGTCAAATTGGTGAGGCTGGAAAGCATCAGGTTTGATCATGTGTTTTTATTTCTTTATCATGCTTTTGTGCTTGGATAGTATGCTTCATTATTATTGTAGTTTGAAATTATGGTGTAGGTGGTTTTTCTTATGAAAGGACCAATTTACTTGGTCTGCATAAGCTCCACTGAAGAACCTTATGAGTCATTAAGGGGGCAGTTGGAACTAATTTATGGCTAGATATAATTGACCTGTACTGTAAAAATTACTGGATTGATTCGATTTCTTACTCACATTACCTGCTTCCTTGCTTCTCATACTATTACTTCATTTGGACATTCAAATGCACACATTATGTTGTGATGAATATATTACACTTCCCTGTTGTTCACACGAGTGCAGATGCTTGTTATACTAACTTAATAGAGAATTTTGATGTTTGTTTTGGATGGCTTTGCGATTTGGAATTTCAATTTAGGGAATTTGATATTCCGGAATTTTTGGGGGTTCTGTATTGTCCATTTTCTGGGTAATTGGTCTTCTTGTAAGGTTAGCGTATGGGCTAAAATGCCGGGATTATGGGATTCTAATGCCTGCTGATGTCTGGTGTTTGAAAATTGTCAATCATTTTTGTTTTGCAGAACTGTCATTTTTGCAAACTTATTTGGTATATGTGTAGTTAAGATGCTTGATCCTGGTGGAATTCCAAATATGTAGGTAACATGTGTTGATTGGTCTGAAGGAAAAATGGCATCCTAGATCAAACCCATAACACTTAAATTTATGTGTTGAGTTTCATCTTCATATATCATTTTTATTTGCTATTGTCTTTCACCTGCCTTTTGTGGATTTCATATTCTGTTTTGTCTCTTGGTTAGGTATGCTGCACTTATAGATAGCCAATGTAATACCATGGGATTGGAGAACAGAGCCAAGCTTCAAACATGATTAGAGGGTCTTGATTGAAGGCAAATAATTAGGGCATTTCTTTTATAGCTCGTGAATGTACTTTGCAGCATAAATTGAATTGTTTTCATTTGATATGAATTGCTTGAATAGAGGGCTTTAGTATTTTTCCAAATAGTAAAGAACGACCTTGCTTGAGCACATGGTTTCCCTTTTCTCTGGTTGATGTTTTCATGAGCTATAGGAAATAGATTCAGAAAGCTTAATGTTATGGTTTGGAATTATTTTCTTCTTGGGTAGAAATTTTAGTATGTTCCTGAGTTTTTATTTTATTTTAACTGTTTAAATCCTCTCTATATGTTTGGAAATCAGGCAGATGAGTTACATTCTCCCAAGCAATTTTTGCAGCAGTGGATGATGATATATTTATTCAAGTGGTGAGCTATACTAGTAACAATCTTGGTAAGGAGCAGCATTGGAATTATGCTAGCAACCGAGGGACACAATTTGGTGGCAGCAACAGAGTTTAAGATATAATGGATTGGGTAGGAAGCAACTTTAGAAAGTGGTTAAAGGAAGTAACACACCCAATTGAAAGGAAAGGGGAGCATGTGTCCAGCATTCTACATGCTGCAATATTGGTTAAGGTGGAGCTGCAAAAATTACACTGCCAGAGTGATATGCTGTCAATTTTGGCGGGTTGTAATGTCATACTTTGACTTATAATTAGGTGCAGGAGCTGTAAAATTAATGTTTGGCTTAAATTGATGTGTTGGTGGTTCAACTTTTGGATCTTTTGCTATCTTGTAAGCTGATGTTGTAATCCTGGCTCATCTTGAGCTTGTTTCTATGTCAGTAATAAAAGCTTTATCTGCCTTTCAAAAAAACATTATATTTTTTTTATAAAAAAAGCACGTATTAGTGACCGATTTAGCTACCGATTTTGTAAAAAGTTTTACAAAATCGGTCGCTAAATCGGTCTCTAAAATCGATTGCTAAACCGGTCACTAAAACTAGGGGTGGCAAAATGGATGGATTGGATAAATCCATCCATGGATCCTAATGGATGGATGGGAAAAATCCATTTATCTATTTACCATCAACTAAAATTTCATCAAAAAAATCCAATTCATCCATCATCCGTTGAAAAAAAACCATCAAATCCATCCATTAATAATTTTTTTATGGATGGATATCCAATCCATCCACAAAAATTATTTTAATCACAAAAAATTATTTTTAATCATAAAAAATATTTTTAATCATAAAAAATATTTTAATTACAAAAAAATTATTTTAATTACTAAAAAATTATTTTTAATCATAAAAAATATTTTAATTACAAAAAAATATTTTTAACTATTATATATATACGCACATATCTCTCTCTCCCCCATATCTCTCTCCCTCCTTTCTCTCCCCTATCTCCCTCCCCTCTCTCCTCTCTCCCCTTATCTTCTCTCTCCCCATCTCTCTCTCATCTCTCTCTCTATCTCTCTCCCCTTTCTCTTGTCTTTCATCTCTCCCTCTCTCATCTCTCCTCTCTCTCTCATCTCTCCCTCTCTTTCATCTCTCTCTCCTATCTGTCTCTCCTCTCTCCCCTTTCTCTCTCTCCTCTCTCCCCTATCTCTCTCTCCCTCCTCTCCCCTATCTCTCTCTCTCCTATCTTTTTCTCTCTCCTCTCTCTCCTCCCTCCCCTCTCCTTTCTCTCTTATACAGGTTTGTCGTTGGATAAGTGCTGCCTGAGAATAGAGTCGTAACGTCATAAAATGGCTTCAAAACTTCAAAACTTTCCTAATAGATGGATTGATTTATCCATTTACCCTTCACTAAAATTTCATCAAGAAAATCCAATCCATCCATCATCCATTCAAAAAAAAAAACATCTAATCTATCCAGTAACAATTTTTTTATGGATAGATATCCAATCCATCCATAAAAGTTATTTTTAATCACAAAATATTTTTAATCACAAAAAAATATTTTTAATCATAAAATATATTTTTAATCATAAAAAATATTTTAATTAGAAAAAAATTATTTTTAATCATAAAAAAACATATTACTCCCCTCTCTCCTCTCTCTCCCCTATCTCTCTCCCTCTCTCTCCTCTCTCCCTTCCCTGTCTCTCCCTCTCTCTTCTATCTCTCCCCCTCTTTCTCTCCCCTCTCTCCCCTGTCTCCCCTATCTCTCTCTCCTCTCTCCCCTCTCTCCTCTCTCTCCCTCTTTCACAAGAATCAGACTTCTAGAAAAAAATCATATATTTTTTTCCCAAAAACAGTTTGGTTATTGTCAATCATTTTATAAATGGTTTCAAAACTGTTAAACCAACTAAAACTGGTCCCGGTCACATTTCCATGGATTGAATCACGTTTTCCATTACCACTGATTGCTCTCCCATGTAATTGAATAATCGAGAGGGAAGGAAGAAAGAAAAGAGAGATCGAGGGGAGAGAGGGGAGGGAGAGGAGGGAGAGAAGGGAGAGAGGAGAAAGAGATGATGGATAGAGGGGAGGGGGAGTGAGATGAGAGAGAGGGAAGGAGGAGGAGAGCGAGGAAAGATGAGAGAGAGGGAGAGAGAGCTGAGAGAGAGGTAGATAGGGGAGAGAGATGAGAGAAAGGGGAGAAAGAGACAAGAGGGAGAGATGAGAGTGAGGAGAGATGGGAGGAGAGAAGGAGAGAGTTGAGAGATAGAGGGGGAGGAGTGAGATAAGAGAGGAGAGAGGGAGGGAAAGATGAGAGAGAGGGCGAGATGAGAGATAGAGAGGGAGAGAGAGAGAAATGAGAGATGAGAGAGAGGAGATAGCGGAGAGAGATGAGAGAAAGGGGAGAGAGACAAGAGAGGGAGAGATAAAAAGAAAGGAGAGAGTGGAGGGAGAGAGAGAGAGAGAGGAGGAGAGATGAGAGATAGAGGGGAGGGGGTGAGGTGAGAGAGAGGGGGAGAGAGGGGAGAGAGAGGGAGAAAGATGAGAGATAGAGGTGAGGGAGAGAGGAGAGAGGGAGAAGAGAGGAGAGATAGGGAGAGAGATGAGAGGAAAGGGAGAAAAGAGAGACAAGAGAGGGGAGAAATGAGAGAGAGGAGAGAGAGGGGAGGGAGAGAGAGGGGAGATGAGAGAGAGGGGAGAGAGGGAAAGATGAGAGAGAGGGAAAGAGAGATGAGAGAGGGAGAGAGAGAAAAGATGAGAGAGAGAGAGAGATGAGAGATAGAGGGAGGAGAGAGAGAAATGAGAGATGAGAGAGGGAGATAGGGGAGAGAGGGGGTAGATAAGAGAGAGGAGAGAGGGGAGGAGAGAGAGAGGAGAGATGAGAGATAGAGGGGGGAGGGAGTGAGAGAGAGAGGGAGAGAGAGGAAAGATGAGAGGGAGAGGGAGAGAGATGAGAGATAGAGGGGAGGGAGAAAGATGGGGAGAGAGAGAGAGAGAGAGAGAGGGAGAGGGAGATAGGGAGAGAGATGAATACAGGGGAGAGAGAGACAAGACAGGGAGAGGGGGAGATGAGAGAGGGAGTGAGGGAGAGAGATGAGAGAAAGGGAGAGAGAGACAAGAGAGGGAGAGATGAGAGAGAGGGAGAGAGGGGAGAGAGATGAGAGGGAGGTGGGAGAGAGAGATGAGAGAGAGGGGAAAGATTGGAGAAAGAAGGGAGAGAGAAAAATATTTTTAATTAAAATATTTATTATGATTAAAATTATATTTGATTAAAATATTTTTTATAATTAAAAATATTTTTGTATTGAAAATATTTTTTATGATTAAAAATATTTTTTATGAACAATTCAAAAAATTATCCATTCTTTCCATTTGCCACCCCTAGTGTAATCCAATGGATTTAGAAAAATAGTAGATGGATGACTAACCATCCATTAAATTAAATGGATGGATTGGATCCAATCCATTTAGTTTTTTTGTTTGTAATGGATGGATTGGGTGGATTTTTTTATGGATGGATTGGATAGATGATGGATAAATGGATCACTTTGCCACCCCTAACTAAAACCGGTCGCTAAAGCGGTCTCTAAATTCGGTCGCTAAATCGGTCTCTAAATTCGGCCTCTAAATCGGTCTTTAAATTCAGTCTCTAAATCGGTCGCTATATTTTAGAGGCATAATCACACAATAAAAAGAAAACATAAATGATAAGTGAACAACAGAAAATTGTCCGACACTATATTTTAATACGGTTTGTGCTTTTTTTAAAGTTTTTTCTTTCTCTGGCACGCATTACGAAATTGACTTTGTGTCTGTTGGCATACGGTGTTGTGTTACGGTGTTAGAATTATGGTTATCGGTCTAACACTACTCAAAAGAAAATTGAGCATATATCATGATCAGGATGTAGCAAAATGCTCTAAGATAGCCTCTTAATATCATGTTTAGAAGTTACATGCATTGATGATGTAATACAAAAACAAGTGGGTTCTAATTTCACATAGCCTTTCACTATAATGTAAAAAGCTTTTGGAATCTGGGGTGCTCCGGTGTCTCTACATATAGTTGGTCATTTTCGTGCCTCTACCTCGCCTACCTGTTCATGGGTGTTTGTTTAATGTCTTCATATTCTCATGCCCACAAAGAAAAATATGCCAAGAATATTTCTAGCTAATTACAAATAAAATCCAACAAAAGGTTCTAGCTTTGAAAAATTCCTTCTTCAATCAAATATTGTAGCTTTATATATGTTCTATGAGCATCAGATTCCAAAAATAAAGACAGAAGCTAGCGAGGACTTGAGAGTTGAGACCTTTTCATCTTCATCTATAGTATGTTCTTTTTAAATACTCAAGATTTAAAGAACCAAAAAAAAAAAAAATGACGACAAACTTCGCTATTATTAATTAAAATAGGTTTAATTATATTTTAGGTCCCTAGTTTCAATTGCGTAAATTAGGTCCTTCAGGTATTGCGAATGTGTGGTTTTAGTAGGGATAGCAAAACGGGCCAACCACTACAAGAATTTGGCTTATTTCCTAGGGCTTTCAAATAAAAACCCTCGGAAATTAAAAACACTAATTTTTTTTAATTTGGCCAGTTCCTAGGTGCAGTCCTTCAGAATTTCAGCCAGACCATTTTTTTTTTATTTTTAAATTTCCCTAACCGAAAAGTGGCCCCTCGGTTATCCTAACTTTACCAAAAAAAATTTATGCACTGCTTCCTCTTAGACACACTCTTTCATTCATCAAAATGAAAAAAGAGAAAGAAACACTCACTCTCACTCACTCAAGCCTTTTGCGCTCTTCTCCAGGAAACGGATTGTCTAACTTTTGCCCGCGAACTGCACACTGCCTTTCCTCTCTTTTCGTCCATCGGATCAATTAAACAGTCTAGAAAGTGCCACATGGCCTTTTTTTCACCTCTCTGAAAACAACCCAAAACATACAAAACGCACAGGGCCTCTTGCCGCCTCTCTGCCGTCGTCACGTCGCTGTTATCGTCGCTACCACTCGCTGCCGCCCACCGTCGTCTCTCGCTGCTCCGACCAACAGAACACTTTGATTTCACACTTTTGACAACATCTATAAAACTCTGATTTAGAACTTCATTTATTTCCAATGCAGGGGGTTTCTTTATTTTTTTTTTCAGTGCTGTAAATGTCTTGGAGGGAGAGCACTAAGGCTTGATTTTACTTTGAGTGATGAAAAATTAGTGGTTGCAACATGTTGTTTGTAACACCCCGATTTCGGAGCGCTACTGTGCAACCCAATCTAATGCTGAAAACATTTAATGCTTGTATGCTTTCGGTTAAAGAGTACTCTTATGTATTTCGCAATGGAAAAACAGGAGTAATTTTTTCTTTTCATATTCTTTCCTTTGAATCCCTTTTCAAAATGAGACATAGAGTACTACAGTTTTCTAAATGATGTCAATTCAAACTTTTGCAATTATCAGAGTATAATGCATCACAAATAATACTTCACATAACATAATCATTTCGCACTAAGGCGAGGTTCTCTGAAAAGAGTAATTACGAAACAATCAATACAAAATCCTAAGCTAAGTGGTGACAACTATAACTCTTCTTGAGAAACACTCAAGAAGATCAAACACGAAGCATTCAGAGGAATCTTCCTCCACCGCTCAATCTTCAATGCTCCTAAAAGGCGAAGAGCAGCGACTCCGAACTCCATCTGGAAGTAGCGTCCATAAGGACATCCAATCCAACAACAGTGCAAGGGTAAATCCTTTGTCCACGAGTTTATCATAGGCTATGTCGCATGCAAACAATATATACATATATAATACAACAACACGCTTTTATATACATATACATACTTAATAGACCGCACACAATCAGCATGGTATATCAAGCATTGCATGTGAGCAAACAAAACAACCAACAGATCAACAATCAAGTCACTACAATATCAACCATTACATGTGAGCAGGCAAGTCTATCAACAGATAAGTGATCAAGTCATCACAATATCCAATTATTGCATGTAAGCAGGCAAATCTATCAACAGATAAGTGATCAATTCATCACAATATCCAATTCATCAAACAATTCATCACATATCATAAATGCGGTTAGCTATGCATGTCAATGCAGTATGGCTAGTTTGTGTATACACCTGCAGCCTTAAACAAGGTCAGCAGAGACGAGGAACTTTATTTCCCAACGTCCAAATCAACTCCCCTACCAAGGGTATTGCCACAAAGGCTTGCCACACATTAGGCTTTCTGCCACACGGGCATGCAGTGACAACTCGTCCTTTTGAAGTCCTGAAGACAATCAAACGCTCCGAGTGTCGATGCTCAATGGTCAGTATACATCCAAACAAATTCAACAACATGGCATGCTCACCGTAGGGAGCGCCCGAGTAATGTTTTAATTAATCAATGCGGATCGACGACACCTTAACTCACTCACTCTACTTAGTGAATTTTCATGCTTCCAATTCTTATATTTCCTAGGTGAGGTTGTACCAAAATAAATCACTCATTTAGCTTTGGGTCATTGGAACCCGAGTTTCATTAAATTCTTTATCTAGCATGTTTCCATTTCTACTTAACTATAAGCTTAGATTAGTCATACTACAACCCTCATGCTTATTTTTAAGCCAAAATACCTTTAACAATTACTTAGAGTGCAAACACAGGACACAAAGTCCGGGTGTTCAGTGCGAACAGCTAGTCTTAATCTCGGATCGTAACTCTAGGCACGTAATGCGAACACTAGGCTCAATTTTTAGATTGAGATACTAGGCACGCCATACGGAACACTAGGTCCAATCCTAAACCAAGAAAACGCAAAGTAGGACATTAAGTCCCAGCACAGGACACATAGTCCATATGCTCAATAGGAACACTAGGTTCCCTATGTTTTAATCTTTCAAAAACTCGATCTTTGAACTCTCTTTCTCTATTCTTATATCACTCCTATGTATATGAAAATACTTTTTAGTTCTAGGTCGTTGAAACCCTAGTTGTGTTAAATAACACACTGGAAGAATTCCCAGGAAAGAGAGGTGGTGCGAACACTCTTAATTACCAAGCTTTCCTAGCCAGAATTTCCCAGGCGCATCATTTAACTCAACCGTTTTTGCAAATCGTACTATTTATTTCAAATTCTTTTCTTTACTATCATTCCATTGAAATTTCGTTGCAAGCTTTGGCTAGTTATACTAAAACCCTCACGCTTACTTTTAACTCAAAATGCCCTTAACAATTTGCTTACGAAATCAGAATTCGGCTTGTGGAATCGCATCAGATTTACCGATGTAAATCGTCAACCAATATGATCGATCAACGCATTATTAATTAACCCATTATCCTCAACAATATTATCCAAATTCCAATCAATTCCAAGTTCCAATAAATCCAACATGATTCAAGGAAAACAACATCAATCATAATGCCTCACAGGGCCAAAGACATGCTATAGCATTTCAACAGCATATAACAATTCAATTTGCCACACAGGGCCAAAAGCATGCTACAACATTTCCAACAACACATAAAAGTACTACAAGTACTACCACACTATCAAACAATCAAACAAGCAACCAACAAGGCGAAAAGCCCAAACTCATTATATAAGAATTTCCACTTACCTTGGGCGCTTTAACAATCCTAGCAAGGTAATTGGAACCATCGTCAAGTCGCAACTCGTGGCATTACCTCAAGCACGAACCTTAACAACGCAAACTTAATACAATTAGAACTAAAACTCAATTCTAATGCCCTAGGGCAGCCACGGCTTAGACATCCTAAAGCCTAGGAATTACTTGACTTAATCCCTAATTGGTCCTATCTAGTCATACAACAAGTTACAAGTTCAAGCCATGCAAGTTTTGAAACTTTTACAAAAGCTACACACTTAGAAAAATACCTAAACCAAAACTTACCACTTTGAATAGTGTTTTACCAATTGGAATAGTATTTTCCAAACTTTGGACATATTTTTAAGGCATCAAAACAAAGCAACATTTTGAGAAACAAAAGCCTTTTGGTTTTAATTATAAACCTTTAACTATACTCTAAAATTTATCCCAAAATCAAACCTCCTTGTATAGTTTTACCAAATCCATTTTCCATACACTTTTATAACACACTTAAGGCTTGAAATCAACTAAAATTTAACTCTAAAAATCTTTACCAATTTCGGCCAAATAAAGATTAAAACATAACCAAGTTTTGCAATCCTATCTAAAACATTTAACATACAAGTCTTTACAAGTTTAATCCCAAAATCAAAAGCTAACATTAACACCACTTTTAGACCATAAAAACAAGTTCAAAAAACTCATTTAAGACTATAAAGGTTGCTGTTTTCAAACATAAAAGAGGTGTAAAAGTTTTTATTTACAACTTCACTTTTAAGACTAATTCATGCAAACTAGTTTAGCTACTAAACATATAAACTAAGATCTACTATCTTGACCACTTTTAAGAAACCAAATCATGTTCATAACACTTAAACAAACCCAAATAAGTTGTTGTCTTTAAACTCATAAAACAGCCCCAAAATTCATTTTGTTTCACACAATTTTTCAAAGCTTTAAACATAACAATCTTTATAGATTTAAAGCACTAACCAAAAGCCAACTTCCTTAACACCTAATATACTTTAAAAACAAGTTAAAACATCCCCTAAACCATGCTTAGGAGCCACGGTTCCAGCCCCTAAAAATCCCCAAATTATTTTCACAAAACTTGTTAAACATGCATATTGGCTAGTTTCCAAACTAATCAAGTATAATCCATCAAAGAACTAACTTTAAATCAACAAAATCAAACCAAAACAACCTTGAACAGCCCCTAATTTCGTTCAGCCCCAAAACCTAGGGTTTCCCAAAATTTCAATTACCAAAAACAAGCTTAATCATTGAAGGAAACAAAGGTCTAAAAGACTAGTCATGCATATCTAGCTAAATCTAACACCTTTTAGCAAAAACAACTCCTAAAACCAACCAAACCCATTCATGGCAGCCAAGAAGAAAAGGAAATGGGTTAGGACTCTTACCAACCAAGATGATGATGATTGATCATGAAGGAAGAGGAAAGGATGGAAGGAATCAAGGATTAAGGACTAAAACTTCAAGTTTCTCCAAGATCTTGAACTTTCTCTCTCAAGAATTTTTTTCAAGCTTTCCAACAATGAAAGGAACTGAAATGGAGCAGCCAAATGGAAGGAGAAGCCACGAAATTTTGAGGGGCAATGGTGGAAGAAAAAGTTCATTTAGTTGGAAACTAACTAAACTAGTTCTAAGTTAACCAAACAAACTAAACTAACTAACTATAATTACATAACCACCAATCACACACCAACACTTGTCCAAGAAGCTTCTAAGGATGAGGTTCAGCTCCCCTAGTGGCTGGATGCATCTCCCCTTTGCCCAAAATATCTAGATATTTCGTCGTCAGCGTTACCATTCGATCGGCACGACGTTACGCGTATATTAGGTTTTTAATACTAAAACTCCAAAAATATTTCTAATTATAACCCCACACCCAAAAATCACAAATATTCCTCATGGCATAAGAAAAGTATCTATGTATCTCGTTTTCAAATGCGAACCAAAGCGTCATAATTAAGTGCGATCTCTGGCCATAGAAAATACACTAAATATTTTCTGATGCCCAAAAATTCTAGAAAAATTACAATAAATCCTAAATATTGGAAAATGATAAGATCTCAAATTTTATAAAATTTGGATCACGTTTAGGCATGTTTCAGTTAGAAACACACACAATAGCCTATCTACGAATTCAATGAAATTCTCGCAGCGTAATAAAGCTGTAAATTAGTGAGGATCACTAATTTCAATTTCTCTTATCATATAGATATTATTCAATCAATAAAATTATCAAAACAAAATCATTAAAATAATAGTCATATTAAATATGACATAAAGCAGAACAATTAGTACAATAACTAAACCATGAAAAATCAAACTATGACTTGAAAGTATTTATTAAATCCTGAAAATTATTTCTCATATAATAAAAAAATTTTCTTCAATCAAATGGCCATTTTTCACATTTTTCAGGATTAATTCATATTAAAAGCAAGATATCGTCTACATCATGTTAATATGAATTAACTACTAAAACAGTAAACTGTTTACAATAAATCTTGGTAGTTCTTCGTACTTTTAACAAACCATTGAGGTGATCAATCTGTATGATTTATTTTCAAGTAGTCGGAAACTATAAAATAATTTTCATAAAAATTGGGATGTTACATTACCACCCTCCTTAAAAAATTTTAGTCTCGAAAATTACCTTATAAACCAAGACAAAACCAAAATGATGAAAAGTCATAACTTAATATTAAACATATCATAAATACGAACTTTGAAATTTAATACAACATAATAATTTTTCACTCAATAATCAAACACAAAGCATACATTTTATTCATATATCCTTACTAAAGTAAGGCACTACATCATCAACTTAAACGTTTACAAAACACAATCGCACGTCCATGTTGAAGAAGTCCTCGCGAATGACGCTTTATTCCAATCCACGATCACGAACACAATCACAAACACGGTCACGAACACGTGATCCACGAACACGGTCACGAACACGTGCGATCACGAACACGGTCACGAACTCGTATAGTCACCTGCTAACCCCAACAAGACATTGCCAACATAAAAACACTCACGGAACCTAAAATCTTCTATGAACCCATGGTCTGTAGACAAAACAAGAAAGAAGAATTTGCACGATCACCAAACACAAAATCACTGACAACATCAACCAGCATAAACGCCAAGGAATTGCATAAGGATCTTCCCCCAAAGTCATCCTAAAGCTCACGGTTTGCAAGGAGAACAAGAAGATGAATATTTGGTTTTTCTCACACTAGAACTCACGACACTTCACACTAAAATGGAAACAAACTCCTCTCCTCCTTATATATATAAGTGTGGTTGGCCAATGGTCAAAGGAAATAAGATAACTCACAAGAAAGGAGAAGAAAGGAATCTTAGATGTCTACCAATATCAACATCAATAATGAACTCACATCCCCCCTTGTTAATGAGACGGAACTAGCAAGAAAGAAAGGAAGAAAAAATGGTCCATACCCAAAATTCTATTAAGCCATCAATGTGTCTAAAGACAAGATAAAGTGGAATAGAATTTTTACAAAATTGTCTAACCCATGATCATGACACCATACTCCCACTAACAATTCTCACCTACTCAAAAAAATGCTCTCTTCAATTAGCCCCACGGTCTCGGCGTGGCTCTAATTCATTATCGGGGTAGTCGCATGATAATCAGTTGCTCGATTGGCGACAAATCACGTAAATTAAATTATCAAGAGAAATTTAATTCAACAGCTCTAAAATATTCGCGTATAAGAAATACGCTCACAAAATAATCACATTAATAATTTCACGAATAATCAAAATAACATATATCATAATACCAAAATATAATAAAAATTTGGATTTTGGAATCTAATATAATACTAAAATACGTCATAAAGTTAAAACACTTATGTGTTCTATATTTAGAACCACGCACACACCATAATACATATAATACGATAATTATAGCGTCACCTACGGATAATCTCTCTCGTAAATCTCGGCCCACTCAGCTCCTTTGTGTCGCATTTCCTGAGACGAAGTCTTCAAATGATGAGTTCTCCGCTCCGCTTAATGTGTAAACACGCCCTTTAGTGGTTGGTCTTGCAGCTCCGACATTGTTGACAGCAGACTCAACTCGTGGTGCTTTGCAGTCTCTGGACAGATATCCCAATTCCTTGCAGTTTAAGTATAATCTTTCCATGGTTGGTTACTGTTAACGTTGTGCTCCTCATCTTCACCGTTGAAGTAGTGCGTCTTCGGCTATTGATACTTGTGATTCCCTCTTACATTTATCATGTAGACATATCCTTGATAGTTGGGCACACAACCTTCGCGACATCCATATTTGGCAATTGATAGTCCTTAAAAATATGTCCTGGCTACTTGCGATCACAAAGATAGTCGGTCCTTCATTGGGTATTCTTGACTAACTATTTCTTGCTTCCACATTGATGGCAGTTCCACTTCAACTCCTGGCCATTCCCAATAGTCAGCGCCACGAATAATTATGATTGTGTGATTTCACGAGGATAGAAATAAGGTGCTCCTTGTTGATGTCTTCGTCTTCGTCCTTTGCCTTGATAATCTGGCTTAACTAGACCTCTAATAGCTTGCTCCTCCGTTCGTTGTCTTAGCCAATCGTGTTGATTCTTTGCGGCAATCTATTGTGCGACAGTAGTTGCTATCTCGACTATCACTCGAATTACGTGATTCACGTCTAAGTTACAAGCTCTAGAGAGAGACTTGTTCGTCCCGAAGGCATCGAATTTCTACACAATAAACTAACCAAAATCCCCACTGCAAAATCAATCATCTGGGATGATTGCAACCAATTTCACACAATGTCACACCTGTTTCAACTAGGAAACATCACAAACAATCACAAACAAAGTTCACATAACCTAGGCATAACAAACTTATACCCGACAATTCCCAAAAATCTAGGCCAGCTTAGACAAAGCGGTCCGGTTAGAACCGAACTGCTCTGATACCACTTAATGTAACACCCCGATTTCGGAGCGCCACTGTGCAACCCAATCTAATGCTGAAAACATTTAATGCTTGTATGCTTTCGGTTAAAGAGTACTCTTATGTATTTCGCAATGAAAAAACAGGAGTAATTTTTTTTTTCTTTTTCATATTCTTTCCTTTGAAACCCTTTTCAAAATGAGACATAGAGTACTACAGTTTTCTAAATGATGTCAATTCAAACTTTTGCAATTATCAGAGTATAATGCATCACAAATAATACTTCACATAACATAATCATTTCGCACTAAGGCGAGGTTCTCTGAAAAGAGTAATTACGAAACAATCAATACAAAATCCTAAGCTAGGTGGTGACAACTATAACTCTTCTTGAGAAACAAACAAGAAGATCAAACACGAAGCATTCAGAGGAATCTTCCTCCACTGGCTCAATCTTCAATGCTCCTAAAAGGCGAAGCTGCAACAGCTACCGAACTCCATCTGGAAGTGACGTCCATAAGGACATCCAATCCAACAACAGTGCAAGGGTAAATCCTTTGTCCACGAGTTTATCATAGGCTATGTCGCATGCAAACAATATATACATATATAATACAACAACACGCTTTTATATACATATACATACTTAATAGACCGCACACAATCAGCATGGTATATCAAGCATTGCATGTGAGCAAACAAAACAACCAACAGATCAACAATCAAGTCACTACAATATCAACCATTACATGTGAGCAGGCAAGTCTATCAACAGATAAGTGATCAAGTCATCACAATATCCAATTATTGCATGTAAGCAGGCAAATCTATCAACAGATAAGTGATCAATTCATCACAATATCCAATTCATCAAACAATTCATCACATATCATAAATGCGGTTAGCTATGCATGTCAATGCAGTATGGCTAGTTTGTGTATACACCTGCAGCCTTAAACAAGGTCGGCGAGGCGAGGAACTTTATTTCCCAGCGTCCAAATCAACTCCCTACCAAGGGTATTGCCACAAAGGCTTGCCACACATTAGGCTTTACGCCACGGGCATGCGGTGACAACTCGTCCTTTTGAAGTCCACGAAGACAATCAAACGCGCTCAGTGTCGATGCTCAATGGTCAGTATACATCCAAACAAATTCAACAACATGGCATGCTCACCGTAGGGAGCGCCCGAGTAATGTTTTAATTAATCAATGTGGATTGACGACACCTTAACTCACTCACTCTACTTAGTGAATTTTCATGCTTCCAATTCTTATATTTCCTAGGTGAGGTTGTACCAAAATAAATCACTCATTTAGCTTTGGGTCATTGGAACCCGAGTTTCATTAAATTCTTTATCTAGCATGTTTCCATTTCTACTTAACTATAAGCTTAGATTAGTCATACTACAACCCTCATGCTTATTTTTAAGCCAAAATACCTTTAACAATTACTTAGAGTGCAAACACAGGACACAAAGTCCGGGTGTTCAATTGCGGAACGCTAGTCTTAATCTCAGATCAGAACTCTAGGCACGTAATGCGGAACACTAGGCTCAATTTTTAGATTGAGATACTAGGCACGCCATACGGAACACTAGGTCCAATCCTAAACCAAGAAAACGCATGCAAGTAGGACATTAAGTCCCAGCACAGGACACATAGTCCATATGCTCAATAGGAACACTAGGTTCCCTATGTTTTAATCTTTCAAAAACTCGATCTTTGAACTCTCTTTCTCTATTCTTATATCACTCCTATGTATATGAAAATACTTTTTAGTTCTAGGTCGTTGAAACCCTAGTTGTGTTAAATAACACACTGGAAGAATTCCCAGGAAAGAGAGGTGGTGCGAACACTCTTAATTACCAAGCTTTCCTAGCCAGAATTTCCCAGGCGCATCATTTAACTCAACCGTTTTTGCAAATCATACTATTTATTTCAAATTCTTTTCTTTACTATCATTCCATTGAAATTTCGTTGCAAGCTTTGGCTAGTTATACTAAAACCCTCACGCTTACTTTTAACTCAAAATGCCCTTAACAATTTGCTTACGAAATCGAATTACGTGGAATCGCATCAGATTTACCGATGTAAATCGTCAACCAATAACAGTCGATCAACGCATTATTAATTAACCCATTATCCTCAACAATATTATCCAAATTCCAATCAATTCCAAGTTCCAATAAATCCAACATGATTCAAGGAAAACAACATCAATCATAATGCCTCACAGGGCCAAAGACATGCTATAGCATTTCAACAGCATATAACAATTCAATTTGCCACACAGGGCCAAAAGCATGCTACAACATTTCCAACAACACATAAAAGTACTACAAGTACTACCACACTATCAAACAATCAAACAAGCAACCAACAAGGCGAAAAGCCCAAACTCATTATATAAGAATTTCCCTTACCTTGGGCGCTTTAACAATCCTAGCAAGGTAATTCGGAACCATCGTCAAGTCGCAACTCGCGCGTACCTCAAGCACGAACCTTAACAACGCAAACTTAATACAATTAGAACTAAAACTCAATTCTAATGCCCCTAGGGCAGCCACGGCTTAGACATCCTAAAGCCTAGGAATTACTTGACTTAATCCCTAATTGGTCCTATCTAGTCATACAACAAGTTACAAGTTCAAGCCATGCAAGTTTTGAAACTTTTACAAAAGCTACACACTTAGAAAAATACCTAAACCAAAACTTACCACTTTGAATAGTGTTTTACCAATTGGAATAGTATTTTCCAAACTTTGGACATATTTTTAAGGCATCAAAACAAAGCAACATTTTGAGAAACAAAAGCCTTTTGGTTTTAATTATAAACCTTTAACTATACTCTAAAATTTATCCCAAAATCAAACCTCCTTGTATAGTTTTACCAAATCCATTTTCCATACACTTTTATAACACACTTAAGGCTTGAAATCAACTAAAATTTAACTCTAAAAATCTTTACCAATTTCGGCCAAATAAAGATTAAAACATAACCAAGTTTTGCAATCCTATCTAAAACATTTAACATACAAGTCTTTACAAGTTTAATCCCAAAATCAAAAGCTAACATTAACACCACTTTTAGACCATAAAAACAAGTTCAAAAAACTCATTTAAGACTATAAAGGTTGCTGTTTTCAAACATAAAAGAGGTGTAAAAGTTTTTATTTACAACTTCACTTTTAAGACTAATTCATGCAAACTAGTTTAGCTACTAAACATATAAACTAAGATCTACTATCTTGACCACTTTTAAGAAACCAAATCATGTTCATAACACTTAAACAAACCCAAATAAGTTGTTGTCTTTAAACTCATAAAACAGCCCCAAAATTCATTTTGTTTCACACAATTTTTCAAAGCTTTAAACATAACAATCTTTATAGATTTAAAGCACTAACCAAAAGCCAACTTCCTTAACACCTAATATACTTTAAAAACAAGTTAAAACATCCCCTAAACCATGCTTAGGAGCCACGGTTCCAGCCCCTAAAAATCCCCAAATTATTTTCACAAAACTTGTTAAACATGCATATTGGCTAGTTTCCAAACTAATCAAGTATAATCCATCAAAGAACTAACTTTAAATCAACAAAATCAAACCAAAACAACCTTGAACAGCCCCTAATTTCATTCAGCCCCAAAACCTAGGGTTTCCCAAAATTTCAATTACCAAAAACAAGCTTAATCATTGAAGGAAACAAAGGGCTAAAAGACTAGTCATGCATATCTAGCTAAATCTAACACCTTTTAGCAAAAACAACTCCTAAAACCAACCAAACCCATTCATGGCAGCCAAGAAGAAAAGGAAATGGGTTAGGACTCTTACCAACCAAGATGATGATGATTGATCATGAAGGAAGAGGAAAGGATGGAAGGAATCAAGGATTAAGGACTAAAACTTCAAGTTTCTCCAAGATCTTGAACTTTCTCTCTCAAGAATTTTTTTCAAGCTTTCCAACAATGAAAGGAACTGAAATGGAGCAGCCAAATGGAAGGAGAAGCCACGAAATTTTGAGGGGCAATGGTGGAAGAAAAAGTTCATTTAGTTGGAAACTAACTAAACTAGTTCTAAGTTAACCAAACAAACTAAACTAACTAACTATAATTACATAACCACCAATCACACACCAACACTTGTCCAAGAAGCTTCTAAGGATGAGGTTCAGCTCCCTAGTGGCTGGATGCATCTCCCTTTGCCCAAAATATCTAGATATTTCGTTTCGTCGCGTTCGCCAATTCGGGTGCACGACGTTACGCGTATATTAGGTTTTTAATACTAAAAACTCCAAAAATATTTGTAATAAGAACACCAGACCCAAAAATCACAAATATTCCTCGGCATAAGAAAAGTATCTATGTATCTCGTTTTCTCGAAATGCGAACGAAGCGTCGCAATTAAGCGATCTCTGCCATAGAAAATACACTAAATATTTTCTGATGCCCAAAAATTCTAGAAAAATTACAATAAATCCTAAATATTGGAAAATGATAAGATCTCAAATTTTATAAAATTTGGATCACGTTTGGGCATGTTTCAGTTAGAAACACACACAATAGCCTATCTACGGCAGAATTCAACAGAATTCTCGCAGCGTAATAAAACTGTAAATTAGTGAGGATCACTAATTTCAATTTCTCTTATCATATAGATATTATTCAATCAATAAAATTATCAAAACAAAATCATTAAAATAATAGTCATATTAAATATGACATAAAACAGACAATTAGTACAATAACTAAACCATGAAAAATCAAACTATGACTTGAAAATATTTATTAAATCCTGAAAATTATTTCTCATATAATAAAATAATTTTCTTCAATCAAATGGCCATTTTTCACATTTTTCAGGATTAATTCATATTAAAAACAGTATACGTCTACACTGTCTGTTAATCTGAATTAACTACTAAAACAGTAAACTGTTTACAATAAATCTTGGTAGTTCTTCGTACTTTTAACAAACCATTGAGGTGATCAATCTGTATGATTTATTTTCAAGTAGTCGGAAACTATAAAATAATTTTCATAAAAATTGGGATGTTACATTGTTTTCTTTTTCTGGTCTGAGTTCCATGTTTAATGGTGGTTAATGGAAAGGTTGCTGAAAAATTAATGGCTGCAACTTGTTGTTTTCACTTTGTTTTTTTTTTTACCATAAGTTCCAGTATATGCACAACCTGATGTTGATATTAATGCCAAAGAAGAAGCTGTAATAGCTGCACAATAGCCAGAGGACCACTTTTATTGAAGCACCAGATGGTTCTCGGCGATGCGTGACGCGGCGCGATGAGGTACGGCGAGCATCGCGGCGAGCATGGAGGTTCCAAACCCAGAGAGGCTTGTATGGTCTGTGGCGAGCATCGAGGTGCGGCGAGCATCGAGGAAGAAGAAGAGTGAAAAAATTATGTGGGTGGGAGTATTATTATTTTTTTTTGCAGTTGTTTCTTTAAAGAATGAGTAATTTTCTGGTGTACTATGGTCTGACAGTGAATGCCATTTGGGAAGAAAAAGATGGTTAAGATGGTTTTTTGGGCGGCGGCGGGGCGTCGTCATCAGCGGCAACTGAGAGTATGTGAAGTGTTTTACTGTTTTAAGCTTTTTTTTAAATAAAAAAAAGAGGGACACATGGGGCCTTCTGGAGCCTTGGATTGATCTGACAGACTAAAATAAGAGAAAGGCAGGTGCCTTTCCCGCGCTAACGTCAGAGAATCCATGTCCCTTTTCTCCACCTCTCTCCCTCTCTTCACCTCCCAAATCCCAAACCCTACTTCACCTGCCGCTCCCTCCGCCTCACATCCACCGCCACCCTGTCCTTCCCTTCTGTCTCCTCTGCGCTGCTTCTTTCTCGTCTCCCCCTCCTTCCTTTTTCTCGTCTCTACGCTGCTACTTCTCCCTCGTATCCGCGAACATCCTATCTTCCATTACTTTTTCTCTTTCCTTCATCCCTCTCTCTCGTCTCTGCCTCGGTCTCCCTTACTCCCTCTCTCAATCTCTAGATTTGTTCATCCACTCTGCGTCGATTGGATTCATCACCCAACCTTAGATCCAAAATCTCCTCGAAGAACGATGAGGAGCACGAAGCGAGACCTCCTTCATGAGGTGAAGCTCCACCACGTCGAGGTACTGCGAGAGCTTCTCCTGGAGCACAGCTTTCTCCTGGAGCAGGGACTTGTTGTTCAGTTGGTAGCACCTTCTATCAGCAAATTTGGTCTCAGTATGCATTTTTCCTCCATTTTTCAAATTGCATTGAATGTTGATGGCAAGGAATGGATGGGGTTGGGGAAATAGAGTTTATTTGACTGAATGAAGAGGAGCAAATGCGCCCAGGTTTTGGAGGAGAGAAAGATAGGCACTCTTCTCTCTCATTTCGGTGTTTACATTGCAAACATGGCCATCTTAATTCTGCATTTGTTGATTTGTGTTTTAGAGTTAGATACATTGGTTGGGTCCCCATTTCCTTCCACATACACGATTATGTTCTCTTTGTATTTACTTTCCACTTAATTTTGTAAAAAATGCTATCAGATCTTCTTGATTGTCATTTTTTTCTTCTGAAATTACTGTAAATAAAATGTAATTGCACCCTATCGAAAAGAAAATGTAATTGCAGTTCATATGTCCTACTGCTTCTTCTTTCTGTTACTGAGGCAGATTGTTGATGTTAATTTTATTTTAAATTTCATTTTTATTCTGTTATAAATTATTGTAAAGTAATAAAATAAAAAACCAGTGACATTAAACTGAAGTAATTGAAGTAGCATTGGTTGCTTCAAATTTTTTTTTTAATAACTAGTTGAAATTTCCTACTGCTTTCCCCTTGGAAACTGTTTCCGAGCAGTAAATAACCTACCACCAAGTGGCCCTCGGCGGGCCCTCAAAAATATTGCTTTTTCCCACGGCTTTTGGCCATTTCATAGGGTTTTTGGCCCTAGGAAATGCCAAGTTTTCTTGTAGTGAACCCGACCCAACCTGCCATGAGCCCGCTAAAAAATGGGCTGACCCAACCTGGCCCACCAAGAGTGGTGGGTTGAGATGTTGAACCCAACCCATCTCGTCATAGACTGGAAGGTTGGCGGGCAGCACGTTAAAAAATCAAAAAACAAAAAATAAATATAAAAACTGAAATTCGGGCTGAAACAGGGCTAAAATGGCGGTCAACCCGCCTAATACGGACCAAATGGCAGACTGACCTGCCCGAAATTTGTAAAAGAAAGAAAACTTGTTACTCTCTCCGTCTCATTTTATTTGTCGTATTAGTTTATGCACATCTTTTAAGAAAATGATTGAGTTTATAAATTTTCATGATAACATACACTCCTTGTCTAAAACACCCCATATTAATTGGAGTAGTGAAGTAGTTAAGTAGAAAAAATTTATTAATATAATTGGTTGAAATACAAGGAGTATTGTTGGAAAGAAGTAATTACTACTTTTTTATTTTCTAAAGAGACAAGTAATTTTAGACAATGAAATATTCCAAAATAGGACTTTTA
Organism: Calophaca sinica; assembly: GCA_037113605.1. Lineage (NCBI taxonomy): Eukaryota > Viridiplantae > Streptophyta > Magnoliopsida > Fabales > Fabaceae > Calophaca > Calophaca sinica. The sequence goes on from CM073735.1 coordinate 93,223,282, forward strand.
AAATGAGACGGATGGAGTAGAAAATAAGAAACTAAATAAATATAAAATATATGTTAACTCGATGGGTTGGCCCGGCTCGATCCGGTTGACGGGCTAGGCGGGTTAGGCTAGATAGGTTGGTGAGCTGACATATTATAGCCCAACCTGACCCATTTTAGGCGGGTTGGCTGGCCGACCAGTTAGGCTCAACCCGCTTTGCCATCCCTAGATTTTAGTCTCTTCTGTACCAATTGTTGATATGTCCCAGTTGAACGACAATTGAATGGAGAGACCAAAATCGCAATTAAACGGAACCAAAATTAAAGTATTGTAATACCTAGATAACCTAATTTGCCCGATTAATATATCAGGGGCTAAAACCAAACCCTCGTAATGCCTAAGGTCATAAAGTGCAGTTAGGCCTAATTAATAATTATAATTAATAATTTTTTTGCATGAAATTATAATTAATAATTAATAATAGAAAAAAATGGGAAAGATTTGAAGAGCACGTTCACTTCACCGGTTGCTTTCCAAATTCGAATGCTTAATATCAACAAAAAAGAAAAAGAAAAGAAAAAGGGAGAAGTTATCCACCGCGAACATATCCTACAATAACGCGAACAAAAAATACTGGTTAAACTTTAACCATATAAAATCACAAAAATAAATTATATTTTTAGTCACTTATATTTATTTTAAGTTTTAATTTAGTCTTTTATATATTATTTATTCTGAATTGGTCTCTTATGTCTAAAGTTTACACCAATGTAGTCTTTTTGTTTTAAAATTGTCTCTTATGTTACAAAAAAATATACCGGTGTGGTCTATTATTTTTCAAAATAAGGGACAAAAAGAGATCACTTTGATATAATTTTTGTAATATAAGAGACTATTTCGGAATAAAAAAAAGAGGGATCACAATTAATATATAAGGAATCAATTAAAACTTTAATACATAAGAGACAAAATTAAAACTTAAAATAAACGTAAGGAATAAAAAGTATAATTTAAACAAATCAAAGCAAAAAGACCATACTATTGGTGACACGTGTCAGGTAAACAGAATGAAGGTAACATTAGCGGTCCCACAAGGACCCTATCTAGTCTAGTATAATAAATAATAATAAATAATAAATATAAATAATGTATACTATTATATAAAAAAAGGAGGTCAGTAACTGTTTTTTTGTGTATTATTTTTTTTTATTTTACCCTTTTAACTATTGAGATATTATTACATGGTTAATTATACGGTTAAATAAAGAATAACTCCCACTATCCAAAAAATCAAAAATTTCTTGTTTTAAAACTCAACTAGCCCATTGTAATAATATTATGTCATTCATTAAAAGACATAAATAAAATAAATAAAATGAGAAAGAAAATTAAATTTAAAACAATATTATACAATATATTATAATATTAAATATTAAAATGCGATATAATAATACATACTGAAACGCAATAGAAACACAGAAACACAACTTGATGCTGGTAAACAATAAACTGCATAAAAGGAGAAGCCACATGGAACTGTCCCTCAATAACATCATCAAAGATCAAACAGACTGAGAGAGATAGAGATAGGAAAAAAAAAAAAAAAGAAGAAGAAGAAGAAAAGAAGAGTAATGGCAACACTGGGTGGCGCTCGCGATGTGGCAGGAAACCAGAACAGCCTTGAGATCGATAGTCTCGCTCGCTTTGCTGTTGAAGAACACAACAAAAAACAGGTTTCTTTTTATTTTTTCCCCCTTAAAAAATAATTATTTTTTGTTCTGCATTTTTTTTTGTTTCCCGTGAAATTCATATATTTTATGTTAATTTCTTATTGGATTTTGGCAATTACGTTGCAGTTTTAGCATTTGTTCCCAAATACGCATGTTTTTGAATATGATCTAATCTTATCCTTTCATTTTTCATTTTGTGGTATGGGGATTTCAATTTCAATATTCTTATTTTTATTTTGGGTTTTCTCCATAATTCTTTGTTGAATTGTTGATGGTTATGCAGAATTCACTTCTGGAATTTGCAAGGGTGATAAATGCAAAACAGCAAGTGGTTGCTGGTACCTTGCATCACATCACTTTAGAGGCAAAAGATGGGGGCAATAAGAAGGTTTATGAGGCCAAGGTTTGGGAAAAGGCATGGATGAACTTCAAGGAGGTACAGGAGTTCAAGCTTGTTGGAGATGCACCTGCAGAGTCAAGTGCTTAGCTACAGGTATTTGATTACACCACACAATTGCTTGCTCCTGCCTGATTTTTAAATATGAACTGTTTATGATGAATGCAAATCTTCAATATTACTAACTAGTTTTCTAACTTTTCTTGGCCATTCTAAAGATGACTCACAAACTGAGTTTAGAATAAGTAGGGGAAGAAGTAGGGTAAGGGGGTTAATTAAAAGCAAGGTTTTTAATTGCAGGCACGGTCGCGGTTGCATTTACGCCGCGATCCTTCATATTGCGTAAAGTTGCAAACAAATGTGACTGCAATTGCAGTAGCGATATGGTTGAGGAGGTTCCAAAAGCCTTGACATTGCAGCTGCAGTCACGGTCGTGGTCCTTTATTTAAAACCTTGATGAAGAGAAAAAAAGAGCTTGAAGTCTAAAGATCAGTTTCTGGTTTAATAATGGACTTATGTGTGAGTTATTGTGCTTCTGATATTGATGAATGAATTGACAGTGTTCATCCATTTTGTTGTTGCTATGTGAAAAACCTGAAAAAGCTGGGGTTTTACTGGTGTGTAATTTCTATTTGGTGTATATGCTGCCTATTTATAACTCGAGAATAAGTGGTTGCTCATCTTTGCAACAAAATGTATGTGAAACTAGAAAATTTCCAATTCATTATTTGATCAAATTCACTGGTTTAATTTTTCATTCCACTATTCAGAAAGAAATTGGATATTGGCATGAGTTGTATAGCATTTGGAAGTGAAAAACATTATCACCAAATTTCCAAATTTCCCCAAGTATTTGTAGCTTTGGGATAGGGGAGAATGTCCTTTCCACTACTTTACCTCTGCTCCTTTTAAGAACTATGGTATTATGTCACTAATTTAGGACTCATTTGTTGCATTTCTTACGAAGCAGAGATTTGTTTTTTTAAAAGGGAAATGAATCTTCTCATGTTAGATTTTCACACCATCTTGTTGTAAGAAACTGTGTTTATATTTCTCTTCTAGACATTCACAAATCTTGGTTCGGCTTTACATTTTTGGTGTCTATGAAGAGAGTCATTGATACAAATTTTTTCATGATAAGGTCATGTGAAAATCTTAATATTAGGATCCATTCCTGTTTTAAAGTGAGGCATTTGCAAAGTTTTCCTTTGCTCAAATGCTCTTGATTTCATTCCATGTCCTATATAAGGATCTCTATATCCTGTATTCATGGCATGCTAGTAGCAATTGGCCTTTGCTGCCAATAAGGAGTACTGTTAATGCTTAATATATATATAATATGCATGATTGCTTTGCGTTTTTTTAACATTAACATAACCAATGAGTAATACTCATTTTATGTTTTAAGAATCTCCAAAAGGAGTACTCATTTAATGTTGGTGCAAAAGGTATATAAAATCCTTTTGGTACCAATCAGTATTATCTTTACTCATTTTTCTTGTTCTTATATTAACAATTTATCTAGTTTGTCAGCTTGACACATGCCATCGTGTCACTAGTTATTTGGATTGGTAAAGATGCCTTCCTTTATTTTTCAGGTTACTGAAGAATAAAAATTATGTGCTCAGGTTGGCTCGAAGGTGGAAAGCCTAAGGATATTTTATAACCATGCTATGTATGAAATAAATCTAACTATTGCCTTCGAGATTTGATACTTATCATGAGTGTTGGAATTCTAGTTTCATCTCAAATCATATAAATCTAGAGTTCTTGATATAATTTAATCTTAAATATAATATTTTTACATATAATTTTAACAAGAGATTTGATTTATGAGTTACCTGAAAATAACAAAGATGGTGTAGTCATTATTAGTTTAGGGATCTGTGAGAGAAAGGAACTACTCCTTTCAAATTGGTTGCTTTGTGTTTGTTTCAATTAGGGGTGGGATTAGGCTAGCTATGGCCTAGCCTACATCAGGCTCAAGTTAAGGCCAGGCCATTTTTTTTTTTAAATATACAAGACTAAAACTCTTTGAGAAACCTATTTAGCTAAAAAGGTCAGACTTCAGGCGTCGGAAAAAACCTTTTATGCTTAGCATGCCGACCTATTTAAGAAAATTTAAATAAGAAGTGCTATTATTACTATATTAGATTTTGTACATTATGTTAAATCATATAATTGTATGCCTTTTTAATAAATTAAACATATTGACATACATAATTTTTTTTGACATGATATAAATATTTTGTTGCAAAATAGAATTTAGATAAGCTATCATATAAGGTCAGCCTCGCTAAAAGGTCAGATTAGATCTTAAAGATTTATATCGTACAAATAAATCAAAATCAGTCCTTATAGAACTCAGGCTGGCTTAATTATTTTCATCTGTATGTCTCATGTCTCTTAGTGGTAGTGGTTTTAATTTTAATTACATTTTTTATAGGTTATTATAAATAGTGAACTATTAGCCTGTTAGTCTATTTAAAGATAAGTGAGATGACTTATTTAAATATGCTAATATGAAATAGGCTTTTAAATATACTAATAGGTTATCTTAGATTTTCAAAAAAGTTAGGTTAGACCTAAAAAAAGCTTATGACAAGTAACATGCGAGACTTGTGCCTTGAGTTTTTTGAACAGGCCAAGCTTGAGCCTAACGGGGCGAGTGGCTAATCTTGTGCCTAAACACTTATTTTAAACCTATCTTAGTCATTCTAAACCTTACCTAAGAGCTGCTCAAGGACCCTAAGGATTTCTTATCGGAATTCAGTTGCACTATCCTCTACTTATTAGTCTCATCTCCTTTATGTTTCTAAGGAGGAAAACCTTTGGTAAGCCTTTCCTTTTTCTGGTTTGAACTTCACTTGGGTTTTTGGGATTTTAACCTTTATATTTGGACTTCCTGGTGATCTTGATGGCAGGAACTGGAAATGGAACGTTCGTAGCTTTTCTATACCTTTTGGAACTCACAAACTAGTCTAATGTATGGGGTGGATGATCCTATGAAAAGAGACCTAGGGCTTCAAATAGCATGTTAGGGATGTCTTATGATCCATATGCTTGCGGGGCAAGTTAATTGTTGTTGATCATTGCAAGAGCAGTGATTTTGATTGATTTGTGTTATACCCTAATTTTGTCCACCCCTTTTTATATTTTATTTTTAATTTTTACTCATGTTAAATAAATATATATGATATATAAATAAAATAAAAAGAAAAGAAAAGGAAATAAAAAAAAGAGAAAAAAAGAAAAATATGAGAGAGGAGTGCAAATAGCTAGATAGGGGGCACCACTAGCAATATGCTAGTGGGCTGGTGGTCTAAATTGCTGACCAGTGTTTGGAGCGAATGGAGAACCAACCGAAAGAGATCTTTCCTCGATTTGGAACCACTCCATCTCTACATCATCGATCGGAAGCATCTGAGACACACAGATCCGTCCGCCGTGTTCAACGTGACGATGTTCTGTGTAGATCTCCGATCTGCTCTCCTCGCTGCAAAAGATCTCAAATCCACTCTCCTTGCCGCCACAAATCTTCGGTTCGTTCTTCTCATGGCCATAGATCTCAGATCCGTTCTCCTCACAGCAGGAGAGCTTTGAATCAAGCTCCACACGACCAAAATTTGCTAGATAGTTCTTCCTCCCGAAGGTCTGGGAGGCGTTCTCTGCAACATCGTCGAAACAGTCTCCTCATCGGCGTGATGTGACAGAGAGAAGCAACACTCCGCCGCACAAGAGTTCGTCTCATTCACGCATCGTGAGAGGTACCTCATCCTCAGTTTCCCTTCGGAGGAGCGATGATGAGGATGAAACTGGTTGTCCATTCGTGCCGTTCATGATGAGAATAGCCAAATTTTTTATTCCAAAGGCACTACAGAAACCCCTGCCGCTAGATACCTACAATGGAACTGGTGATTCAGACAAGCACATCAGATGCTTTGACACAATCATGGGGTACCGAGGGGCTGAGGGACCAATCAAATGCAAGATCTTCCCCTTGACGTTGAAAAACGCGGCACTAACTGGTTCCAAGGCTTAAAGAAGAATTTTGTAGATTCATGGTATAACTTCACACATCAATTTTTGTCACATTTCACAACTTTGAGGGTTCAGCCAAAGTCGGTGACAACATTGGCAACTGTTGCGGCTCATGCAAATGCACCTAATCGTAACTCGAAATAAAGTGGAGAATATTTAAGACTCCGAATGTCAAACCCACGGGGAATGCGTGATTACTAACATAGTAGGGATCATTTATTATTTACACGGATAGTTATTACGAGGACTAAAACGATTAAACAATAATAATAAAGCAAATATGCAAGAATAGAACAGAGATCAAATAGAGAAACCTAGTGGAACCAGGTTCACTAATACTTAGTCTTTGAATTTATTAACTAACTATTATGATCTATATTCCCTATTTGAAAGCTAGTCACTAACTCTTATATTATTAATACCCAATGATCATGCAATATTAATAGTCTTCTTCCTAAGAACTACCCTCAATGATCATGCAATGCAATTAGCAAAAAGAGCATTAAGAAACAATGAGTTTATCAATTCAATGACTGATTGGAAACAAGAAATTATCCTTGATCCGGCATAGCGAGTTCAGTTATTCCTAGAGTTCCGTTAACTAATTGTGGTACGATTGCCTGCAATTAACTTATAACTTGTTAAGGATTGGCCATATCCTATTCGATTAAGCACACTAAGAACAACACATTCAATAAGATAATAAGAAATTCATAGCAGTAATTAAATAAATATCAAAGACATAGTAAAGACATAGTAAAAGATGCCCCATCACCCCTAGTGATGGAATTAGCTACTCATAGTATTTCTCAATAACATAGAATAACAAATATCCAAATAAGAAATCATAAAAGAAAAAGAAAGACAAGAGGTAAGAGGCAAGAGGCAAGGTCAAAAGCCAAAAGCCTCCAGCAGTCTCCAAACAGGGTTGAGAATGCCTATTTATAGGCTTATCTGCGCACTAGGTCAAACTGGCTTCAAATCTGTGGGATTTGGGCTTAGGTTCAGCCGTACCGTGTATATACACGGCTGTATTGAATTTAAGCTTTGGTATTGGCTCGTACTTCTGCACTAGGTGCGGCCTGACTGCTTTGGCTACGGTCGTACTGTCTTTCGACGCCAGGATGTACTGACCATGAGTTATGCCCCTACTGCTGTGCCCAGTTAGGTACGATCGTACTGACATTAGGTAAGACCGTATTGAATGTCTAGAATCACCAAAAAACCGCTCAAATCTTGCCATAATTAAATCTTTTGCTTCCCGTGTTGCCTTTTTTAATTTTATGCATAAATGAGGAGATAGTGAGCATATCTTATCTAATAAGGAAAAAAATCATAATATTTTATACTCAAAATTGTAGACAAATTTGGGGTTTATCAGTAGCAATACATCAGAAGAAGGAAGAGTGTCTCAAAGATTACATTGAACGCTTTAACAAGGAAGCAGTTTTTGTGAAGATAGCCTCAAATGAAATGAAGCTATACTTACTTAAACAAGGTTTGCTCGAGGATTGTCTGTTCAGTGTCAATATCGGCGTGCCGAATGATCTGAACGACTTCCTTAAACGAGCAGAAAAGTACATAAACTATGAGGAGAAGCTTGTGGCAACTAAGGTCAAACAGAAGGTGGCACAAGACAAGACAGGGGCATTGTGACGATAAATCTCGCAAAGAGCGTGAGGTCCAAACTCCTTTGGGAAAATATGACGAGTATACTCTGTTGAATACCTCACGTACACGTATTCTGAACGAATGCACAAATGCGGAGTTTCGTGAAGCAGGTAAGTCGAAGTACTGCCGTTTCCACAAGACTGTAGGGCACAATACCGATGATTGCGTTTAGCTTAAAGTTGTAATTGAGCAACAAAACCAAAGGGGCAAGTTGTAAAAATACACCAACTACAAAACTCGGTCTGGAGAAAAAATGTTGAGGTCCCGATCACCAAGACCCAAGAGGAGTCAAGCCACGACTGCTGCTATCGTGCAAACTGAGAAGTGAGATCATGCTTCCGATGAGAGCAATGAGCAGGCTAGGGTTTTACCCATAGCGATGGTTATATGTAGAGGATTCTCTGACCAAGGAGGTGCTAGTATTAACTCGGCAAAGAGGAAACTGAGGGAAGCAATGATCATCTCTACTATCCATCGTCCAACTAATAGGAAAAAATCGAGTAGGCCATTATTGGCTTTCTATGATGAGGACCTCGTCAATGGAAAGCTAAACTAATAGATAACACTGCTGGTACGGGCCTGCATGGCGAACTTTGATGTGCGAAGAATCCTTATCGATCAAGGGAGCTCTGCCGACATCATATTCCATGAGCTGTTAAAGACCTTAAAGCTACCTGTAACGCCCATACTTCAATCATAATTGAAAGCACGATAAATTACATTAAAGCACATGAATTACTAAAAATTTAAAACTTGTTTAACAAATACAAGTCCTAAATTAAAGGTAGTCATAAATCTAACATTAGATTACAACTTCCTCCAAGTCATAAAACTTGAGATATCATAATACAAGACTACATTTTGTCAATTACAACAAAAGAAGTCAAGCTACATCTTCCAAATGACCATAAGCTAGAAGAAATAGGCCTTTAACATCGCCTAATCCTCCTTTGGTACCTGCTTGTCTGGAAAAAAAAAACAACAATGAAAAAGATGAGATTAAAAATCTCGGTGAGTCCTTCACGGGCTCCTTACAATCTCTAACCGAATCATACAACTTTGGAGAAATAACTAGTTATGAAACACAAAATAATTTCACTTAAGAGAACATAATCATTTCTTGGTTTGTATTTAGCACGACTGATATATTCCCATAGGGTCTAATTGTTGTTAAACTAGGAATCTACGTTACCAGATTCAGTCATATGCTTAGTCATAGACCCCAATCAACGTAACTACGGTATGTATGGTTAGACGTCTATAACCTGCAAGTGGCGTTCCATGAGTCTAACCATACCGTCATCTCCTCTTATGAGGAATCTTACATCAAGTCTTAAGCATTTCTTTTTCATAAACTTCTGCACAAATTTATACTGCAGTAACTCATAAACAATGCAAACAACATTTGAATTACTCATTTCATTGGAATTCACAACATATTTTGGCATACAAGACAAACCCATTTTTCCTATGCTGAAAACATTCCATATCTAGACTTCCAATCCCCAACATATAACTTAAAATCAATAAATATTGGAAAGAAGAAAACTCTTGCATCCAGAAAAACTTCTATTTATAAACAGTAAAAACCCTAACTCACCCGCACATGAGACTTATGGATGCCCACAAAACAATAAGAAGGAACTCACCTTAGATGATGTTCATAAGCTTAAAAGTTAGTAGTCAAAACAAGTACATGCTAGCTGAAAAACTCCTTATTCTCCTCAGATCCGGTTTTTTTTAGATGGCGTTCTTTCCTCCTCTTCCAACATTCCTCAATCTTTCTCGATTCTTCAATTATCAGCCGCTACTCTTTTCTCCTTTGAATTTCATACTGTTTCCTCACTAAATCTCACTCTCTCTTAAGCCCTTATGCTCTCCTTCTCTTGCTTGAACTCTCCCTTTCTTTCTCTGAGTTTTTCGTAAGTTTGCAGAAGATGAGAAATGAGAAAAGGGGTGGTCTATCTGACCATCTAATAAAAGGAAGAAGGTATACTTTCTTTTCCAAAGAGACCATAATACCCCTCTACTAGTAAAGGAATTTACTTCCTTGCCCTTAATGATTTTGGTATTAACACTTTTATCTTGAAGTTGTACTTATGGCTCTACTAGAGACACTAACAATAGTAAATATCCAGAGGTTTGTTAACGCCAGATGCTAGCTTCCACCAGATGCTAGCTTCCACCAGAAGATCATCTATCCTCACCAGAGCGTCACTATCGTCTCCTCAACAGAGGATCACTATCGTCTCCTCACCAGAGGGTAATTATCGACCAGAGGATCTATTAAAGACCGGACGATCTATAATTAGCAGATGCAAAAATATAATAGTATAAATTCAGAGTCTACCATATTTCTCTTAGACTTAAAAGAATAACCATTGCAAACATATAAATAATAAGCTAGGTGGGGTGTCACACTACCGGAGAAGGACCTCATTCCATATAGTGAATTTGACTTGCAAGGCTTTAATAACTTGAGAACCAAGCCTTTCGAATACATTGAGCTGATGGTCACGTCCGGAGAGGAGCTGACTACGAAGACCGTCAAAGTGCAATTTATCGTCCTCCATCACAAATTAGTGTACTATTGCATAGTGGGACGTCCCACCTTGGGTGAGCTCGGGGTTAAAGGAACTATATGGTCTTAAGCAAGCTCCTAGAGCTTGGTATGATAGACTGAGCTCCTTTTTAATGGAAAATGGTTTTACAAGAAGTCAAATAGACACTACTCTATTTAGAAAAACTTCAAATAAGCATTTTTACACTTGTTCAAATATATGTTGATGACATTATTTTTGGTGCTACTAATGAAAGCCTTTGGAAAGAATTTTCTAAGTAAATACAGGCTAAATTTGAGATGAGCATGATGGTATTTATATTCATCAAAGCAAATACATCAAGGAATTGCTCAAGAAATTCAAGATGGTTGATTGCAAGCCAATGTGCACTCCTATGCATCTCACTTGTATTTTATGCAAAGATGAAAATGGTAAGAAGGTAGATCAAAAGCATTATAGAGATATGATTAGCTCTCTACTCTATCTTACTGCTTTAAGACCTGATATTATGTTCAGCATCTGCCTCTATATTAGGTTTCAATCTGATCCTATAGAATCAAACTTGAGTGCTGTAAAAAGAATTTTTAGATATTTACAATGAACTACTAATCTTGATTTGCTTTATAAGGAATCAAAAGATTACAAGTTAGTAGGTTTCTGTGATGCTGACTTTGCTGGAGACTGCATTGAAAGAAAGAGCACAAGTAGAGGCTGTCAATTCCTTGGAGCAAATATTGTGTCCTGGTCAAGCAAAAGACAAAGCATAATTGCACTCTCAACAGTAGAAGCTGAATACATCTCAGCAGCAAGTTGCAGTTCTCAACTTCTGTGGATGAAATATCAATTTGAAGACTACTTGATTAAAGAGAGTAACATTCCTATCTTTTGTGATAATAATACTTCTGCAACATGTCTTACTAAAAATCCCATATTGCATTCATAAGCAAAACATATTGAGATTGAACATCATTTTATAAGAGACTAAGTCCAAAAGGGAGTACTTGAAATAAAATTTGTTGACACTGATCACCAGTGGGCTGACATTTTCACAAAACCCCTTGCTGAAGATAGATTCAATTTTATAAGAAGAAATTTAAACTTTCATCTTATAAAAGAATGATTAGTTAATCTCAACGTCTTGTGCATCATGCATCTTATTGTTTGCATCTGGTATGATCTCAGCATCTGAATGAGTAAGCATCTTATGTGTCATTCACTTTGCATCATTCAGTATCTGGTGAATATAAATGTTTGCATCTGGTATATAAATGTTTGCATCTGGTCACACACATGTCAAATACGTGCTTGCTGAAACGTCCCTTCCTTACCTACTGAGTCATGATTTATTTACGTTTTTATTGCGTTACTTATCATTTTGGAAACTGTGCATTAAATGAAAGGAATCTTTGTATTTTTATTTTATTTTTTGATTTATTTTTATTTCCCTGAAATGCGAAACGGTTTTACGAAAATACTTTGTTCAAAACCTCTCCACTACTTTTCCCACTCTCCCACTACTTTTGTACTATTCATTCCCTCTGTTTTCTGCAAACCTCTATCTCTCTTTGAAACCTAAACCTCCATCTCAAGCTCCTCTGCTACTATGACGAACGTTCAAGTGTATGACACTACAACCATGTTCAACACCATGACTAAAGGAAAAGTTCTTATTGAGAATATGGTTGATTTTAACCACTTGGCAAAATTTGGTTTTGATTTCACTGACGGGTTGGATCGCTTGGGCTGGAGAAATTATTTTCAATGGGAAGCAAAGGTAGTGCTTCTCAATGCTGTTAGAGAACTCTGGGGCAATGCCAGAATACATGTTGGAAGCCTCCTCAAGGCTTATATAAAAGGTTTTCTGTTTGTGGTAACTCCAAAGGCCATTGCTGAACTTATGGAATGCTCTGATGAAGGAGTAAGCTATTTTGAAGGATGGGAAACAACATTTAATGGTATAGAGGCTATGGATGAAGCTCTATTTGAGAACTATCAACAACTGAAAGCTTCGAAGAAACCCCTGATTGCAAAGAATTTGAAGTCTCACTACAGGGTTCTTCATAAGCTGATCTCAAAATGTGTTATTTTGAAGGCTGAATTATCTGACATTGTGAACAATGAACATAAATTTATCATAAGTCACTACAGGGTTGGTAAAAAAGTCAATCGGCCAAGGTTGTTAATGACCACACTGAAGCATGTTGTTGTGAATTCAAGGGTTGGATCCTCTGAAGAGAAGCATATCTACAAAACCATTTGCTATGCTGTTCTTCTCTCTGAACTAATGCAGAAGCAAGGGATTGTGAGAAAGCTGGCAACACCTTGCTACAGTAGCTCAGTTAGTAATAGCAAGGTGTTCCCCGTGTACTTAAGCCCTCTGGTCACGGGTTCGAGCCGCGTGGAAGGCAAAAACTCCCTTAGAGGGGGGAGAAGTCCTATGAGTGGCAGTACAGGGGGGTAACCAAGACCTAGTAACCCTGGCTGTTACAATAAAAATCAACTTTTATTGTAACACCCCGGATTTACCACTGGGCTTTACCACTTTAGGATTTACCGTTGGGCTTTACCGAACATGCCAATTATAGAACTTCTCCACCCCCTTGTGGAGTTTTTGCCTTCCCAAGGACAAGTGGATACTACACTTTTAAGGAAATCATCTAAAAAGCATTTCATAGTAGTTCAAATATTTGTAGACGATATTATCTTTGGTGCTACTCATGAATCTCTATGTGAGGAATTCTCTAAGCTTATTCAGAATGAGTATGAGATGAGTATGATGGGAGAATTGAAGTTCTTGCTTGGTATTCAAATCAAGCAATGTCAAGATGGAACCTATATCCATCAGACTAAATATGTGAAAGAATTTTTAAAGACGTTTAAGCTAGAGGAAACCAAACCAATGAGCACACCAATGCTTCCTACATGTTCTCTAAGCAAAGATGAATCGAGTAAAAAGATAGACTAAAAGGTATATAGAGATATGATAGGTTCACTCTATTATCTTACTGCCTTAAGGCCAGATATAATATTTAGTGTATGGTTATGTGCTACATTCCAATCTGATCCTAGAGAATCTCATTTAACTGTTGTTAAGAGAATCTTTAGGTATCTTAAAGGAACTACTAATCTTGGTTTACTTTAGAAGAAATTAGATGATTACAAGTTAGTAGGTTTCTGTGATGCTGACTTTGCTGGGGATAGAATTGAAAGAAAGAGCACTAGTGGTGGCTGCCAATTTCTTGGAGCAATCTTTATCTCTTTGTCCAGTAAAAGACAGAGCACAATAGCACAATCAACATTAGAAGCTGAGTATATATCTGCAGCAAGTTGTAGCTCACAACTTCTATGGATAAAATATCAGCTTGAGGATTACCAGATAAAAGAGAGTAACATTCCCATCTTCTGTGATAATACCTCTGCTATATGTTTGACTAAGAATCCTATTTTACATTCAAGAGCTAAACACATTGAAATTAAACATCATTTTATAAGAGATTATATTTAGAAAGGGATACTTGAAATTAAATTTATTGATACTGACCATTAATGGGCAGATATCCTTAGAAAACCCCTTGCTGAAGATAGGTTCAGCTTTATAAGGAAAACTTGAATTTTCATCTTATAAAGGAATGAATGTTTAAATTGAATATATTTGCCTCTGATATGTGTGCCTCTGATATGCTTGCATCTGATAATAACATGTGCCTCTAATATTGGTTATTGCGTCTGGTGATAACATATATGCCTCTGATACCATACTGCCTCTGTTTATATTATATATATCATCTGTTGTTGTATGCATCTGGTAACTGTTCATATTCACATGTGTCTGGTGCATTCATTATGAGTTCCTTTTGGGAATTTTAATATACACGTGTCTCTCTGAGACTGGTTGATGCGTTAGTGGATGAGAATTACTCTTTGCTGAGTCATAATTGCTTTTACTGCCCGAGGATAGTTTTACTGCACCTCTTTAACACAGTGTTTGAAACATTTCATTTTTGAAACGACAGTTTTATTAATGCTTTTAATTTTATTTTGAAAACTAATGAAGACAGTTTGCTTTCTCAAACACATTTATACCCACTCACTCACTTCACTCACCCACTACCCACACTATCACTCTGAGAAGTCTCACTCTTTGAACCCTAAATCCCTTTCACATTTTGTCTTCTTTTTCTCTCTGCATTCTCTCTGCAACCTTCTGCAATGGCTCAACAACAACAACAAATTTTTGCTCCCCGGAACACTCCACAACCCACAGTGGATATTGAACTCAATGATCTCACTGTTCTGTGCAAAGCTCGTGTTGGTCTTCAAGAACTGGCTAAGAATGACTACGACTTCAGAATCCACTTCACTGATATGGGTTAGATCGAATACTTCTTTGTTGAATCCAGAGATATCCACCCAGAACTAGTTAAAGAATTCTGGTGGTTTGCATCTGTAGGGAAATCGCGCAATAATCAAAGATAAAATGCAGCAGAAAAAAAAATTTCCCTTCCATGGATCCTTGCGAATGGTCATGATTCAGGGATTACATTGGTTACCTCTTGTAGCGCTGACCGTTGCAGACGAGAACTGGAGTTGAGCACGAGTGTCGTACTGATGACAACGCCTCTACGCAATCCACACACGCACGACTTGAATGGGGTGGCCATCGCTTCATCGTGGTTAGCCGATTTAATCTGAGCCGGTAGTCACGAACGCACCCAAGGTCTCTCAGTACGGCTGGGATTAATTCCTTGTCTTAACTTTCAGCTTAAGTGTTCTATTTATAGAACCACGTAAGACTGACCTAGCAGCGCATCGTAGGTTACCATGTGCTGCGTTGCTCTTAACTTATGATGGTGTGTCATAAGAGCGCACCACTGAATAAAACGAGTCTTACTCATTTATATTTAATCTCCCATTAATCCGTTCTTATGTGTGTGACCCTGTAGGTTCCCGTAACATTGGAAATAATATTAAATCACTATTTAATATTATAAACAGAGAGCGGTGTCTAGCAACACATCACTGCTACCTAAGTAACGAGAATGTCAGTGTCATGACGTAACCTTTCCGTGATAATGATCACGTGTATAATTACCCTTTTGTCCTTATATCTATATTGAACACAAGGCATAGTGTGTGTCACCCTTGTATAGTTCAACATTATATTCCTTGATACCCAAGTAGACTAAGTAACAACAAATAAGATTAATATCTCA
This sequence comes from Calophaca sinica, assembly GCA_037113605.1. Taxonomy (NCBI): domain Eukaryota; kingdom Viridiplantae; phylum Streptophyta; class Magnoliopsida; order Fabales; family Fabaceae; genus Calophaca; species Calophaca sinica. The sequence continues at coordinate 93,238,874 of CM073735.1, forward strand.
TATTGGCTTATGTCAGCATGGCCATGCATTTTACAGTCATACTCTATCAAGGGGCCCACAGATATTACTCTTGCTATGTAGGAGGGGCAAATCCCATCTAGGTCACTCATGTCCCTCTGCATGACTCGTGGAGTGCCAAGTTAACCGACTTTATAATTGTCTTGTTACAGACAATGTTTGACGGCAACAAAACACTCAACTCCTCATGTAGGGACCATAGTGGTTTCAGGTCAAAGGGTGGAATACACCACTATCACTGTGAGAACAACTTATGACACTTACATAACGCACTATACAGTATTCTCATGGCGGGTCAATCCAGTACACAATTACCCTAATATATACCTATGTGGTGACTTGATATCTCATATGTATAACTTGTGAGATAAGGTTATCAGTCCACCCACATATGCCCTTATTGATAATAGTACTCAACTACGGATGTTTAAAAGTAAGTTCTATAGTATCTCACAACCGAGTCATCTACTCGATGTTCTATTAATATTGAACTTTTACTCAAGGACTTCATTACGTTGAAACAAACATAATAACTGAAATGCCTCATATAATAGATAAATAACATGTTACAAATTATAAGTAAGAAAGGAACTACATTGGCCTCTAGGGCTTACACTAACAATCTCTCACTAGCACTAGAGCCAATTAGGCATGTACCTAATACCCATAGATCTAGTATGACCATCATGCTTCTGTTAGGTAAGAGGCTTTGTAAGTGGGTCAACAACATTGTCAAGTATTGGTACTCTGCATATCTTTATATCTCCTCTATCGATAATATCTCGAATGAGATGGAAGCGCCTAAGTATGTGTTTAGATCGCTGGTGAGATATAGGTTCCTTAGTTTATACAATGGTACCATTGTTATCACAATAGAGATCAATGGGATCCACAATGCTAGGAACTGTACCAAGGTCAGTAATAAACTTCTTGATCCAAATAGCCTTTTTTGCTGCATTGGAAGCAGCAATATACTCGGCCTCTATAGTAGAATCAGTGACTGTTTCCTGCTTTGAACTCTTCCAGCTCATAGCGCCACCATTTAGGCAAAACACATAATCAGATTGCCATTTAGAATCATCTTTATCTGTCTGGAAGCTAGCATCGGTGTAACCTATTACAGCGAGCTCTTCCTGACCTCCATATACCAAGAATGAATCCTTAGTTCTTCTCAAGTACTTAAGGATGTTCTTGACAGCAACCCAATGACCATCACCGGGATCAGACTGGTACCTGCTCATTGTGCTCAAGGCATACGAGACATTCGGTCAGGTACATAACATGGCATACATGATAGATCCAATTGCAGAAGCATATGGAATCTTATTCATGCGATCCCTCTCTTCCTGAGTATAAGGGGATTGTGCTTTTGGTAGGCATACGCCATGTGTCATAGGCAGGAATCATTTCTTAGAATCATGCATATTAAAGCGTCTCAGGACTTTGTCTATGTATGTACTCTGACTCAGGCCAAGCAATCTTTGCGATCTATCTGTATAGATCCTGATTCCTAATATGTAGGTAGCTTCACCCAAATTTTTCATAGAAAAGCAATTACCTAACCAAGTCTTAACTTGTTGCAAAATAGCGACGTTGTTTCCGATGAGTAATATGTCATCCACATATAACACCAGGAATACAACTATGCTCCCACTAACCTTCTTGTAAACACAAGGTTCATCTTCATTTTTTATGAATCCAAACTGTCTCACAGTTTCATCAAAATGAAGATTCCAACTTCTGGAAGTTTGCTTGCTTCAATCCATAGATTGATCGCTGCAACTTGCATACTTTCTTGGCATCATCTAGAGTGTCAAAACCTTCAGGTTGTGTCATGTACACGTCCTCAAGGAGATTTCCATTAAGGAAAGCAGTCTTGATATCCATTTGCCATATTTCATAGTCATGGTATGCAGCGATGGCAAGTAAAATCTGAACAGATTTAAGCATTGCAACTGGTGAAAAAGTTTCATCATAGTCTACACCATGAATTTGCTTGAAACCCTTAGCAACCAGTCGTGTCTTATAGGTATGAACCTTACCATCCATGTCAGTCTTCTTTTTGAAGACCCACTTGTACCCTATGGGAGTAACTCCTTCAGGTGGCTCTACTAAGGTCCATACCTAGTTAGTGTACATGGAGTCCATCTCAGATTTCATGGCCTCAAGTCACTTCTCAGATTCAGGGTCGTAATGGCCTCCTGGTAAGTCACAGGCTCATCTTGATCCATGAGAAATACATCTCCCTATTGAGTCATGAGAAATCCATATCTCTCGGGTTGGTGGCGTATCCTGCTTGACCTACGCTGGTCTTGTGTTGCTTGAGCAGGCTGTTCTATCACAACATCTTATGTAGGCTGCTCTTGTTCCTCCATAGGTGTGTCGCTACTTTGTGATATTCTTACCTAGTTGGTTTTGCACTTCATTCTTGAATTCTTTGAACTTTTCAAAAGATTCTGATTTGTGTTTCATGAGATACACGAATCCATATCTACTATAATCATCAGTAAATGTGATGAAGTACTGAAAACCTCCTCTGGCTGATGTGTTTAGTGGTCCACATACATCAGTATGTACGAGGCCCAAAAGATCACTAGCCCTTTCACCTTTTCCTATGAATGGGGTTTTTGTCATCTTTCCTAATAAACAAGATTCACATGTCTCAAATGATTCATAATCAAAAGAGTCCAAGAATCCATCTTTATGGAGTTTGGAAATACGCTTCTCATTTATATGGCCTAAACAACAATGCCAAAGATAAGTCGGATTCAACTCATTTGGTTCCATCCTTTTTGTATTGATGTTATAAATAGGCGTTTCGAGATCAAAGACATAAAGTCCATTACTCATTTGTGCACTAGCATAGAAAATATCATTTAAATAAATAGAGCAACATTTGTCCTTTATTATAAATGAAAAACCAAACTTGCCCAAACAAGAAACGTAAATAATATTCCTGCTAATTGCAGGCACAAAATAACAGTTCTCTAACTGAATAATAAGCCCACTGGGCAAAGTCAATACATAAGTTCCCACAGCTAAAGCAGCAACTTTTGCTCCATTGCCAACTCGTAGATCAACTTCGCCCTTTGCCAATGGTCTACTCCTTTTAAGCTCCTGCACATTAGTACAAATGGGAGACCCACATCCAGTATCTAATACCCATGATGCAGAAGTAGATAAATTGACTTCTATAACAAAAATAACTGAGGTGGAAGTCTCACTTCCCTTCTTCTTTTCTTCCAGGTACTTTGGGGAGTTCCTCTTCCAATGTCCAGTCACACCGCAATGGAAGCAATTTCCCTCTTTAGCCACACCGCCCTTAGGCTTCAAAGCATAAGTCACAGGTTTGGGCTTGTTAATTCCCTTGCCCTTACCCTTATACTTGTTCATGGGCTTCTTGAACTGCTTCTTGCCCTTTCCACCATCGACCATCAAAATGGCCTTCCCTTTCCCTTTGTTGATGTTATGTTCTGCAGTTCTTAACATGCTTAACAGTTCTGGCATTGTTTTGTCCATGTCATTCATAGTGAAATTCATGACAAACTGATTGAAACTCTCCGGCAACGATTGCAGGATCAAATCAATCGCAAGCTCTCGCCTTAAGGAAAATCCCAATCGATCAAGGTTCTCAACATACCCAATAATTTTGAGTACATAGGGACCTACAGAGCATCCTTCTGCCAGTTTGCTTTGGAAAAGGGCTTTGGAAACTTCATACCGCTCATTCCTAGCTTGCTCTTGATAGAGCATCTTGAGGTGTTTGATCATATCGAATGCTTCCATGTTCTCATGTTGCTTCTGAAGCTCAGAGTTCATAGTAGCCAGCATGAGGCAGCTAACTTCCAGGGCATCATCTTGATGCTTCTTATAACCATCCTTTTCAGCCCTAGGGGCAGTAGCAGCCGATGGCTCTTGGGGAAGGGCCCCTTCGAGAACATACGACTTTTTCTCTTGTTCGAGGACAATCCTCAAGTTTCAGTGCCAGTCCAGAAAGTTTGTTCCAGACAACTTATCCTTATGAAGGATTGATCGCAGTAGGTTATTGTGAGTATTTGATGCCATGGTAATCTACATTAAGAAAATATGTAGAATATAAGTATCATGCAATAAACATGTTTAATTAGGTCTTTAATTAAATACGCCTCCCACTATTTTACTTAAACCAATGACCCTCAACATTGATTCGGAAAATCCTATTGGAAGATTTTCTAGTGGGCCGAGATCCATATTTCACTTTATTTTAAGTCAGTTTTGGCTGACCACTTAAAACTCAGTTATTTAGGTAGGAACTCTTTCCAATTGTATCTCATACAATTCTCGGTTATTTGGGTGAATAACTATTATCCTGATCCATCACATGGATAGTTCCCAACTTACTTGCCTCTAAACCTTTCAATCCTATTATACTCGGTTTAGTTAAGTTAGACCCAAAGATAGCATTTGGATATTACATTTATCCCATTGCATTTTACTAGTATTGAAAATGTACTTCGCTTTGGCGAACCCACATTTTGGATATTAGTCTTGATGAGTGCTAACTATTGGAAGGTATTTAAATTTAACTTAATATTTCCTTTTGAGGGATGTTATTAAAAATGATCTCACCATTTGTTAGACTATTTAACTTACTATATTCATACATGCATCTCATACATATTTGTTAAACTATTTAACCTACTATATTCATACATGCATCTCATACATATATAGAAAATAAATGTGATGTTGTTATGGCCCCTAACGTATTGATTCTCACAAGCCAATAAGAGAATTCAAGCTAAACCTAGGAACGATCAAGCTTCTCCAAGTGTGACCTCCAATGTAGCCCTCTTATGAAATTTCCTTCTCGTCTCCTCTCTTACATTACATTAATGAAAATAAAAAAAAGGCACGACACGCAGGCCGTATTTTAAAAGAAAAATAAAAGGCACGACACGCAGGCCGTATTTTAAAATTCCAAAATAAAATAAAAGGGACTAAGGCCATAACCACTCACCATGCATCACAAAATATTAATGACAATTAATAATAATAATACACACTTATTACTATTAATCTTATCATTAAATGTGATTAAAGCCAATTAATTAAAATTAAATAATTTCAAAATAACTCGCTTCGCAGATTCAGCATGGGGATTCGTAAATTCAGTGAACATTTCACGTTGCAGAAAAAAAATGCCGCCTCAGTGTGACCGTGAACGCTTCACGCAACAAGAACAGCGTCGCCATTTCACGTTGTTACCAACACGGTTCTGGGTACCAATGCTTGGACCTAACAACACGCTGTATCGACACTTGACACAAAACCAAATCGTGTATTCAAATAAGCATACAGAATCACCATATATATCTCATATATACAGATTATCCGAAGCAACATATATATCACATATATACCTAACCGGGTTTTTGCAATAATCATACAAGGTATAATTTTCAAAACGAATAGATTCATAATCTAACTATCGCATACAAGAACGCATGTCACACATACATATAGGTAATCACAAAAACCGAATCATGGTTTCGCAAGTGGCTCTGATACCACTGTAGGGAAATCACGCAATAATCAAAGATAAAACGCAGCAGGAATTTTTTTTTTCCCTTCCAAGGATCCTTACGAATGGTCATGATTTAGGGATTACATTGATTACCTCTTGTAGTGCAGACCGTTGCAGACGAGAATTGGAGTCGAGCACGAGTGTCGTAATGATGACAACGCCTCTACGCAGTCCATACGAACAAACTTCGAATCTCGGCCATTGTCTACTGTGCTAGCTGACGAACGGAGCTGGCAGTCACAAACGCACCCAGGGTCTCTCAGTACGGCTAGGGTTAATTCCATGTCTTAACTTTTAGCTTAAGTGTTCTATTTATAGAACTACTTAAGACTGACCTAGCAGCGCACCGTAGCTTACCATGTGCTGCGTTGCTCTTGACTTACGATGATGCGTCATAAGAGCGCACCACTGAATAAAACGAGTCTTACTCATTTATATTTGATCTCCCATTAATCTGTTCTTATGTGTGTGACCCTGTAGGTTCCCGTAACGTTGGCAATAATATTAAATCACTATTTAATATTATAAACAGAGAGCGGCGTCTAGCAACACATCACTGCTATCCAAGTAACGAGAATGTCAGTGTTATGACGTAACCTTTTCGTGATAATTATCGTGTATAATTACCCTTTTGCCCTTATATCTATATTGAACACAAGGCATAGTGTGTGTCACACTTGTATAGTTCAACATTATATTCCTTGATACCCAAGTAGACTAAGTAACAACAAATAAGATCAATATCTCATATTAACTTATTTCAGCATGGCCATCATTTTACAGTCATACTCTATCAAGGGGCCCACAGATATTACTCATGCTATGTAGGAGGGACAAATCCTATCTAGGTCACTCATGTCCCTCTGCATGACTCGTGGAGTGCCCAGTTAACCGACTTTATAATTGTCTTGTTACAGACAATGTTTGACGGGAACAATACACTCTACTCCTCATGTAGGGACCATAGTGGTTTCAGGTCAAAGGGTGGAATACACCACTATCATTATGAGAACAACTTATGACACTTACATATTGCACTATGTAGTATTCTCATGGCGGGTCAATCCAGTACATAATTACCTTAATGTGTACCTATGCGGTGACTTGATATCTTATATCTATAACCTGTGAGATAAGGTTATCAGTCCACCCACATAATAGTCTTAATGTATTATTATTGCCCTTGTTGATAATAATACTCGACTACGGATATTTAAGAGTAAGTTCTATAGTATCTCACAACCGAGTCATTTACTCGATGTTCTATTAAAATTGAACTTATACTTAAGGACTTTATTACGTTGAAACAAACATAATAACTGAAATGCCTCATATAATAGATAAATAACATGATACAAATTATAAGTAAGAAAGGAACTACATTGGCCTCTAGGTCTTACACTAACAGTTTGGACTGCAAACGATACCATCTATAGATACGTTCAAGGAAGGCAGATCGTGATAACGAAGGATTTGATTTCTGAAATCATCAAATGCCCTAATTCTGGAACAAAGATCACTGAAAATTAGGAAAATGCTTATGTAGGAATCTTTGTGATTAACGAACACATCTTTGAGAAGATTCGTACTACGAAGGTTGTGGATATGGAGAACCATTTCTGGGTGCTCTTCAAGATAATCACGAGCTACATTATGCCTAAAGCTGGCTCGGTGGACTCTGTGAGCGCAAATCATAAGTTCGTAATACGACATTACGACCTCAAGACTACTCTCATTCTGCGAAGTATTATCTTCAACTTCCTGAGAAGAGCCATTATCTTCTTCGGGAAAGGGTAAAACAGAAATATACCCTATGGAAGGGTTATCTCAGCGATTCTGGAAGAATAGGGTGTTATCAAGCTTCTACAAGCTCTCAACACTCAAGAAAAACGTGTCCTACTCCTATCCTTGATAGCAACAAACTAAAAAAGATGAAGCTCTTGTCTTCAGAATTGATTGCTCAAGCTGTCAAGTAAGACAAAGCTGCCAACAAACCCGAAAAAAGAAAAGGAAAAAGAGTAAAGATTGTTGGTCAAGGATCCTCTGTGCCCTAAAAAAGAATCACTAGGAGTGTGCTGGTATCTCCATCTCTTCACAGGCACCTCCATTGGTTCCACCAATGCGACCTTCATTCATGCCCTCTTTACTGGATGAAGAACAAGAGGAAAAGAAGGTGGACATGACAGAGTTTTTGATGAAAACTCAGAAGGAGTGTGCTAGATACCATGCTGAACTGAGTGTTGTTCCATTTACTGCTGCTGGTGCCCCTTTGCCAAAGTGGAAAAGAATTGGCAAGCTTTGTGATCAAGTACCTTCCAAGAAGACAAAGGTACTTAAAGATGATGTTAGAATCCACGAGTCTGTTTATGCTGCTTGCTCTGCTAGTTCTGCCTCTAAGGTAACCCAACCTAAACTTGTTCAACCTTCTAAACTAACCACTTCTTCCTTACCCCTATTACCTTCTGAATCGTCATCTGATGATGATGATGTACCCCTAAGACAGAGACAAAAAATGAATACTAATGTCTCATTTCCTGTTATTGAACCCATCTCTGTTTGCCTTCCACAACAAACTGAGTCTATTCCTCCACCACAACCAACCAAACCTACCCCTCCACTTCAACCACAAACTCAACCTGACCTTAACCTTCCCACACAACTGAACCAGAACCTATCACCCAGGAAACTCAAACGGTTGAGCTGGCTTTGATATAATCTTAGACATTCCTCCTTTAGCCACCTTTAAACCTACTTCACCTCCCTCCACTTAACCTATTTCAGCACCACCATCATCACCACACCACACTGAACCCGAACATACAACATATCCAATTCTAGAAGATGACATTGTCATTATTTCTAAAATTGCCTCTAAGGTTGTTCAAAACCTTGAATCTAAACCCCTACTCTAGATTCATACTCCACCCTACCTATTCCTTCAAGCCCCATCATTTCTCTACCCTCTGAAACTCAAACACAACCACCCTCTGATACCCTACTCCAAATCCACCCAAACACTGAAATCAAACCCACTCCATTGCTTCTTTAAGCCAACCTCAAGTTATCCCTCTGTACCATGGCCCAAACTTATTGCCTCTGCCAAACCGCAACCTATTCTCTACCTTTAAGAGGTTTATGGCCTCACAACAGAAATAGCTTGACATAGAACAACAGATTAAAGAGGATTGTGCTTTATCTGTTGGTACCTTATTGGCTCTAGAGGATTATTATGCTCACTGGTATAATGTGATTGACTGGTTTGAAAGTCATAAATAGCAACAACTTCAACTCACTAGGAGAATTCTGGCTGCACCTGCTTGGAAAAATTCTCCACTAGAACCTGCTGCAGTTTGGGAACCAAAACCTGCACCTCCACCTACGCCAGAACCTACAACTCCTCCTCCTGCATCCACTGCTATGGTTGCTCAGGCCTTTGCCTCTACTTCTTCCAACCAATCTGACAACATTGTTGTTCCAAGGGCTGTCTTGGATAGGTTGCTGGAAGACAACATAAAGTTTAGGCAGTTCATGGTCTCATCAAGCAGGAAGCATGAAGAGGTTGTTGATTTGCTAAAGATGGCTTTGGATAAGCTGAATAAGCCTTAGACAGCCTTTAGGATTTTCACCTTTTTGATTTCAGCCTTGTATTTGTTTTTAGTTACAAAACTTGTGTAATTTTGGTACAATTTTGATTAATGACAAAACTGCTTTTTGGTGCCTATTATGTTTTAAACTTTATCTTTTTTATACTCTGTTTTTATTTGACAATGATGTTCTTTATACTCTTAGCCTTTTTTGTCTAATGACAAAAGGGGGAGAAGAAAATAGAGAAGTATAGAGTAATTGATGAACTCAATGTATCAACCAAGTGTTAAAATGTATTAAACACCATGCATTGCATTATATGATCTGATACATTATACTTGGTATGCTCTGATACATGCTTTAATACATAATATTGGAATGAATTCTTATATCCTTATGCTCTGATACACTATATTGGAATGTATGCTCTGATACACTATATGTTTAAGCATGCATCTGATGTGATTACTGCACTTAGAAAATATTTATATGTGCTTAATTCAGGGGAAGCATTTGAAATTCCCTTAAGTAAATATTTTTCTAACGAAAAATTGTTCATCAATCTATGTGTTTCTCATCATCAAAAAAGGAGAGATTGTTGGAATCAAGTGGATTCAGAAACAATGACCCTTAATTGTTTTGATGATAACAAATAATGAAAAGAACAATTTATCCTCTGATGTATTTGTTAGTGTGCAGAACTTACTGAGTAGTCACTATTCATCAGATGGAACTGTCTCAGAAAGTTGTGCCTCTATGCGCTTTTCACCATCTGGTCCATTCCTTTGAGTCTGGCATTGATCATCTGGTAAGTACTGATGACATCAGTGCCTTATAGCCTTACTCTGAAGACTATGCTCTGGTAAGAAGCTTTGGTAGTCAACCCTCTTGTAGACCATGCTCTGGTAAGACCAAACTCTGGTAAGACTACACCGTTGAAATCCTGTGTCTGGTACTACAAGACTCTAGTATATGAAAGGCCAAGAAAAACTACGTTGAAGAACTTGCCTCTGTCCAAGCTTACTCTGGTAAGCAGATTATCTCAGTAACAAGCATTATCTGGTAGAAGATGAGTGAAGCATTAAAGGCTACTTCAAGTATTAAAAGATCCTCATTGATGAGTATTTTAATGTATAGGGAATCAAAGGCCAAAGAGAGTATCAACAGATATAATCATCATATATGCCTTGCTCTGAAAGTGTCTCAAATTCTAAAAGGATAACAAGGGACAAGATACTGCATTTGTCTACTGTGTACATGATCAGAGTTGAAAATGACATGACTCGCTAAAAGCCACAAAAAGCGGATCTCAAGTTTTGTCCATTGGTGAAAGAGCTGTTAGGTCACAAGACACTATTTGAAACCCTAGTTATATATACCTTACTCAGTTCTCTATAGAAGGTTAACGATTCTTTTGCAACAACTGAGATAGTGAGCAGCCAAGAAATTATTCCAAGTCTCTGAGCCCAAGTGAACAAGCACTTAAAGCTTTTCATTGTGAATCCTCTCTGCTGAGAGTTACAGTTATTGTTTCAAAGTATTTTTGAACTCTTATATTTAGCCCAGTAGTGGCTGTATTTTTCTTAGAGGCTTGACTGCACTAAGTCGTTCTAAAAAGTTGTGAGTATAGCCAGTTTGGCAGTAGTATACTCTCAAGTGTAATGGTTGATTATAGTGGAGAAATCCTTCAGTGTGGTGAAGGGACTAGACGTAGCTATCAGCGATATTGAACTAGTATAAATCATTGTGTCCTACTTTATCTCTTCTCTTTACTTGTTTTCATTACTATCTTTGTTAAAGAGTTGTTTTGAAAAGGTTTTCAAAAACACATAAGTATTTCGAAATGATTCCTAAAACCCAATTCAAACTCCCCTTTTTTGTTTTTTTGTCACTTTCAGAAAGCCCTCAATAAACTTCCTAATTTTCTGAATACTGTAAGTCTTGTCGTCATTGAGATCATTAATATTGAACGTCATCTCACCTTTCTTTCAAGCAAAGTGGCAATCCATCCAACACAAGGGGAATCTCTCCTGATATTCCATAATCTCGTTACCATCTTGATCAGCTTCGACCACACATCGCAAATGTTGAGATTCGTGTTGACACCCCAATTTATCTATTTTTATGGGGTATTTTTAGTACTAAAACATGTTATTTTGCACCATTTAAAGTATAAAAGTACTCACTTATGTCCCATTTTGCAGAAATATAACAAAGATAACACTTGGAGCAAAAGATGCGAAATTGGACCAAAATTGGCAGGTTTTGGAGATTTTTGGCGTTTCTGGACAAGCGGTACGGCATGGCATATATTTAGTGCGGCTGTACGTATTCAAGCACAGCAGTAGGGGCGTACTGGCACCAAAGAAAAAGTTCAGTACGGCTGTACACAGCTGCTGTCAGGTGATGTTGAGTGCACCAGTACGGGGCAGCGTCGAAACTCAAGTGCGCTACGGCCGTGTATAATCACAGTACGGCCGTACCTAGTCCCAGATCGCCCAGATTTGAAGTAATTTGACCTAATTTGTTGGCTTATAAATAGGCTTTCTTAGCCCTTTTTGAAAAGACTTTTGACCTTTTGGAGCTTTTTGAATCCTTCTTGCTGTTAGGTGACCTTAGAGCCTCTTACCCAGACCTTTTGTGCCACTGGAGCTTGTGAGGAACGCGAAGAATGTGTTTCAGACCGTCATCATAGCAAAAGGGTATCCCGATTTTGATTTAATACTTTCTATTATGGGTTTTTATAGCTTTTCTGTGAATTTATGTTACTTGCACTTACCACGAGTAGCTAAATCCATCACTAGGGGTGCCTTTATTATGTTTTTGATATTTATCTCGTTAATTCTATGAGTTTCCTATTATCCTATTGATTGTGTTATTCTTAGTATGCTTAATCCTATAAGGCTTGATCACCCTTTAGCTAGTTAATCTAATTGGAGGCGGTCATACCACTATTAGTTAACGAAACTTTAGGAATAATTGAACTCGCATATTATGCCGGATCAAGGATAATTGCTTGTTTCCAATCAGTTATTAAATTAAAAATTCCACTGTTGCTTAATGCTCTTCCTTCTATTTATCTTGCATGATCATTGGGGATATTAGTTTGGGAGAAGACTGTTAATATTGCATGATCATTGGGTATTAATAGCATTAGAGTGGGAGGTTAGCTTTCAACCAGGAAATATAGCTCATAGTTATTAGCTAGTAAATTCAGGAACTAAATATTGGTGAACCCGGTCCCCCTAGGGTTCCCATAATTGTCTTATCTTGTTCTTACGTAATATTTGATCTTTATTTTGTTTGCGTTAATCACTACAATCGTTAAATCCAAACATTCATTAGTCTAAATAAAATAGGATCTTTACTAAGTTAGTACTCGCACATTCCCCGTGGGTTCGACATTCGGAGTCTTAATTATACTCCACTATATTATGAGTTACGATCAGATGCACTTGCCTGAGTCGCAACAAGTTTTTGGCACCGTTACCGGGGAATATTTCTATTTATTTTATTTTGTTTGAATTTTGCTTATTAAAATTATTAGTTTAATTTTATTTCTGTTTATTTATTTATAAGAGTCATTCTAATTTGGTTCCTGCTAGTGTATGCAGACACGTTCTCAACGTCTTGAATTGTAGTTTGATCCAGAAATTGAAAGAACGCTCCTGTTCGTTGAGAAGACAGCACAAAGCAATGGAAGACGAGCTCACATTGAATGAGTACTTCGCTCCGATTAAAGATGTGGCAGACAACATTAACTATCCGACGATTGAGGCCACTAACTTCGAATTGAAGCCAGCACTGATAACAATGGTATCATCGGTGCAATTCTCAGGCTTACCTTCTGAAGACCCAAATGCTCATCTCAAGAGGTTTCAGAAAAATGCAAATACTATCAAGTGTCATGGTGTGACACTAGAGGCTATCAAATTGAGACTGTTCTCATTCTCACTGCAAAGGAAAGCTCAACTATGGTTGGGCTCTTTAGCTCCTAACACTATTATCACATGGGATCTCAACAAATACTTACCTCCCACAAAACCTGCAAAGCTGAGAGTTGATATATCTAGATTTGCACAAAACGAAGGTGAATCAATGCATGAGGCTTGGGAACGATTTCAAGATTTACTTAGGAGTTGTCCTAGTCATGGATTTACCAAGTGGCAGCTTGTTCAAATATTATATAATGCTTTCGGGAAAAAGACACCCACTGAAACCTATGACATAATGACCGAGATGACTCAAAATAATGCTCAGTGGTCTGTAGGAGAAAGACAAACCGGAAGAAAAGCTCAGCAAGCAGGAATTTACAAAGTGGATACTAATGCAACCCTCGATGCTAAATTGGAAGCAATGACTAAGAAGATAGAGACTCTAATGATAGCCCAGTCTAATCCAGTAGCAACTAGTAATGACTGGGGATGCATAGCCATTGAGAGCCAATTGGAAGATGTAACATCCCAATTTTTAAGAAAATTATTTTATAGTTCCAGCTACTTGAAAATAAAATCATGGAGATTGATCACATCAATGGTTTGTTAAAAGTACGAAGAACTACCACGATTTATTGTAAATAATTTACTGTTTTAACAATTAATTCAGATTAAGAGACAGTGTAGACGTATATTGTTTTTAATATGAATTAATCCCGAAAAATGTGAAAGATTATTGTTTGATTAAAGAAAATTATTTTATTGAAAGAGAAATAATTTTCAGGATTTAATAAATATTTTTAAGTCATTGTTTGGATTTTTATTGTCTAGTTATTGTATTAATTGTCTGTTTTATGCCATATTTAATATGACTATGATTTTAAAGATTTTGTCTTGATAACTTTATTGTTTGAATAATGTCTATTGATAAGAGAAATTAAAATTAGTGATCCTCACTAATTTACATTTTTATTACGCTGCGAGAATTCTATCGAATTCTGCCGGAACTAGGATATTGTGGGTGTTTCTAACTGAAATATGCCCAAACGTGATCCGAATTTTATAAAATTTGAGATCTTAGTATTTTCCAATATTTATGATTTATTGGAAATTTTTCTAGAATTTTTTGGCATCAGAATAATATAGGGTGTTTTCTACACCCAAAACTGCATTACGGTAGTGTTTAGCATGCAAATCGAGAAAGCGACATTCATAGAAATACTTCTAATATTTTTAGGGAAATTTTGGTTGATTAATAATTTTTTATTATAGAATAATTTATTAGATTTATATTTGGAGTTTTTGATACAAAAACCCTAATATACGCGTAACGCCGCGCACCCGGTTGAGCGAGAACGCGACGAAACGAGGCCATGAGCTAGGGGGAATGTATGGCGGCTGTAGTTGGACCAATAGGATGCAAGCCACATGATTGTAGCACACCATTTGGAATGGAGGCTTTTGATTGGTTTAGGAGGTAATGGGTAGTTTGGTTGTTAAGTTGGTTTCCAATTATTTGGTTAGGATTCAACTTAAATGAACAATTTTATTCCCACCTTGTCCTCATTATTTTCGTGGCTCCCTAGCTGAAATAGACTCCATCCTTTCACTTCTACCATTGTTGGAAAGCTTGAAAAAAATTTTGGAAGGAGAAAGCTTGAGTTTTTGAAGTTTTGGTGAGCAAAATTTCCATCTTTACATCTTTGCTACTCAAGCCTTGTTCAATCATCACCTAACCTCTTGGTAATATTCATGAACTTCCTCTTATGTTTCTTGAGTTTCATAAAATGGGTTTAGTTGATTTTTAGAGTTGTTGTTGCTTAGAAGTGTTAGAATAGCTTGTTTAATCCTTGATTCCATCAATTTCCTCCTTGATTACACTTGTTTGATCATTTTAAATTTGAGAAACTGTAAGAGATGAAAGGGGCCAAATTTATAGGGCTGTTAGGGGGTTTATTTTTGGCTTGATTTTGAGGTTTTGGAGTTAGATCTTTGAGGGTTTCAGCTTAGTACACTTAATCTAGTCATATACATGATTATACAAAGTTTTGTGAAATTAGTTTGGAGATTTTTTTGGGGCTGGAAATCATGGCCATTTAGGGGCTGATTATGGTGTTTTTAATTAAGTTTTTGTAGCTTAAATTTTATGATTAACTTGTGTTAAGATGTAGTAATTAGATTTAGCATTTTTAGCAACTTGTATGGTTTGAAATAAAATGAATTTAGGGGCTGTTTTGGGCTTCCAAAAATCGTGACTCAAGGGCAAGTTTTAATGATGTTTTAACTTGTGTTTGGAGAAAATATGTGACTTGTTTTAGTTACAAAATGGTTGTGAAAACTTGTTTAAATTATAGGTGGTTAGATCTTGTTGTTTATGTTGAAAAACAAGTTGTTTTATATAATTGAAAAAAATTATTTGATGGGGCTGTTTTGAAACAGAATTTTTACATGTTTTAGGATGAGCTTTAACTTGTTTTAAATTGTATCAAAGTAGCAAAGAAGATGTCTTATGGTAAGAAGTTTTGATTAAACGAAGTTTGTAGGATTTAGGAGTTAATGGCTTGAAATTTTGAAGTTGTTTTGGAGCTTTGAAAACCATGGCTTTCAAAGGGATTTTGTGACTTGTCCTTGACTTGTTTTATGCTTAAATATGTTGTAAAAAGTGGTTGTTGATTTGGTTTAGCAAAACAATTCAAAGAAGCATGATTTTGGAAAAAGTTTTGGGTTATCTCTTAAGAATTGTTTTAAACTCGTAATGAATTTAATTCTAGAATTTTGTGACTTGTTATAGTGCTTTGAAAAATGGTTCAAAGTTGGCAAAACACTATTCATTTGGTAAAAACACTATTCCAATTGGTAAATTTTGGTTTAGCTATTTTTCTAAGTGTGTAGCTTTTGTAAAAGCTTGAAAACTTGCATGGTTTGAAATTGTTCCATCACATATGACTAGGTGTGAACCAAAGGGGAGTAAGTGAGTAATTTTTAGGCTTTTTAGGACTAAAACTGTGGTGGCCCTAGAGTCTTAGGACTTGGGTTTTTGGTTCTAATTGGATTAAGTTTGTGTTGTTAAGGTTCGTGCATAAGGCTTGTGCGGAGAATGACTTGACGATAGTTCGAATTTACCTTGCTTGGATTGTTAAAGCGCCCAAGGTAAGGGAAATTCTTACATAATGAGTTTGGGTTTTTCGCCTTGTGTGTTGTTTGCTTGATTGTTGATTGATTGTGTGGTAGTACTTGTAGTATTACTATGTGCTGTTGAGATGTTGTAGCATGAAATGCTGTGTATTGGTTTGGCCCTGTGTGGCAAGACTGAATTGTATTGTGTGACTTAAATCATACTTGATTGATTTAATTGGACTTGAAATTGATGATAATATGTAGCATGTTCTTGGCCCTGCGTGGCATTATGAGTTGTATTGTTTTCCTTGAATCACCTTGGATTTCATTGGAACTTGGCATTGTATTGGAATATGAAAAATATTATTGTTGATAATGGATTAATTAACAATGCGTTGATCGACTGCTATTGGTTGACGATTTACATTGGTAAATCTGATGCGATTCCACAAGCCGAATTCTGATTTCGTAAACAAATTGTTAAGGGCATTTTGATTTAAAAGTAAGCGTGAGGGTTTTAGTACAACTAGCCAAAGCTTGCAAGGAAATTTCAATGGAATAATAGTAGAGAAAAGAACTTGAAATAAACAGTACAATTTACGAACACGGTTGAGTTAAATGATGCGCATGGGAAAATTCTGGCTAGGAAATACTTGGTAATTAAGAGTGTTCGCACCACCTCTCTTTCCTGGGAATTCATCCAGTGTGTTATTTAGCACAACTAGGGTTTCAACGACCTAGAACTAAAAAGCATTTTCAGATACATAGGAGTGATACAGGAACTGAGAAAGAGATTTCAAAGATCGAGTTTTCGAAAGAATAAAACATAGGGAACGTAGTGTTCCTATTGAGCATATGGGCCATGTGTCTTGTGCTGGGACTTAATGTCCTGCTTGCGTGCACATTTTCTTGATTAAGGATTGGACCTACTGTTCCGTATGGCGTGCCTAGTATCTTAACCTAAAAGTTGAGCCTAGCGTTCCGCATTACGTGCCTAGAGTTCTGATCTAAGATTTGGACTAGCGTTCCGCAATTGAACACCCGGACTTTGTGTCCTGTGTTGAACTCTTAGTTAATTGAGATTTGGAAACCCACTAAGTTGAGTGAGTGAGGGTTCGTCGATCTGCATTGATTAATTAAAACATTACCCGGGCACTCACTATGGTGAGCACGCCATATTGTAGAATTTGTTTGGATACCACTCGGGCGTTCACTATGGTGAGCATGCCATATTGTAGATTTTGTTGGATATCACTCGGGCGTTCACTATGGTGAGCATGCCATATTGTTGAATTTGTTTGGATGCGTACTAACCATTGAGCATCGACACTCAGAGCATTTGATTGGTCTTAAAGACTTCAAAAGACGAGTTGTCATGTCACTCGCAACGTTTGATTGGTCGTACAAACTTCAAAAGGTGAGTTGACACTGCATTGCCTAAGTAGAGGCAAGCCAAAGTAGTGGCCAGCCAAAGTAGTGGCAAGCCTAAGCAGAGGCTATCTTGTTCGGACGTTGGGAAAGTTGTCCCCGTCATAGTGCTGACCTATTAAGGCTGCAGGTGTATACACAACTTTCCATACTGCATTGATATGCATAGCTAACCACATTTATGATATATGATGAAGGGTTTGATGAATTTGATATTGTGATGACTTGATCGCTGATCTGTTGATAGATTTGCCTGCTCACATGCAATAGTTTGATATTGTAGTGACTTGATTGTTGATCTGTTGGTTGTTTCGTTTGCTCACGTGCAATGCTTGATATACCATGATGATGCGTGCAGTCTATTAAGTATGTATATGTATATAAAAGCATGTTGTTGTATTATATATGTATATATTGTTTGCATAAGACATAGCCTATGATAAACACGTGGACAAAGGATTTACCCTTGTCGTTGTTATTTGTGTACGACATAGCCTATAGTTGTTGGCCAGCTTAGCTTAGGGTAATGCCGTTGTTATTTATGTAATTACTCGTTTCAGAAAACCTCGCCTTAGTGCGAAATGATTATGTTATGTGAAATATTATTTTGTGATGCATTATACTCTGATAATTGCAAAAGTCTGAATTGGCATCAATTAAAAAAAACTGTAGTACTCTATGTCTCATTTTGAAAAGGGTTTGAAAGGAAAGAAAATGAAAAAAAAAATTACTCCTATTTTCTATTGCGAAATACATAAGAGTACTCTTTAACTGAAAGCATAGAAGCATTAAATGTTTTCAACATTAGATTGGGTTGCATAGTAGCGCTCCGAAAACGGGGTGTTACAATGGTGGTATCAGAGCAGTTCGGTTCTAACCGGATCGCTTTGTCTAAGCTGGCCTAGATTGTTGGGAATTGTCGGGTATAAGTTTGTTATGCCTAGGTTATGTGAACTTTGTTCGTGATTGTCTGTATTGTTTCCTAGTTGAAACAGGGGTGACATTGTGTGAAATTGTGTGCAATCCTCCCAGATGATTGATTTTGTTGTGGGCTTCTAGTTTGTTTAATTTGTAGAAATTCGATGCCTTCGGAGTGAACGAGTCTTTTGCTAGAGCTTGTAACTTAGACGTGAATCACGTAACTCGAGTGATAGTCTGGATAGCAACTACTGTTGCACAATAGATTGCCACAGAGAATCAACACGATTTGCTAAGACAACAAACGGAGGTGCTAGCTATTGGAGGGTTAGTTAGGCCAGATTATTGAAACCAAGGGCAAAGATGAAGACATCAACAAGGAACATCTTATCTCCATCATCAGGGAAATGAACACAATCAGAATTGTCCTATGGCATTGGCTATTGGGAATGGCCCGAAGTTGAAGTGGCACTGTCATCAATGTGGAAGCAAGGAATAGTAGCTGAAGAATGCTCATCGAAGGACCGACTATGCTGTAACTGTAAGAAGCCAGGATGTTTTTCTAAGGACTATCAATTGCCAGATGTGGATCAACTGTAGATGCTGCGAAGGTTGCGTGCCCAGCTACTGGAGGATATGTCTACATGATAGACAGAAGAGGGAATCACAAGCATCGATAGCCGAAGAGCACTACTTCAACGGCGAAGATGAGGAGCACAAGGTTAACGGTAACCAACTAAGGAAAGATTATGCTTAAACTGCAAGGAATTGGGATATATGTCCAGAGACTGCAAAGTACTACGAGCTGAGTCTATTGTCAACAATGTTGAAACTACAAAACCAACCACAAAGGGACTTGTCTACACCCCAAGTAGAGTAGAGAACTCATCATCTGAAGACTTTATCTCAGGAAATGTGACACAATGGAGCTGAGTGGGCCGAGATTTACGAGAGAGATTATCCGTAGGTGACGCTATAATTATCGTATTATATGTATTATGGTGTGCGCGTGGTTCTAAATATAGACCACATAAGTGTTTTAACTCTGTGACGTATTTTACTATTATACTAGATTCCAAAATCCAAATTTTTATTATCTTTTGGTGTTATGATATATGTTATTGTGATTATTCATGAAATTATTTATGTGATTATATTGTGAGCATATTTCTTATAGAGCACGTTGAATTAAATTTCTCTTGATAATTTAATTTACGTGATTTGTCACCAATCAAGCAACCGATTACGCGACTACCCAGACATAGCGAATTAGAGCGACGCTGAGGCCGTGGGGCTAATTCAAGAGAGCATTTTTGATTAGGTGAGGTCATGATCATTGGTTAGACAATTTTGCAAAATCCTATTCCACCTTATCCTATCTTTAGACACATTGATGGCTTAAAAGAATTTTGGGTATGGACCACTTTTTCTTCCTTTCTTTCTTACTAGTTCTGTCTCATTAACAAGGGGGGATGTGAGGCCATTATTGATGTTGATATTGGTAAACATCTAAGATTCCTTTTTTCTCCTTTCTTGTGAGTTATCTTATTTCCTTTGACCATTGGCCAACCACACTTATATATAAGGAGGAAAGGAGTTTTTTTTCATTTTAGTGTGAAGTGTCGTGAGTTCTAGTGTGAGAAAAACCAAACATTCATCTTCTTGTTCTTCTTGCAAACCGTGAGCTTTAGGATGACTTTGGGGGAAAATCCTTTTGCAATTCCTTGGCATTTATGCTGGTTGATGTTGTCAGTGATTTTGTGTTTGGTGATCGTGCAAATTCGTCTTTCTTGTTTTGTCTATAGACCGTGGGTTCATAGAAGATTTTAGGTTCCGTGAGTGCTTTCATGTCGGCAATATCTTGTTGGGGTTAGCATGTGGCCAACGGCCTTCATAACCGTGTTCGTGACTATACGTGTTCGTGACCGTGTTCGTGATCGTGGAATTGAAATAAGGCATCATTCGCAAGGACTTCTTCAACATGGGCGCGTAGTACTGTGTTTTGTAGACATTTAAGTTGATGATGTAGTGCCTTACTTTAGTAAGGATATATGTGTGCTTTGTGTTTGATTGTTTGAGTGTAATAATTATTATGTTGTATTGAATTTCAAAGTTCAAATTTATGATATGTTTAGTATTAAGTTATGACTTTTCATAATTTTGATTTTGTTTTGGTTTATAAGTTAATTTTCGGGGACGAATTTTTTTTTAAGGAGGGTGGTAATGTAACATCCCAATTTTTATGAAAATTATTTTATAGTTCCAGCTACTTGAAAATAAATCATGAAGATTGATCACCTCAATGGTTTGTTAAAAGTACGAAGAACTACCAAGATTTATTGTAAATAATTTACTGTTTTAACAATTAATTCAGATTAAGAGACAGTGTAGACGTATACTGTTTTTAATATGAATTAATCCCAAAAAACGTGAAAGATTGTTGTTTGATTAAAGAAAATTATTTTATTGAAAGAGAAATAATTTTCAGGATTTAATACATATTTTTAAGTCATAGTTTGGATTTTTATTGTCTAGTTATTGTATTAATTGTCTGTTTTATGTCATATTTAATATGACTATGATTTTAAAGATTTTGTCTTGATAACTTTATTGTTTGAATAATATCTAGTTGATAAGAGAAATTGAAATTAGTGATCCTCACTAATTTACAGTTTTTATTACGCTGCGAGAATTCTATCGAATTCTGCCGTAACTAGGATATTGTGAGTGTTTCTAACTGAAACATGCCCAAACGTGATCTGACTTTTATAAAATTTGAGATCTTAGAATTTTCCAATATTTATGATTTATTGGAAATTTTTCTGAAATTTCTGGGCATCAAAATAATATAGGGTGTTTTTTACGCCCAAAACTGCATTACGGTAGCGTTTTAGCACGCAAATCGAGAAAGTGACATTCATAGAAATACTTCTAATATTTTTAGGGAAATTTTGGTTGATTAATAATTTTTGATTATAGAATAATTTATTAGATTTATATTTGGAGTTTTTGATACAAAAACCCTAATATACGCGTAACGCCGCGCACCCGGTTAAGCGAGAACGCGACGAAACGAGGCCATGAGCTAGGGGGAATGTATGGCGGCTGCAGCTGGACCAATAGGATGCAAGCCACATGATTGTAGCACACCATTTGGAATGGAGGCTTTTGATTGGTTTAGGAGGTAATGGGTAGTTTGGTTGTTAAGTTGGTTTCCAATTATTTGGTTAGGATTCAACTTAAATGAACAATTTTATTCCCACCTTGTCCTCATTATTTTCGTGGCTCCCTAGCTGAACTAGACTCCATCCTTTCACTTCTTCCATTGTTGGAAAGCTTGAAAAAAATTTTGGAAGGAGAAAGCTTGAGTTTTTGAAGTTTTTGTGATCAAAGTTTCCATCTTTACTTCTTTGCTACTCAATCCTTGTTCAATCATCACCTAACCTCTTGGTAATCTTCATGAATTTCCTCTTATGTTTCTTGAGTTTCATAAAATGGGTTTTGTTGATTTTTAGAGTTGTTGTTGCTTAGAAGTGTTAGATTGTGTTAGAATAGCTTGTTTAATCCTTGAATCCATCAATTTCCTCCTTGATTACACTTGTTTGATCAGTTTAAATTTGAGAAACCCTAAGAGATGAAAGGGGCCAAATTTATTGGGCTGTTAGGGGGTTTATTTTTGGCTTGATTTTGTGGTTTTGGAGTTAGATCTTTGAGGGTTTTAGCTTATTACCCTTAATCTAGTCATATACATGATTATACAAAGTTTTGTGAAATTGGTTTGGAGATTTTTTTGGGGCTGGAAATCATGGCCACTTAGGGGCTGATTATGGTGTTTTTAATTAAGTTTTTTTTTGCTTAAATTTTATGATTAACTTGTGTTAAGATGTAGTAATTAGATTTAGCATTTTTAGCAACTTGTATGGTTTGAAATAAAATGAATTTAGGGGCTGTTTTGGGCTTTCAAAAATCGTGACTCAAGGGCAAGTTTTAATGATGTTTTAACTTGTGTTTGGAGAAAATATGTGACTTGTTTTAGATACAAAATGGTTGTGAAAACTTGTTTAAATTATAGGTGGTTAGATCTTGTTGTTTATGTTGAAAAACAAGTTGTTTTATATAATTGAAAAAAATTATTTGATGGGACTGTTTTGAAACAGAATTTTTAGATGTTTTAGGATGAGTTTTAACTTGTTTTAAATTGTATCAAAGTAGCAAAGAAGATGTCTTATGGTAAGAAGTTTTGATTAAACGAAGTTTGTAGGATTTAGGAGTTAATGGCTTGAAATTTTGAAGTTGTTTTGGAGCTTTGAAAACCATGGCTTTCAAAGGGATTTTGTGACTTGTCCTTGACTTATATTATGCTTAAATATGTTGTAAAAAGTGGTTGTTGATTTGGTTTAGCAAAACAATTCAAAGAAGCGTGATTTTGGAAAAAGTTTTGGGTTATGTCTTAAGAATTGTTTTAAACTTGTAATGAATTTAATTCTAGAAATTTGTGACATGTTATAGTGCTTTGAAAAATGGTTCAAAGTTGGAAAAATACTATTCATTTGTTAAAAACACTATTCCAATTGGTAAATTTTGGTTTAGCTATTTTTCTAAGTGTGTAGCTTTTGTAAAAGCTTGAAAACTTGCATGGTTTGAAATTGTTCCATCACATATGACTAGGTGTGAACCAAAGGGGAGTAAGTGAATAATTTTTAGGCTTTTTAGGACTAAAACTGTGGCGGCCCTAGAGTCTTAGGACTTGGGTTTTTGGTTCTAATTGGATTAAGTTTGCGTTGTTAAGGTTCGTGCATAAGGCTTGTGCGGGGAACAACTTGACGATAGTTTGAATTTACCTTGCTTGGATTGTTAAAGCGCCCAAGGTAAGGGAAATTCTTACATAATGAGTTTGGGCTTTTCGCCTTGTGTGTTGTTTGCTTGATTGTTGATTGATCGTGTGGTAGTACTTGTAGTATTACTATCTGCGGTTGAGATGTTGTAGCATGAAATGCTGTATATTGATTTGGCCCTGTGTGGCAAGACTTAATTGTATTGTGTGACTTAAATCATACTTGATTGATTTAATTGGACTTGAAATTGATGATAATATGTAGCATGTTCTTGGCCCTACGTGGCATTATGAGTTGTATTGTTTTCCTTGAATCACCTTGGATTTCATTGGAACTTGGCATTGTATTGGGATATGAAAAATATTGTTGTTGATAATGGATTAATTAACAATGCGTTGATCGACTGCTATTGGTTGACGATTTACATCGGTAAATCTGATGCGATTCCACAAGCCGAATTCTGATTTCGTAAACAAATTATTAAGGGCATTTTGATTTAAAAGTAAGCGTGAGGGTTTTAGTACAACTAGCCAAAACTTGCAAGGAAATTTCAATGGAATAATAGTAAAGAAAAGAACTTGAAATAAACAGTACAGAAAACGGTTGAGTTAAATGATGCGCATGGGAAAAATCTGGCTAGGAAAGACTTGGTAATTAAGAGTGTTCGCACCACCTCTCTTTCCTGGGAATTCTTCCAGTGTGTTATTTAGCACAACTAGGGTTTCAACGACCTAGAACTAAAAAGCATTTTCAGATACATAGGAGTGATACAAGAACTGAGAAAGAGATTTCAAAGATCGAGTTTTCGAAAGAATAAAACATAGGGAACGTAGTGTTCCTATTGAGCATATGGGCCATGTGTCCTGTGCTGGGACTTAATGTCCTGCTTACGTGCGCATTTTCTTGATTAAGGATTGGACCTAGTGTTCCGTATGGCGTGCCTAGTATCTTAACCTAAAAGTTGAGCCTAGTGTTTCGCATTACGTGCCTAGAGTTCTGATCTAAGATTGGGACTAGCATTCCGTAATTGAACACCCAGACTTTGTGTCCTATGTTGAACTCTTAGTTAATTGAGATTTGGAAACCCACTAAGTTGAGTGAGTGAGGGTTCGTCGATCTGCATTGATTAATTAAACATTACTCGGGCACTCACTACGATGAGCACGCCATATTATAGAATTTGTTTATATATCACTCGGGCGTTCACTACGGTGAGCATGTCATATTGTAGAATTGTTGGATATCACTCGGGCGTTCACTCATATTGTTGAATTTGTTTGGATGCGTACTAACCATTGAGCATTGACACTCGGAGAGTTTGATTGGTCTTAAAGAATTCAAAAGATGAGTTGTCATGTCACTCGTAGCGTTTGATTGGTCGTACAGACTTCAAAAGGCGAGTTGACACTGCATTGCCTAAGTAGAGGCAAGCCAAAGTAGTGGCCAGCCGAAGTAGTGGCAAGCCTAAGCAGAGGCTATCTTGTTCGAACGTTGGAAAGTAGTCCCCATCATACTGCTGACCTATTAAGGCTGGAGGTGTATACACACTTGCCATACTGCATTGACATGCATAGCTAACCACATTTATGATATATGATGAAGCGTTTGATGAATTTGATATTGTGATGACTTGATCACTGATCTGTTGATAGATTTGCCTGCTCACATGCAATAGTTTGATATTGTAGTAACTTGATTGTTGATCTGTTGGCTGTTTCTTTTGCTCACGTGCAATGCTTGATATACCATGATGATGCGTGCGATCTATTAAGTATGTATATGTATATAAAAGCATGTTGTTGTATTATATTTGTATATATTGTTTGCATGCGACATAGCCTATGATAAACTCGTGGACAAAGGATTTACCCTTGCACTATTGTTGGATTGGATGTCCTTATGGATGTCACTTCCAGATGGAGTTTGGTAGCTGTCGCAGCTTCATCTTTCAGGAGCATTGAAGATTGAGCCAATGGAGGAAGATTCCTCTGAGTACTTCGTGTCGTGGTCTTGCTGAGCTGTTTCTCAGTAAGATTTATAGTTGTTAGCCAGCTTAGCTTAGGGTAATGCCGTTGTTATTTGTGTAATTACTCTTTTCAGAAAAACTCGCCTTAGTGCGTAATGATTATGTTATGTGAAATATTATTTTATGATGCATTATACTCTAATAATTGCAAATGTCTGAATTGGCATCAATTAAAAAAAAACTGTAGTACTCTATGTCTCATTTTGAAAAGGGTTTCAAAGGAAAGAAAATGGAAAAAAAATTACTCCTATTTTCTATTGCGAAATACATAAGAGTACTCTTTAACTGAAAGCATACAAGCATTAAATGTTTTCAGCATTAGATTGGGTTGCACAGTAGCGCTCCGAAAACGGGGTGTTACAGAAGAAGTCAATGTTGTAGGACAAAGGGACTTAGAACCAAAAGTCGGAATACAAGAAGTTATGCAAAAGTATATGCAGAAACATGGACACCCTTGTTTGGGAGTTTTGGATAGCTTTATGGAAAAGATTGATGAAAGGCTTAAGGCTATTGAAAATAGATCAACAAGAGCTTCCTGTAATTTCTGTGGCACCACAGGACACGATTCAAGGACTGAACTGAAGAAATCAACTTTGTGGGAAGCAAGCAACATAATGAACCATCCCAATTTCTCATGGGAGGTCAATAGAAAGCACAAGGCCAGAACCATAATGTCTACAGACCACCGCACTTACAAAATCAAGCCCAAGGAGGTAGGAGACTCAGCTGGAATGAGATGAATAATTTGTTGGGACAAGTGGATGAGAGATTCAAAGCTATAGAGAAAGTAGTGAGCACTAATGCAGAGAATCAGAACTCACTAAAGGACCAAGTCTCAACCTTGGTGAATTTGATGACTCAAAGGGAGAAAGTAGCCCTTTCAAGTCAAGTAGAGCCAAACCCAAATGAGAAGTACAACGCTATCTTTGCTGCAAAGGAGGAACAAATCCTTACAATTAAGGGCAATTCCGAGGATAGTAAAGAAAAGAAGGCAAAAATTGAGCCTTAGCAGGTAAGTAACTCTTCCCATCAATGCTCTAAAAATTCTTATAATGACACACAAGCAATTAAGCTTTTAGGAAAACTTAGAAAATCACATGTCAATATTCCCTTTGCTGAAATTGTCTCTGAAGTTCCTAAATATATTAAGTTCTTAAAGGATATAATTTTTAATAAAAATAAATTAGAGGAAGTAGAGACACTTAAATTGAATGAAGATTGCTTTGCGATGCTTATGAATAAATTACCACCTAAGCTTAAGGATTCGGGAACTTTTACCATTCCCTATTCAATTGGTAACACTACTTTTAATGCATTATGTGATTTAGGCTCAAGTGTGAATCTAATGCCTTTGTCTATTTTTAGAATGCTCAACTTGCAGGAACCACAGCCCTCTAACATTTTTTTGCAGTTAGCTGAGAAGACTGTTGTATACCCAAGATGAATAACAGAGGATGTGCTCATTAAAGTAGAAAATTTATTTTCCCAGTGGATTTTGTGGTTCTTGACATGGACGAAGACAGAGACGTCCCTATTATATTGGGACGACCATTCTTGGCAACAGGGGACGCTACCAGTCAAGTAAAGAAAGAGACTTTGACTCTGAGGGTTTAAAATATATAGTGCTAACAAAAATTCTTCCTCTAGTCCATCTTGTTGGTTTTTGCAGGACATTGTTATTCCCAGAGACTAAAGAAATAGAAAATGTGTATCCTCCTGAAGTGAATCATTCTAAAGGCAATAATGAGCCACTTGAGAAGATCGAAATAGATCCTCACCTCATTCAAGAAGTGACTACATTGGATTTCAATGGAATCTCTAGAGAAGACCTAATTGAGCACCTGAGGAAATTTGGCAAAATAATGGGGAAGGCTCAACTTAGGAACATCTCACCAGATTCTGCAAAGCTCGAACTCTTCCCTTACTCACTCAATGAAGAAATAAAAATCTAGTTTTATCTATTGCCTAGTGAAGAGGTAGAAACTTGGGGCAACATAGTACGAAGTTTCATAAGGACCTTTTCAATATCCAAAGGGAACCCGCTTCCATATACCTTTATTGTGGTCTAGCAGAGCTCATTGAAAAGAGGTCCCAAAAAGGGCTAGTGCCCGCTGAGAACTAACTTCAAAGTCCTCTTAACAGTCAAGCTCGGGGCGTTAAACAAGCGCTAACTAGGAGGCAACCTGTGTTTTCTAATCTTTCATATTTCATTTTTTATTATTTATTTTGATTTAATATTTTTATTTTTACTATTTATTAAAAATACAAAAAAATTGAAAAATATCAAAAACAAAAAAATTTTCTGGAAAATTAGTATGTACGGGCGTAAATACCTTCAGGCACAGCCGTACCTAACGGCCTCAGCCTGAAAAGCACGGAGAAAGGGGGCAGTACGGCTGCATATATAACTAAGTACGGCCGTATCCCATGTCCAGAGGCAGAAAATAAAAGGTACGGTGAGAGGTAAGGGTGTACCTTTCCCTCGTATGCCTAGAACCTCTTTTCTCAAGCACTCTCTACCCCCAATTTCTTCATATCTTCATTCCAAGACTATCCAGGTACTGATTCTAAACTTAACTCTTGGATTGAATGCTTGATTTACGATTTATTTCAGTTTTTATTTGTTTTTAGGTTTTTCAATTAGTTTAATTTTAACTTTAGTAATTGAGGAGTAGATTTGGCTAGGTTTTGCACGCTTAGAGACCCTAAGAATGATTAGAGACTTAAATTTTAGGCTAAAACTGAGAAATTCGAATCTTAGGATGGATTTTTAGCAAAACCATAGTGCAGTACAACTGTGCCTATAAAAAACAGGCCATACTTTGGCGGCCTTAGGGTTACGCACGAACACAGATACGGGCGCACCTGTTGTGCAGAACGGCCGTACATAATGCTTAAGTCAAACCGTATATACTGTTTGAATTAGGGTGTACAGAGACCTAATGTAACACCCCATTTTCGGAGAGCTACGGTGTAGCCCAATCTAATGTTGAAAATATTTAATGCTCAGATGCTTTCAGTAAAAAGTACTCTTCTGTTGTTCGCAATGGAAAGTAGGAGCAAATTTTTTTTGTCTTTTTTTTCCCCCTTTTTTATTTTCCTTTCCATTGAAAAACCTTTTCGAAAATAAGACAAGAAGGGTACTACAATTTTTAAATAATGAGTAATCAGTCTTTTGTCAAACAACAGAGTATAATACATTATATTGAATGCATTACAAACAATAAAACATACCATAATCATTTTGCACTGATGCGAGGTTTTCTGAAAAGTGTAATTTCAAAACAATAGGTATTAACGCAAATAACAAAGACATGCTCCACCAACAGGTCGAGAGGCAAGACAACACCCTAAGCTGGCCAATAACTGTAACTCTTACTGAGAAACCGTTTAGTAAGATCAGAACTGGAGCATTAGGAGGTTCCTTCCTCCACTGGCTTATTCTCCACCGCTCCTGGGAAGGATGGAACTACAGCAGCAATAGGAACTCCATCTGGTGGTGACATCCATGAGAATGTCTAATCCAACAATGCAAGGGTAAATTCCTTGTCCATGAGTTCATCATAGGCTAGTCGCATGCAAACAAGATATATGTTGGAATCAAGTGGATTCAGAAACAATGACCCTTAATTGTGTTGATAACAACAAATGATTAAGAGAATAATTTATTCTCTGATGTGTTTGTTAGTGTGTAGAAATCACTATTTATTAGAAGCAGATATCTCAGAAGACTTAGTGAAATCTTGAATTTCACACATCTAAGTCTGGTTTTGATCCTCTGTTTTGATACTGACATGATGTGAAAGCCTTGCTTTGAAGTTAGTCAACTCTATTGGTGGTCAACGCTCTGGTGAGACCATACATGACTTAGTCAACTCTGTAGGTAAACCAAGCTCTGGTAAGACTAGCACTTGACTTAGTCAACTCTGTTTGGTTAGTCAACGCTCTGGTAGACAACACTCTATTGAGACCACATTCTGATTGGTCAACGCTCTGGTCTTCAGTCAACGCATACAACAGACTATGGTTAGACCACTCTCTGGAAGCCCTCATGCAATTCTATAAGACTCTCTATTATATGAAAGGCAACTGAATTCTACGCTGAAAAAGTTGCCTCTATTTCGAGCTCACTCTGATGAACAGTGTAGCTCTGATAGGAAACAGACTGAAGCTGAACGTGAACACAAGAAGGGGGGTTGAATTGTGTTAAAAACTTTTCGTAAACTTTACGTAAAAACACTATAAACACATATTTTTAAAACTGTTTGTTTATCGGATGCTGAGAAACTAACCGGATGCAGAAAACAAAATCGTTTATGAAAACTTGTTTTACTGAGCAGTGTAAAGATAAATGTAAAGCAGTAAAGGAGGGGACACAGAGATTTATACTAGGTCACCACCAATTGGTAGCTACGTCTAGTCCCTTCGATCCTGAAGGATTTTTCACTATAATCAACTGATTACAATTTTCCTCAAGAGTATTCTACTGTCACAAACTTGACAATACTCTCAACTTCTCAAAACGACTCAGTACGATCGAGCCTTTGAGGAACAAAGCCTTAACTTGGCCAAATACAGTTTACAAAAGAGATTATACTTTTGAATACAATCAAAATAACTCTCACAGAGAGGATGAAAAGATTAAGCTCAAAACAAAATAGCTTTCTAAAAGAAAAATTAAGCTCAGTTCTTTGTAGACCAGAAACTTGGCACGAAACTTAATTACTCACTTGAGTAATGTTGCTTTCAGAATGAAGTTTCTTCACAGTTTTTTTTTTGGTAACTTCTTCAATGAATACCTTGGGGTATTTATAGTAGTCTTCAAGAGTATTGCCGTTGCAGTAAAAATAGCTTCTTTCCATTGAGTGAGGTAATTTGAAATGTAGTCCTTTTCTTCCTTTCCAGAGAATGTCAAAATAGTACACATTACCGTTTTCGTACTATCTGCTATTTGCAATTGCCTTATACAATTTTTGTCTTATGCTAAAGGTGTCACATTTGCTTCCTCATACATCAAAATGAGCGCATAAAATCAAATTCGAATTCCATTCCAGAATAGTCTGAGGCTAAGAGCAAAAACGTGATCATCACATGCTTCATTAAAGAGATCAGACGCTCGCTCAGAACAGAGGATGGACACTCATAGCAATTGAGTATTCCACGTTTCCAAGAGTAACACTACTGGATGCTTACTGTTAGCAAGACGCTGGAGTGAGTTCGGACGCTGACACTAGTGGATTGTATTCAATTCTTTTGTAAATTTCTTCTTCTTCCTTGAGTGTTTTGTACATATATATGAAGTTTTGATACCTGTACACTCAAAGATATGTTAGAAGATAAATTGTTCTCTTGAAAAATACTTTGTTATCATCAAAATCAATGAGGGTCTAAACTTCTCAATCATTTAGGTTCCAACAATCTCCCCCTTTTTGATGATGACAAATATCCAAGGTTGATGAACAATTTAATGTCAAAATAATATCAAGGGTCTCCCCCTGAATTTAACCATTTGGATATATATGAACAATTCAGGTATTAAGGCGATTGTTGATAAACAAATTCATTTGAGTGATCGCAAAAAAAATACGTAGATGTCTTAGAGCATATATTTAATAAAGTGAGATCGGATGCTGATTTTCATTTTATCAAAAAGATTTTCATTCTACCAAATTTATTGATCATTATTAGAGTACTGGATCAATGAATATCAACGCATTAATTGATATTAGAGCAATGAATAACCACACATATGCTATGTATGAAATGATATGGATGATACTTCTATTTCAGCGTATCCATCGGAGTTTGAACATCGGACGGTGAATTTGTCAATCAGACTTTCACGTGTTCATCAAACCTTTCTTTTACTCTCCCTTTTGTCATCAGACAAAAAGAGTGTAAAGCACATCATAGTCAAAATAAGACTTAGAAAAATTTGAATATATATATAAACAGATAATCAGATATAGGTATATATAAACAGATAGTCAGAGCAAAAACAATGAATATATATAAGAGTGTCAAAAAAATATTTTATATCACACAAAAAAAAAATTTAAGGGTTCGGTGGAGGTGGTGGAGGGATGTTGAGACGTTCATATAGTAACTTCAGGGCATTCTCCATCTGAGTAACTTTCAGGTTTGTGGCCTTCATTTCTTCAAACTCTGCTTTGGAAATAGTGACCATTTCAACTGCAGGAGTAGAAGTAGAAGGTCCAAATTTTCCGACATCGTGCAGTTTCATCTTCTGATGTTCTGCTAACACCCAGTTAGATAGCTTTAGTCTCAATTCCTTCTTTTGTTGAGCTTTTTGAAAGAATGCATCATTTGGTATAAACCATTTGATGAGACTTCCAAGTTTCCTCTGCTCAGATTCTGCCTAAATTTTCCTTCTTTTCTCCACCTCTTCTGGATACAGCAAATCCATGAAGATATTTTCTCTATGTAGAAGCACATTAGCAGTGAAAGCATCAAACTTGTTTCCAGCATCTTCTCCCCATATTCTTCTGATAAAGACACTCAATACTTCAAAAGCGAAAGAGAGTGCTTCATTTTCTGCCAGGTATACTCTTCGCAGATTTTCCCTGTCATTTTCTTCAAGCGCTAGGGGGACGAGGCATGGTAACAAGGCTTTGTCTTTCCAAGACTCAGACCATTGACTCCAAGTAAATCCAATGTCGAAGTGGTTGGTCACAGCAGCCCATTGGACATATATCTTCATGCAATCAAGAGGCCTGATTACTGAACACCTGAACGTATCATCAAAGTAGGCAGTTCCCAGATTGGTTCTCGACATTGCAGCAGTTTGAGGAGCCAGTTCTCCATTCATCTTCCTTTAGAGAACTAAGGTAAAACCTTCTGGCATAGTCCTCAGTGATTTTGGCAATCGGAAGCTTAGAGAATTCTTTAAGGTTATACTTCTTAGGACCCTTCTCATACTCTCTGAGTCCGATCTTGCTGAATGGCAGCTTGCCAGGAGCAGGTTCTTTCATCTTCCCAGGGATAGACTAAGGTAGCCACCTTTGTCTATCTGACACAATCTTTACGGATACAGAAGAAGGTTCCCTGAACTGTCTGATAACTTCAATTTTCTTCATCTCAAGACAGTGTGCCATGAAGGCAGCTTCTTCATCCGTGATCCACCTTCCACACTCCTCCAGTGTGAGAGGTTCGGTTTGAGGTAGGGATTCAGGAAGGTCAACAGAGAAAGGAATTGCTCTATTACCAGGTTCTGGTCTCAATCTTCCTTTGAATGACATCTGAAAATGGTCTTATCCATCCTTGAAAGTAGAATTCATTGGAGAGGGAATTTCCAGTCTGGCAACTCCAGAGGTGAAGGTTTTCAAATGCCATGTAGAGGGACGATTGTAGATGTTGTGATATGACTCATACTTAACAAACCGAGGTTTGTTAATGCACGAGACATTCTTCCTTCCACCGAAGTCTGTAGGTTTATGGGTAATGGTGAGTGAAGTGGGAGTGGTTTTGGTGATTGTATAGGTTTTAGGTGTGTAGGGTTTGAAAGGATTAATGGGAGGTACTTTGAATAATAGGTTGAAGGGGTGAGAGTGAAGTTTGGAAATGTATGTGGTAAGTGAGGTATTTGAGGAAATTTGTGGTAAGTCAAGGTTGAGTGTATTGGATGGTGTTTGGGTAGGTTTTGAGGGGATGAGGGTAGAGGTTTGTCGGAGGCTCATTCTGGTTTTCTGGGTTTGTGGTTGTGAAACAGACAATGGGGGTGCAGGAATAACATCATGAGAATCAAAGATAGATACTGACTCATCAGCAGTAAAGTCGAGTACCTTTGGGTTAAGCTCAGAGGACTTAACCAACCTTCTTTTTGTTCCTCTAGGGGCAACAACGGTAGGAAGAGGAGGAGGAGGAGGGACTTGCTTCCCTTGACCGGACGCTGAAGCATCTTTTTCAGTTGTTGGCTTATTCTTTTTCTCCAAGACCTTTCTGATAGGAATTCTATCCTCATCTTCTGGTTCCTCAACAGTAGGTGCAGGAGCCACCTTCTGTTTCATTCTTCTTGTCTCCCTTAAAGGAGATTCAGCAGGTCTCTTCACACCAGCTATTGAGCTTCTGGTGGTTTTCTTTTTAGCTTCTCCTTCTTGTTGCTCTAATTTCACCTTCTTAATCATAGAGCCAGTTATCAACTGCATTCTGACTAGACTGTTGACTCCAAAAACTTCAGGACGAACAACAGCGCCAACACCAAAGTATTTTTCTTTTTCTTCTTTGTTGGTAGAGTCAGCCAGCTTTCTCACTACACCATCTTTAATCATCATTATGGAGAGAAGAACTCCAAAAGGAATAACCTTGACGATATTCTTTTTATCGACACTCTTCCTTGAGAAGACAAGAGTATTTATAAGATTATTGATAATCAACCTTGGCAGGTTGATTTTCTTCCCATCCATATAGTTTCTCATAATGAACTTTTGCTCGTAGTTCACTATGTCGCTTGAACCAGCCTTCAGAATCACGCTCTTAGCGATGATTTTGTGCAATACTCTGTAGTGGCTTTTCAAGTCTTTGGCAGTGGGAGTTATTTTCTTCTTCTTTAACTCACGATAGTTTTCGAACAGAGCTTCGTTGACGTTTTCCAGTGCTCTGTAAGCGTCAACCCAGTTAGCATGGTAACTGATTCCTTCACAAGGGCACCTGATGGTCTGAGCAATATAGTTGATGGTGAAGCATAACTTGAAGCCTCTGATATGTCCTTCTATAATTTCTCCTGGAAGTAGGTAAGCGTTCCCCCAAAATTCCTTTATAGCATAGCTCAGTACATCAACTGGTTCCCAGATAAAGTAATTTTTCCAGCCTAGTTTCTCTAAACCTTCTTCAAAATCAAAACCATAGAGCTTGAAGTTCTCAAAATCAATTCTGTTCTCATTCATGAGTTTTGCCTCTGAGAAGACATCGAAGGCAGCAGTATATTGTCCAACCTTTCTATCGGCCATGGTAGTAGTTGTAGAGAGGATAATGGAGGTTTTAGGGTTTGAAATCACACACACACACAAAGAGAGAGAGAGAGAAATTTTTGTAAGTAGATGCAGAGTGAAGTGATGGAGCGAAAAATGTGGAGTAGTGGGAAAGTTGATAGAAAATGGTACAATCCTTTTTCAAAAACCGCTTCGTATTTCCAAACAAAAAATTAAATCAAAAAAGAAAAGAAAATGAAGATTCGCCTTTTCATTAAATGAAGACGCCAAAAGAAAAGTAAGATCAAGTAAAAAGATTTTATCGAAAGACATAAACAATCATGACTCAATAGATGTGATGAGACGCTTAAGTCCTTTACATGTGTGACACGTGTGTGTGCGCTCGGACGCACGCAACCGATTCACCAGACGTTGAGTTATGATGCACATGACAAATAAAATGCTTTCAAGTATACATGCTTATGCCATACCAGATGGTGAGATGATGCATATCGTCTGACGCTGAGATTAATCATTCTTCTATGAGATGAAAATTTAAATTTCTTCTTATAAAATTAAATCTATCTTCAGCAAGGGGTTTTGTAAATATGTCACCAATCGATGATCGGTCTACAAATTTTATTTCGAGAATACCCTTCTGAACATAGTCTCTTATAAAATGATGCTTAATCTCAATGTGCTTGGTTCGTGAATGCAATATGGGATTTTTAGTAAGACAGATTGTAGAAGTATTATCACAAAAGATAGGAATGTTACTCTCTTTTATCAGATAGTCTTCAAGTTGATATTTCATCCACAGAAGTTGAGAGCTGCAACTTGCTACTGAAATATATTCAGCTTCTGCTGTTGAGAGTGCAATCGTGCTTTGCCTTTTGTGTAACATGTAACGACCCGTTTCCGGACCGCTACAGAGCTAACACTAAACCTGTATGAGATAGATTTTTGAAAATGGTACTCTTGTGTCCTTCAGGAAATACGGTAAATTTTTTTTTTAAAACGATAGTGCCCGTAAAGCACACACAGAGTACTTACAGCGTTTCGAAACATGGTGCAACTAGAACACAAGACTCTAAAGCTGATAAAGCATACATGCATAAATACATAAGTCATATATATACAGTATGTGCAAAATAACAGAGTAGAAAATGTGCAAAGAAATACACCTATGGTATGAAGACCCTCGAGAGATAAATCATACCCTGGGGGTACTCCCGGCTGACACCCACGCAGGGGCCTGCTCCAAAAGTGAAAACCACCAGTCTACCCTATAACAGCAAAACATCACCCAGCCCAACTGGTCACCAACTCACTATACACAAAAAGATGCATATATATATATATATATATATATATATATATATATTACAGTCATCCCCAGAAAGAAACACATCAACAATCAGAGAACACAGCAACTACAAGGCACTGTCCCGATCCTCCGAGGGATCCTCCTCCGCCTCGTCCTCCATCGGATCCTCGCCCGTCAAATCGATGAAGGGTGCCGCAGCTGGAACATCCTCGGGCACATCACTTGGCACGTATTCTCCTCCAGCCATATCGTCATCAGTCCATGCACCTAAGCAATCTACCTCCCCACATACCGTACAAACAGGGGGCCGCTCCACTGGTGGGGTGGGAACTCGGTCCACAAGAGGGGAACTCGGAATAGAAACCGCCCTCGAAGTTGATGCTCTTGCTGATCCTCACCTAATCACGCTCTTACGAGCGGTCCATCTCACTCGTGGTCCTCGACCACGTCCGCGGGATAAAAGCCTGGGAACCGTCGCTCAAGGGACGTCAGTCGATCCCTCGGGTGACGAGGAAGAGTCTGGCATAGCCTCCTCTCCCTGAGAAGCCCTCCAAGCCTCGATGATCTGTGTCGTCCTAATCGGAAAGCTCATGGTACGTCTAGTCACCTCCCGCCTCACAACCATACCATCCTCTCTAAAGGTCTGCACAACATCCCCCGTGTATACCACGCGGTGGGAGATAGGGTCATACTCCATAGCCGTAGGCAGCTCAATGTCGAGAAAGTCGAAGATAATCTCCTGTGAGGTCTGCATCTCGGGTATCGGGATACTCTTCTCCATCACCTGGGTAGCCATCATGAATCGAAGGTACCACGGGAAAGGGTTAACTTCTCAACAATTCATATATAACAAATTCATAAAACAATAATCAACAGCAACGTATAAAGTTCACGAAATTCAATTCATATGTTCACTCAAGACTCAACTCATGACTCATCTCACGACTCATTTTCTCTCAACTCGACAATTTTTCCGGAAAGCAGACGCCGATCCATCCGCTGAATACCAGCCGTAGCTTTGGGATCCTCGCTCTCCCTAGGTAAGCAGCTTCGGTTCCTTAACGCTGCGATGCCTAGCTAATCCACCATAAACGAAGGGGACCTAGCATCCTCAGTTATCTGGCTCACAGCTCAAAAACGTCTCGACGACTCGATAATGCTCTCAGACTCGATGAATAATTCGCCGCATACGATATTTCAAAGAGTTTTACGTAAGATTATTCGACCGCATATCAAATAATAAGAGCATGCTTAATATGAAGAAACGCAATTCAACAACTTAAGCAATAAAAGCAGTTTGCATGAAGAAACGCAATTCAACAATACAACCAGCATAAACAATTCACAGCTCAACAACAACAAACAACAATCAACTCACAGAATCCATCCCTCTGCAACTCAATGGAGTTCACAGAGAGGAACAAACAAGTGTGGGGGGTTGGGGACAGCTACCAACCACTTGCAGACAGGCCCACTAAATAATCAACATATATAAAATAAAGTGAAGGGGTACAAGACCCTCACTTCGAACCCTTAGGTTCTCAGACTTCTTCGCGTAAACGCTTGAAATTAAATTCGTATCTAAATTTGCCCTTACACAAGGACATATAACAATAATTATAAATATGAAGCACCCTTACACTAGCATACTATAACAAGTATAAATGTGAAGCGCCCTTACCGAACTCCAAGCTACGTGTCCACGTGCTCCTCGATCTCCGTACCGCACTGTCTCGGGTTATTCGAGCCTAACACATGAAACGACTTAGCGAAATTCTTAATTCTACAATCTTATGCACTCAAACTTAACCCTTTCTCTAACCAAATTCATTCAAGCATTTTTCAATAATTAGTTACTAGAAATAAATAGGGTTTTTAAATCACACATTTTTCGAAAGGTAACGCATAACACTTCACTTTAGAAAAATGCCAACGTACTTGAAAGTTTTAAAGTAAGCACAATTTAATTAATCAATTTTCATAACTTTCAAAATCCTAACACTTAACCATACAAAACACTTGCTTAAAACCTTAAGCATATAGCATAACTACTAACCACTTACATAAAACTTATAAGACCCAAAACACATGTTCAATTAAGCTTTAAACAAGTCAGCAAACCAAAATCTCTTTTCCAAAAACACCTATGGCCTCACGACCTCTACTTCCTCTTTTCTCAAAAATGTTTACAAGCCTTCCTTCCATATTTATGGAAACTTCCAAGTTATTTCCAAATGCAATTTCAAACACACTTCAAGGCAATAGAACAACAACTATAGCTAAACATAATTCAAGCATAATCTAGAATACTTTCCAAAAACAAGAGTTTTTAAGGATTCTTTCAAACAACCATATCTAAACCCTTTTTCCTTTCAAAGACAAATTATTTTCAATTTCCTATTTACACATATTGAATCATGTCATCATCATGTTAGAAATTTAAAGAACAACTTGGTCAAATCCTACATACTATTCTAATCCTTCAAAAACCAAATTTTGCATAAGTCATAAGCTACAATCATGCTAACTCATGCATATCTATCTTACTAGCCTTAAGTTATTCTAAACATATTATCTAATACTTAAGCACATAATTTAACATCAAGCCCTCATTGTAAAACAATATTCTAAGACAAGTCCTTCCAAATCAATTTTCATTTCAAGTAAATTTTCAAAACCAATGAGGAGTTACAAAATAATTTTCCCCTTTTAATTCCCTCTTTCACAAAAGAAAATTGCAACTATTTCAACTCTTATTCAAACACTCTTAATCACATTCAAAGCAAAGCTAGAAATTTAGAACAAGCCAATCATACTTCACATGTCAACTTAGTCCCTCCATAGTCAATTGTTTTACAAAACATAAACTACACCTATACTTATTCATGCAACTCTATCTCAAAACCTTGAAATTAACTAAAACATTTTAATTAAACACTTGAACACAAGGTTATACATCACAACCCAATTTTTCTATAGTTTCAAGAATAGGCAAAACCTTAAAATAACAATTTATTCATGCTCACTAAAAACTCTAACTCTAATATGCATCACACAACTTCCAAAATCAATTAAATCACTCCAACAATTTAATTAGACAATTCAAGGCAATGACCCACAACTAGAACCCACATTTTCTCTAGTTCAAGAATGAACATAAACCCAAAAATAATAAACTAAGCATGCTCATTACAATTTTTAACCCAATCAAGCATCATATAACTACAATTAACACAACAAATCACCAATTGTTTGATTCAAAGAGAATCACATCATTTTCCCCCTTTCTAACACTTAGGGTTTTCACCCTAAAGCTTAATGAGAGGGTTTAAGGATGTCTCATCTTCTCTTGCACAAATCAAACCAACAAACAACACATAAACATCAATTAATTAAAACTAGGAAAGCAAAATCAATTAATCAAACCAAAAGGGGTGTGGGGCGCTGTTCAAGGGGCTGTTTTGGGGCGAAAAAATTTGATTTTCTCATGCTCAAATAGTTAGGATACATAGATAATGAAGTATGGAAGAAAACCTAATAAGAAACAAGGTTTGAAAACAAGAAAAACCAACTACACAAAGGGGAGGGAATTTGCGATCCAAAACAGAAAAATGGAGGAAGGAAAAACTGATTTTCCTTACTTTAGATGATGATGAGGATGAGGAACTAGATAGAGGAGAAGATTTGGAGCAACTTTGATGAAGGAAGTAAGACCAAAATCTCAAAGGTGTGGAAGTTGTTGGCCATGGAATTTGGAACCCATTTCTTGCTCAAGAGAAAAGAAAGAAGAAGATGAAGATGAAGATGAAGGTTGGAGAAGGTGGGGTGGCATGAATGGTGCTGAAAAAATGGGGAGTGGTTCACATTTTATCCACTTAAATAAATTAGCACATTATTGATAATAATTTAAAATAAGTAAAGTAATTTTTTTTTGAAATAAATCACACATTATGTGACACCTATTACCTAACCACATCATCTAGTCTTACCCACCTAATCTCACATCTCTCATGATTACCCACTAATTCTAGAGTCTAGGGGTTGTTTAAAACACGGCGACGAAATACCGCGTTACCGATAAACTCGCGAAAATTAATTTAACGAGAAATTAATTCATCGCGTGAAAATATTTAATTATAAATAATAAAAATCATGTCAAATATTCAAAAATAGTCTCAACAAGTTATGATTCGATTTTCATCGAAATCGGAGTTCATTTAAAATTTTATCTGCGACAAAACCGCCCGGCGATTCGAAACGCGACAAAATTTCGTTAGAATTTTTCGACGATTTTCGAACCGTGGATTAATATAAAATATTAATTCTCAAATTTAATTTGATCTTGATTTTATTAATACACTTTCTTAGACAACAAGAAATTGCTTTATTATAGCGTAAATACGACAGAATACACTAAATAACGCTAACTAACGTATCGTAAAAATACGCGTGTTACATAGCACCCCGATTCCGGAGCGCTACTGTGCAACCCAATCTAATGCTAAAAACATTTAATGCTTGTATGCTTTCAGTTAAAGAGTACTCTTATGTATTTTGCAATGGAAAAATAGGAGTAAATTTTTTTTTTTCATTTTCTTTCCTTTGAAACCCTTTTCAAAAAATGAGACATAGAGTACTACAGTTTTCTAAATGATGCCAATTCAGACTTTTGCAATTATCAGAGTATAATGCATCACAAAATAATCTGTCACATAACATAATCATTTCGCACTAAGGCGAGGTTTTCTGAATAGAGTAATTACAACCACAATTTACAAAACCCTAAGCTAAGCTGGCCAACAACTATGACTCTTACTGAGAAACAGCTCAGCAAGACCAAAACACGAAGCACTCAGAGGAATCTTCCTCCATTGGCTCAATCTTCAATGCTCCCAGGAGGACAAAACTGCAACAGCTACCGAACTCCATCTGGAAGTG
This sequence comes from Calophaca sinica, assembly GCA_037113605.1. Classification (NCBI taxonomy): domain Eukaryota; kingdom Viridiplantae; phylum Streptophyta; class Magnoliopsida; order Fabales; family Fabaceae; genus Calophaca; species Calophaca sinica. The sequence goes on from CM073735.1 coordinate 93,279,494, forward strand.
ACATCCATAAGGATATCCAATCCAACAACAGTGCAAGGGTAAATCCTTTGTCCACGAGTTTATCATAGGCTATGTCGCATGCAAACAATATATACATATACAATACAACAACATGATTTTATATACATATACATACTTAATAGACCACACGCATCATCATGGTATATCAAGTATTGCATGTGAGCAAACAAAGCAACCAACAGATCAACAATCAAGTCACTACAATATCAAACTATTGCATGTGAGCAGGCAAATCTATCAACAGATCCGTGATCAAGTCATCACAATATCAAATTCATCAAACCCTTCATCACATATCATAAATGTAGTTAGCTATACATGTCAATGCAGTATGGCAAGTTGTGTATACACCTGCAGCCTTAATAGGTCAGCAGTATGACAGGGACTACTTTCCCAACGTCCGAACAAAATAGCCCCTGCTTAGGCTTGCCACTACTTTGGTGTGCCTCTACTTTGGCAATGCAGTGTCAACTCACCTTTTGAAGTTTGTACGACCAATCAAACGCTACGAGTGACATGACAACTCGTCTTTTGAAGTCTTTAAGACCAATCAAACGCTCCGAGTGTCGATGCTCAATGGTTAGTACGCATCCAAACAAATTCAACAATATGGCATGCTCACCGTAGTGAACGCCCGAGTGATATCCAACAAATTCAACAATATGGCATGTTCACCGTAGAGAATGCCCGAGTGATATCCAACAAATTCAACAATATGGCATGTTCACCGTAGTGAACGCCCAAGTGATATCCAAACAAATCTCAATTAACTAAGAGTTTAACACAGGACACAAAGTCTGGGTGTTCAATTGCGGAACGCTAGTCCCAATCTTAGATCAGAACTCTAGGCACGTAATGCAGAACACTAGGCTCAACTTTTAGGTTAAGATACTAGGCACACCATACAGAACACTAGGTCTAATCCTTAATCAAGAAAATGCGCACGCAAGCAGGACATTAAGTCCCAGCACAGGACACATGGCCTATATGCTCAATAGGAACACTAGGTTCCCTATGTTTTATTCTTTCAAAAACTCGATCTTTGAAATCTCTTTCTTGGTTCTTGTATCACTCCTATGTATCTGAAAATACTGTTTAACACTAGGTCATTGAAACCCTAGTTGTGTTAAATATCACTCCTATGTATCTGAAAATACTTTTTTCCCAAGCGCATCATTTAACTCAACCGTTTTCGCAAATTGTACTATTTATTTCAAGTTCTTTTCTCTACTATTATTCCATTGAAATTTCCTTGCAAGCTTTGGCTAGTTGCACTAAAACCGTCACGCTTACTTTTAAATCAAAATGCCCTTAACAATTTGTTTATGAAATCAGAATTCGGCTTGTGGAATCGCATCAGATTTACCGATGTAAATCGTCAACCAATAGCAGTCGATCAACGCATTATTAATTAATCTATTATCCACAATAATATTTTTCATATTCCAATTCAATGCCAAGTTCTAATGAAATCCAAGATGATTCAAGGAAAACAATACAACTCATAATGCCACGCAGGGCCAAGAACATGCTACATATTATCATCAATTTCAAGTCCAATTAAATCAATCAAGTATGATTTAAGTCACACAATACAATTCAGTCTTGCCACACAGGGCCAAATCAATACACAGCAGTTCATGCTACAACATCTCAACAACACATAGTAATACTACAAGTACTACCACACAATCATCAACAATCAAACAAACAACACACAAGGCGAAAAGCCCAAACTCATTATGTAAGAATTTCCCTTACCTTGGGCGCTTTAACAATCCAAGCAAGGTAAATTCAAACTATCGTCAAGTCGTTCCCCGCACGAGCCTTAGGCATGAACCTTAACAACGCAAGTTTCAATCAATTAGAACTAAAACTCAAGTCCTAATACCCCTAGGGCAGCCATGACTCTAAGGTCCCTAAGGCCTAAGAACTACTCACTCAATCCCATTTGGTTCACACCTAGTCACATGTGATGGAACAATTTCAAACCATGCAAGTTGTCAACTTTTTCAAAAGCTACACACTTAGAAAATACCAAAACCCAAAACTTACCAATTGGAATAGTGTTTTACCAAATGAATAGTGTTTTGCCAACTTTGAACCATTTTTTAAAGCACTAAAACATGTCACAAAATTTTAGAAACAATTCTATTACAAGTTCAAAACAATTCTTGAAACATAAACTCAAACTTTTCCCAAAATCATACTTCTTTGAATTGTTTTGCTAAATCAAACCCCTACCCACTTTTTACAACATTCACAAGGTTTAAAACAACTAAATTCAATCCCAAAAAGTCACTATAGGTCACGGCTTAGAACAATAAAAACCAACTAAAGATTTTCAACCATTTTCAATGCTTTAAACATACTAAACTTTATGGATTCAAGCCATAACCAAAAACCAAACTCTTTACCATTTCAATATACTTAAAACAAGTTAAACTTCATCAAGAACTTCCCCCCAAGTCACGGTTTTGAAAACAAAAAAGCAAGTCAAGGATTTGATCTATAAACTTCATTTTCTATAATTTAAATCATGCAAACTTGTTAGCCTTTAACTCATAAGCTAATATCTACTAATTGTAATACCTTTAAGCCATAAAGGCAAGTTCATAAAACTCATTTAGCACTACAAAGGTTGTTGTTTTCAAAACCACAAAACAGCCCCAAAATTTATTTTGTTTCAAACAATTTTTCAAAGCTTCACATATACAAATTCATTTTTCCAAAAACCTTGTAAGATGCATATATGACTAGTTTCCAAACTTAGCAAGTATAACCCATCAAGAATCAACTCTAAAACACTATAAACCAAACAAAACCAAGGCTTAAAACAGCCCCTAGGTTTCGGCCAGAGCAAGGTTAGGGTTTTTCAAAATTAAAACATCAAGAACAAAGTTAATCATGGAAGGAAATAAGGGGTTATGAAGCTAATCATACAATACTAGCCAAAACAAGCACTATAACTCCAAAATAACTCCTAAAACCTTCAAAACCCATATCATGGAACCCAAGAGAGATGAGGAAAGGTTTATGGAGCTTACCAAGAGTATAGATGATGATTGAACAAGGGTGGAGATGAAAGGAAACAAGGGTGCACACTTTGATCTCCAAAAACTTCCAAAAACCCAAGCTTTCTCCTTCTAATTTTTTTTTCAAGTTTTTCTCCCATGGAAGAATGAATGGATCTGATCTTGAGCAAGGGAGAAGGCCACGAAATTCAGGTGGGATATGGAAGGAATAAATTTATTCATTTAGTTCCAAACTAACCAAACTAGTTCTAAGTTAACCAAACCAACTAAACTAACTAACTATAATTACCTAACCACCAATCACACATCAACACTTGTAACGTGACCTTCTAAGGATGAGGTTCAGCTCCCCTAGTGGCTGGATGCATCTCCCCTTAGCCCAAAATATCTAGATATTTCGTTTCGTCGCGTTCTCGCTCAACCGGGTGTACGACGTTACGCGTATATTAGGTTTTAATACTAAAATCTCCCAAAAATAATTCACATACACCCAAAAATTACAAATGTTCCTCGCGGCATGGGAAAAGTACCCACGCATCTCGTTTTCTCGAAATGCGAACCAAAACGCCGCAATTAGGCAATCTCTGGCCAATGAAAATACACTAAATATTTTCTGATGCCCAAAAATTCTAGAAAATTACAATAAATCTTAAATATTGGAAAATACTAAGATCTCAAATTTTATAAAATTTGGATCATGTTTGTGCATGTTTCAGTTAGAAACACATACAATAGCCTAGTTACGGCAGAATTCGATAGAATTCTCGCAGCGTAATAAAAACTATAAATTAGTGAGGATCACTAATTTCAATTTCTCTTATCATATAGAAATTAACCAAACAATAAAATTCTCAAGAAAAAATCTTTAAAATAATAGTCATATTTAATATGACATAAAACAGACAATTAATACAATAACTACACAATAAAAATCCAAACTATGACTTAAAAATATTTATTAAATCCTGAAAATTATTTCTCTTTCAATAAAATAATTTTTTTAATCAAACAACAATCTTTCACATTTTTCGAGATTAATTCATATTAAAAATAGTATACGTCTACACTGTCTGTTAATCTAAATTAATTACTAAAACTGTAAATTGTTTACAATAAATCTTTGTTGTTCTTCGTACTTTTAACAAACCATTGAGGTAATCAATCTCCATGATTTATTTTCAAGTAGCTGGAACTATAAAATAATTTTAATAAAAAATGGGATGTTACATTTTGCTTGACCAAGACACAAGATTTGCTCCAAGGAATTGGCAGCCTCCACTTGTGCTTTTTCTTTCAATTCGGTCTCCAGCAAAGTCAGCATCACAGAAACCTACTAACTTGTAATCTTTTGATTTCTTATAAAGCAAACCAAGATTAGTAGATCCTTGCAAATATCTAAAGATTATTTTAACAGCACTCAAGTGTGAGTCTCTAGGATCTGATTGACATCTAGCACACAGACAGACGCTAAACATAATATCAGGTCTTGAGGCTGTAAGATAAAGTAGAGATCCAATCATACCTCTATACATCTTCTGATCTACGTTTTTACCAGTTTCATCTTTACCAAGAATGCATGTGGGATGCATAGGAGTACACATAGGTTTGCAATCCACCATTTTGAATTTCTTTAGCAATTCCTTGATATATTTGCTTTGATGTATATAGATACCATCATTGCATTGTTTGATTTGAATTCCAAGGAAGAACTTCAGTTCACCCATCATGCTCATCTCGAATTCAGCCTGCATTATCTTAGAAAATTCTTTGCAAAGGCTTTCATTTGTAGCTCCAAAAATAATGTCATCAACATATATTTGAACAATTATAAAGTGCTTGTTTGATGTTTTTCTAAAAAGAGTAGTGTCTACTAGACCTCTGGTAAAGCCATTTTTCATCAAAAATGTACTCAGTCTTTCATACCAAGCTCTGGAAGCTTGCTTAAGACCATACAGGGCCTTTTTAAGCTTGAAGACATGTTCTGGAAATTTAATGTCTTCGAATCTAGGAGGTTGTTTTACAAAGACTTCCTCAGTTAAAAAACCATTCAAGAAGACACTTTTCACATCCATTTGATAAAGAATTATATCATGATGTGCAGCAAATGAAAGTAAAATGCGTATAGCTTCTAACCTTGCAACAGGTGCAAATGTTTCAGTAAAATCAATACCTTCTTCCTGTGAGTAACCTTGAGCAACCAATCTTGCCTTGTTTCTCACAACCTTTCCATCCTCATCAAGCTTGTTTCTAAATACCCATTTAGTACCAATAGCTTGCTTATCTTCTGGTAGAGTAACTAGCTTCCATACATCATTTCTTTGGAACTGATTCAACTCTTCTTGCATGGCCAGAATCCAACCTTCATCTTCCAATGCTTGATCAATCGTTTTAGGTTCCATTTCTGAGAATAATGCCATATCAGCATGCTCTTTAAAAGAGGATCTGGTTCTTACTCTATCTCCAGGTTTTCCTATGATTTGATCTTTAGGATGATTGGCTTTGTACTTCCAGCTCTTTCTGATTTCATCTTCTGAAGATTCTTGAGTCTGGTCACCACCGGACGATGAAGATGTAGGTTCACTATTTGTAGTATCACCTATATTTAATTCTAAAAATAATTCATCTTGCTCTGACATGGCTGTGTCAGGCTTCTTATCATCAAATTTGACATGAGTGGATTCTTCCACTGTCATAGTTTCTTTATTGTATATTCTAAAAGCTTTAGATCTTTCAGAATATCCCAAAAAGATTCCTTTATTAGCTTTTGAATCAAACTTACCAAGCTGATCCTTAGTATTTAAAATATAACACGTACAACCAAATGAATGAAAATATGATATGTTTGGTTTCCTTCCTTTCCACAGTTCATATGGAGTCTTCTTCAAAATAGGTCTAATAAAAATTCTATTTTGAATGTAACTAGCTGTGTTTACTGCTTCTGCTCAAATTTTTTTTGCAATGTTAGCTTCATTGATCATGGTCTTGGCCATTTCTTGGAGGGACCTATTCTTCTTTTCTACAACACCATTTTGTTGAGGTGTTCTAGGAGAGGAGAAATTGTGGGAGATGCCGTTATCATCACAAAATTTTTGAAAGCTTTCATTTTCAAATTCTCCCCCATGATCACTTCTAATAGAAGAAATACAAATTCCTTTTTCATTTTGAACTGTTTTGCAGAATACAGTAAATACCTTGTATGACTCATCTTTGTGAGCAAGGAATCTAACCCATGTCCATCTAGTAAAATCATCAACAATGACTAACCCATATTTCTTTCCAGTTAAAGAGGCTGTCCTTGTTGGACCAAAAAGATCAAGATGCAAAAGCTCAAGTGGTCTAGAGGTTGAAACAACATTTTTTGAATGAAAATAAGTTTTAACTTGTTTTCCTCTTTGACATGCCTCACAGAGAGCATCAATTGATACTTAAGATTTGGTAAGCCTCTGACAAGACTGTGCTTGTTTAATTTTGAGATTAATCTCAAATTGGCATGACCCAATCTCTTGTGCCAAATCCATTGTTCTTCGTCAACAGACATGAGACACTTGACATCTTGTTTTGCAAGTTCAGAGAGATCAATTTTGTAAATATTTTGTTTCCTCTTAACAGTAAAGAAAATAGAGCCGTCTTTCTTGCTTTTTACTAGACATCCAGTTTCTGTAAAGATGACTTCATAACTATTGTCACATAATTGACTTATGCTCAATAAGTTATGTTTAAGTCCTTCAACATAGAGTACATTATCAATAGAGGGAAAAGAGCCTTTACCAATGCGACTAATTCTAACTATTTTACCTTTCTGATTTCCTCAGAAACCAACGAATCCAGCTTCTTTAGGGCTTAGTTCTTGGAACATATGCTTTTCTCCCGTCATGTGACGCAAGCATCCACTGTCTAAGTACGAAGATAGGTGTGTTGACTTTGTTGCTAAGCATGTTTGCAACATAGACTATTTTATCTTTAGGTACCCATATCTTTTTGGGTCCTTTCTTGTTAGTTCTTGAAGGAAGCTTATCCTTCACAGTTTTAAAAACAGTACATGCACTTTTCAAATGATCAGGTTTATTGCAGTAAGTATAATGCAAACATTTACTATGATTATTGGATTTATCAGATGCTGAATCATTTTCTAAAGGAGGTTCATCTGATATATAACGAAGACCATGAGTTGTCGTTTTACTGACGCCCTAAATCATTGAAGCTTGCTTGCTTCGAGTTACACTCTCTGCAAGAAACTTTTGAAATGCATATTCATAATCATTTGACATTTAGGATTGCCTGTAACTTTAGAGCTTTCAGCTTGAGAGCTCTCACAGTTGCTTGTTAGCGACCAGGCCGTTATCCATCAGATCTGATTTTGATTTTAAACCACGGTTCTCTATATTGAGTACAGATTTTTCTTTGTTTAAAGCTTGAAAGTCTTGTGATAATTTTAAAAATTTCTTTTTCAAATTCTTATACTCAACAGAGAGAGTGGCAGAGTCCTTAAGAAGATCATCGAATGCAAGTTGAAGTTCAGAGTAGGAATCGTATACTATTACCTCTTCAACTTCTTCTTCTGAATCAAGATCAGTGTCTGCCATGAGAGTGAGAGTTGCTTCTACTTCATTATCTTCCTCAGATGAGGATAAGTCTAGATCTTCCCATGTAGCCATGAGGCTCTTCTTCTTTTTCTTGAAAGAACTTCTTGTGGGCTTCTCCTTAAGATTAGGACATTCGGACTTGAAATGTCCAGGCTTTTTACATTTATAGCAAATGACTTGAGCTTTGTCCTTGTCCTTGCTATCCTTCTTGTCCTTAGTATCTTTCTTCTGAACCTTCCTCTTGAAGTTTCTCTTCTTCCATATTCTTTGTATCTTCCTGGATATAAACGTGAGCTCATCTTCTGATGTGTCAACATCTCCTTCTGAAGCTTCATCTTCTGATTCTTCTTCTTCTGCCTGAAGGGCTTTGGAAGAACTAGCTTTATGTTGAGCGACTTTCAAAGCAATAGACTTGCCTTTTTTGACAGGTTCTTCTTCGTTTAGCTCAAGTTCACGAGCTTTCAACGAACTGATAAGATCTTCAAGTCGTAGGACATTTAGATCTTTTGCTTCCTGAATAGCAGTGACCTTGGGTCTCCACTGCTTAGTCAAGCTTCTTAAGATCTTTCTAACATGGTCAGGTGTAGTGTAACTTTTTCCAAGGGCCTGTAACCCATGAACAAGTGTTTGGAATCTTCCAAACATAGTTTCAATGCTTTCACCATCTTCCATTTTGAACAACTCGTATTGGCGAACCAACATGCTAGCTTTGGTTTCTCTTACTTGGGCAGAGCCTTCGTAAGATAAAACAAGTGAGTCCCAGATTTCTTTGGCAGTATCAAATTTACCACATTTATCATATTCTTTTTCTGTCATAGCACATATAAGAATGAATCTAGCTTTTTGATTGATTTGATATCTCTTTTTCTGCTCATCATTCCAATCTTCTCTGGCTATAGCAACACCACGTGGATTAGTGGGAGGAATGTAACCACTTTGAACTATATCCCACAACTCAAGTTATTGTGTCTCAAAGAAAGGTTTTATCTTATCTTTCCAGTAATCAAATTTTTCTCCATCGAATAGAAGAGGACGGTTCATATGATCACCTTCAGTAGATATGTTCACAGTATAAGATCTTTTCTCTTAACACTGTTAAGTGCTCAACCAAGAGGCCGAGCTCTGGTACCAACTGAACGTGAACACAAGAAGGGGGTTGAATTGTGTTAAAAAACTTTCGCAAACTTTACGTAAAAAACACTACGAACACAGATTTTTAAAACTGTTTGTTTATCGGATGCTGAGAAACTAACCGGATGCAGAAAATAAAACCGTTTATGAAAACCTGTTTTACTGAGCAGTGTAAAGATAAATGTAAAGCAGTAAAGGAGGGGACACAGAGATTTATACTAGCTCACCACCAACTGGTAGCTACGTCTAGTCCCTTCGATCCTGAAGGATTTTTCACTATAATCAACTGATTACAATTTTCCTCAAGAGTATTCTACTGTCACAAACTTGACAATACTCTCAACTTCTCAAAACAACTCAGTACGATCGAGCCTTTGAGGAACAAAGCCTTAACTAGGCCAAATACAGTTTACAAAAGAGATTATACTTTTGAATACAATCAAAATAACTCTCACAGAGAGGATGAAAAGATTAAGTTCAAAACAGAATAGCTTTCTAAAAGAAAGTATAAGACGCCGAGTTCAGTTCTTTGTAGACCAGAAACTTGGCACGAAACTTGATTGCTCACTTGAGTAATGTTGCTTTCAGAATGAAGTTTCTTCACAGTTTTTTTTTTTGGCTACCTTCTTCAATGAATACCTTGGGGTATTTATAGGAGTCTTTAAGAGTATTACCGTTGCAGTAAAAATAGCTCCTTTCCATTGATTGAGGTAATTTGAAATGTATTCCTTTTCTTCCTTTCCAGAGAATGTCAGAATAGTACACATTACCGTTTTCGTACTATCTGCTATTTGCAATTGCCTTGTACGATTTTTGTCTTATGCTAAAGGTGTCACCTTTGCTTCCTCGTACATCAAAATGAGCGCATAAAATCAAATTCGAATTCCGTTCCAGAATAGTCTGAGGCTAAGAGCAAAAATGTGATCATCACGTGCTTCATTAAAGAGATCAGACGCTCGCTCAAAACAGAGGACGGACGCTCGTAGCAATTGAGTATTGCACGTGTCCAAGAGTAACACTACTGGACGCTTGCTGTTAGCAAGACACTGGAGTGAGTTCGGACCTGACACTAGTGGATTGTATTCAATTCTTTTGTAAATTTCTTATTCTTCCTTGAGTGTTTTGTACATATATATGAAGTTTTGATACCTGTACACTCAAAGATATGTTAGAAGATAAATTGTTCTCTTGAAAAATACTTTGTTATCATCAAAATCAATGAGGCTCTTAACTTCTCAATCGTTTAGGTTCCAATAGAAGCTTATTTAAGGCTACTTCACGTATTTAAGAGACCTCATTGATGAAGCATTTTACATGTACGAGGTATCAAAGGCCAAAGGGAATATCAACAAATATAATCATCAAGAAACTTGCTCTCAAAGGATCTAATATTCAAAAAGCTCACAAGAGACAAACACTCTGATTCTGTCTACTGTGTCAGTATGCTTTAAGCAGAGTGGAAAATGACATGACTTGCTAAAGCCATAAAAAGGGGATCTAAAGTCTTTTGACCTAGGTGAAAAGAGCTGTTAGGTCTCAACGGCACTGTTCACAACCCGAGCTATATATACCTTACTTCATCCACTGAAGTAGGTTAACACTGTGATACAAAGTGGGCAACCAAGAATCATTCCAAGTATGTGAGATCACATTGAACAAAGAACTTAATCATTTTTATTCGTTTAGTTTGAAAGTTATTCATTATGCTTCAGTTTTTCATTGTATATCTTTTCTATGAGAGTTATTTGATATTGCTTCAAAACATTTTTGAACATTATATTTAGCCCAGTAGTGGCTGAATTCGTTAGAGGCTTGACTGTACTAAGTCGTTCTAAGAAGTTGTGAGTATAGCCAGTTTGGCAGTATTATACTCTCAAGTGTAATCAGGTTGATTATGGTGGAGAAATCCTTCAAGTGTGTGAAGGGACTAGACGTAGCTATCAGGTGATAGTGAACTAGTATAAATCATTGTGTCACCCTCTTCTCTCTTCTCTTTACTTACGCACTGCCTTATTTTATTAACTAGTTGTTTTGAAAAAGGTTTTCATAAACGCACAAGTTTTAAGAAAAGTTTCTAAAACCCAATTCAAACCCCCCTTTCTTGTGTTTTTGCCACGTTCAATTGGTACCAGAGCTCGGCCTCTTAGTTGAGCACTTAACAGTGTAAGAGGAAAAGATCTTATTCTTTATTCAAGGCAAGCAACGAAGCCAGTGGTCACGTTAACCGTCCTCCTTTGTTCACTGTAACAAAGTTTGACTACTAGAAAGATAAAGTTAAATCCATCTTCGAGTCTCAACAACTCGAACTATGGGATATGGTTCAAAAACAATACACCAAACCAGTTGATTCCAAAGAAAATCCCATTCTTAGGGATAAATGGACTGAAGAGCATAAGAAAGCTTATCAACTACATCAGAAAGCAAGATATTTCCTTATTTGTGCTATCTCTGAGAAGGAATACGAGAAATGCGGAAAGAATGATATCGCCAAGGAGATTTGGGACTCATTGGCCTTGGCTTATGAGGGTACTTCCCAAGTGCAAGAAATCAAAGCTAATATCTTGGTTAGACAATATGAACTCATCAAAATGGAAGAGGGTGAAAGCATTGAAACTATGTTTGGAAGATTCCAAACACTAGTTCATGGTCTAAAGGTTCTTAAGAAAAGCTATACCACTGCTGATCACGTTAAGAAAATCTTAATAAGCCTGCCAAAGAAGTGGAGACCTATGGTCACTGCTAGTCAAGAAGCAAAGGACCTAAATGCCTTGCGACTTGAAGATCTTCTAGGTTCCTAGATGAAGAAGAACCTCCCAAGAAATCAAAGTCCATTGCTTTGAAATCTACAAACAAAGCATCTTTCTCCAAAGCTCTACAAGCTGAACTTGAAATAGACGAAGCATCGTCTGATGAGAGCGATGGAGATGTTGACAAAGAAATTTCCTTAATATCAAGGAAAATTCAACGTATGTGGAAAAACAAAGGAAGGTTCAGAAAGTAGTTCCACAAGAAGGACACAAGGGAAAGGCAAGACTCAAGGTATAAGAAGGACTACAAGGACAAAAGCCAAGTTACTTGCTACGAGTGCAAAAAGCCAGGACATTTCAAGTCTGAATGTCCACAACTTGAGAAACCAAGGAAATGTGGTTTTAAAAGCAAGAAGAAGAAAGGTCTCATGGCAACATGGGATGATTCTGATTCATCTTCATCTGATGATGACGAGGAACATGCAAACATGGCTCTAATGGCTACCATAGGGTCAGACAGTGAAGAAGAAGATGAAGAGGTAAATTCTAATCCATCTTCTGATATTGAAATAGCTTTTGATGAACTATTAGATGAGTCTTCTAAACTCAACACTGAGTATAAAGCTTTGAAAAAGAAATTCTCAAAACTTTCAAAAGAATTTCAAATACTCAATGAGGAGAATGAGAAGCTCAAAGCTGAAAATCACCGTTTAGTGAATAACAGCTCTAAGACTGAGGAAAAGGTTGAATGTAACTCTTCAAAATATGAAGAGGGATTTCAAAGATTTCTTGCTGAATGTGTTACGCGAAGCAAACAAGCATATATGATTTGGGACGTTAGCCAAAATGGTAAAAAGGGTCTTGGTTACAAACCAGAGGAACCCACCTTTCAAAACACAAATTTGAAAACCAAAGATACCAACAATCATAGTGACTGTCTGCTTTGTACCTTTTGCAATAAGAAAGGACACATTAGAAGTACTTGTTATGAATTAAAAAATAAGAAGGACAAGTTTTCTTCTAAAACTAACAAAAGAGGACCCAAAAAGATTTGGGTACCTAAGGACAAAATTATATATGTTGCAGACAACACCAGTCCTGGTACTTGGACAGTGGATGCTCACATCACATGATGGGACAAAGGCGTATGTTCCAAGAACTCCAACTTAAAGAAAGTAAAACAGTAGGTTTCGGAGGAAACCAAAAAGGTAAAATCATTGGAAGTGGAAAAGTTGGTGAGAAATTCCTACCTTCTATTGATAATGTCTTTTTGATTGATGGCCTGAAGCATAACCTACTAAGTGTAAGTCAATTATGCGATAGTGGTTATGATGTTGGCTTTAGTGATAATGCCTGTATAGTCAAAAGCAAAAAGGATGGATCCATTTTCTTTAAAGCAAAGAGAAAGAACAATATTTATAAAATAAAACTTTCTGAGTTAGCAAATCAAAATGTAAAATGCTTTTTGTCAGTTGATGAAGAGCAATGGACTTGGCACAAAAGATTGGGGCATGCCAGCTTGAGATTAATCTCAAAGCTTAACAAGAAAGAACTTGCTAGAGGCCTACCAAATCTTAGGTATCAATCTGATGCTCTTTTGAATCCAAAAATATTGTTTCCACCTCAAGGCCACTTGAGCTGTTGCATTTAGATTTATTTGGTCCAACTAGAACCACATCTTTGTCTGGAAAGAAATATGGGCTTGTTATTGTTGATGACTATACTAGATGGACATAGGTAAAATTCCTAGCTCACAAGGATGAGTCATTTGCATTATTTTCTGTGTTCTGCAAACAAGTACAAAATGAAAAAGGTTTTTGTATTACACCTATTAGAAGTGATCATGATGGAGAATTTGAAAATGAATCATTTCAAAACTTCTGTGAAGAGCATGGCATCTCTCACAATTTTTCATCCCCTAGAACACCACAGCAAAATGGTGTTGTAGAAAGGAAAAATAGATCTTTACAAGAAATAGCTAGAACCATGATTCACGGAACTAATATTGCAAAGCACTTTTGGGCAGAAGCAGTAAACACTGCATGTTATATTCAAAATAGAATCTATATCAGACCTATCTTGAATAAGACTCCTTATGAATTGTGGAAAGGAAGAAAACCCAACATCAATCATCACATGTTATAATGTGGTTAGCATGCATGCCAATGCATATGGACAATTTGTGTAGACAATTGCAGCCTTAAACAAGGACAACAACCAGACACTGGAACTTTCTTTCCAGGTCCAAACCAAGCCCACATTAAGGGAAAAATGGCACTGGGAACAGCCTCCAGACTAGGCACTAGGAACAGCCTTTAGGCCCACAAATCCTAGGACACTAGGAACAGCCTCAGGTTCGAAATTCCTTCTTCCATCGCAATGGAATATGTATTCTAATTAATTCCAACTAGATTACATTGCCCTATACAGACCTTCGGGCCATCTTTTGGGTCTCTCGGGTCAGGAAAAACCACGACACTTTATTTGAGGAGCATGCCTTTCCAAATTCAAGTGACGATGCTTCATGGTATGGTCCACTCGACATCGGAGTGTCCGAGAGATATTTTAATTAACTAATGCGAGTCGAAGAGTCCTCAACTCTCAACTTGATGAATTCCATTCTCAGTTCTTGTGTCACACCTATGTACTACTGTATCTAAAAATACTCTTTAGTTTTAGGTCGTTAGAACCCAAGTTGTGCTAAATAATACACTAGGAGGATTCCTAGGAAAGAGAGGTGGTGATGAACACACTTAATTACTGTAACTCCCAAACTTCAAAGTAACTTGAAAGCACGACAATTACAATAAAGTACATAAGTTACTAAACATTTAAAACTCGTTAAAGGATTACAAGTCTAAACTTTAGTTTTAGTCATAAATCTAAACATTAGATTTACAACTTTCAACAAGTACAAAGCTTGGGCATACAAAATACAAGACTAACTTTTATCAATTACAACAAATGAAATTAGGCTACAACTCCAAAATAACAATAAACTAGAAGTAATAGGCCCTTAGCATCGCCTAATCCTCCTCTGGTACCTGTTTGTCTGAAAAAAACAAGAAAAAGAGTGAGACTAAAAATCTTAGTGAGTCCTTTATGGACCCCTAACCAACACTAGCCACAATCACAATAATATTCATTTACAAACATTATTAGTAAACATGACAATTTCAATTAAACAAGGATCGTTTGTAACATCCAGGACATATCGTTCTATAGCAGTGGTACAACCGCTCTGTACAAATGTCTTTGTAACAGCCGAGATGTGTCGCTATATCACAGTGGTACAACAACTCTATACTTACGACCTTTTAAGTAACATCTGGGACGTATCGTTCTATAGCAGTGGTATAATCGCTCTGTCCAAACGTCTTTGTAACATCCGGGACTTGTCGCTATATCACAGTGGTACAATCGCTCTGCACTCATAACTCTTTTGTAGCAGCCGAGGTGTATCATTCTATAGCAGTTGTACACTGCTCGGTACTTGTAATAGCCGGGATGTATCGCTATATCATAGTGGCACACTGCTCTGCATAACTATCTTACTACAACTTTTACAAATCCATAGTTTTAGTACCGTACGATCATGGGTTCAATTCAAATACAAGTTGAAACGAAGTTCTCTAAGGGATTCCTATGATATCTCCTTAGTCCCTTAGACGAGCCTAACCATATCGTATTCTCCTCTTACGAGGAATCTTGCTTTAAGTCTTTCAAGTTGCTTAATCGTTAAACTCCTAAGTTATCGATGCATTAACACTATAACATGAATATGCAAGCAACAATACTCATTCATAAGCAACATTAGTCCTATGTCATTCTTATGTATATGTGGAGGAAGCATATAAAGCAAGAGTAAGAAACTAGGAGGGAAAAAAAGAAAAAAAAAATCTACAGGGGCTTGTCTAGCGAAAATGTGCAGGGGCAGTACTTCGCCCAATGAAGTGCCCAGCAAAAATGCACAAAATTGGCTACAACATTTCTCGCCCCGCGAAGGAAGGACCTCGCCTAGCAAACGCCCGCAAAATTATGTAGAAAACTAGGTTTTTTGGTTTTTCAACTTTCCAATCTCAATTTCTCCTCATTCCAAACTAATTCCATTGAAATTTAAGCTCAAAATGAAGGATCAAACATGGCAAATGGAAGAACAACACATTTAGCTCATGAATCTCAAGCAACCACATGATTGAAACATCACGAAACTCATCTAAATATCATCAACACTTGTAATACCCATTCCCATTTCAAATGATTTCCATCAAACCCAAATTAGAAGTCAAGCAATCATACAAAATGAAGGGAAGAAAAGCCCTAATGAGGGTCTTATGGTTGCCCACTGCCTAAGGGATGAAGAACTCATAAACAATCTTCAAGAACTTGAGCTATGGGGTGGAAAAATTTTTATTTTCCTTCTTCTCCTTCCTCCAACTCGTGCTCCTCCTTCCTTCAACTTAGGGCACTACCATATCTTCCTCCCAAGGCCAAAGATTCAGGTCTAATCTTCTTCTCTTTGCTAGGAATGAAGAACTCTCACTATTTCTCTCTTTTTCACTCCCATTCTCATGAAACCCTAACCTTTTTCTTCTTCTTTCTTTCTTTTCTTTCTTTTCCTTTTTCTTTCTCAGCTAAAACAAAACGTGGGGGAGGGAGAATGAGGGGGCTGGTCGAGAGAAGAGGGAAGAAAGGGAAAGTGAGGGACTCAAGTGATGTTTTGACCATTTTACCCTCTCTTAGTATAGATAAAAAATACCTAATTGTCCTTCCTTTTGTCCAAAACTTTCATTTGCTATTACTATATACACACCCCTAAATTAATTCATGACATCCAATTTAATTAGTCAACAATCAATTTAAAACATAAAAAGTCTAAATTAATGAAGCTAAATAATAAAATTAGACGGAGTGTTACACTACTACCCACCTTTTAAAAAATTTTGTCCACAAAAAAAAAGTCAAAACACTTACCTCATTTGACACGACCCAGGCTATTTTTTATGGTGGAACTTGATTCCAAAAGATTTCTTTCAAAATCGGTTTAGGATTTCTAACTTTCATTTTGTTTATAAATAAATAGGCTAGGCTTTCCTTCCTATAGTCTTAGTTTTTTCTTCTATTGATCTGGTTCTTTTTGTTTATGTTTTTGTGCTGTTGATGATTGTTAGGAGTCTTGGTGCCAGCCTAGCTGGGATCATTTCTCCTATAGTGATGCTTTTGCACGATAACTGGTTTAAGACTAGCACTAGCTCTAGTTCCTTCTTGATAGGTTTGGTTTTCATTCCTACTGGTTTGGCTTTTATTATTTTTCTTGGGTTTTGGCCTAGTCCCCCCATGTTTCCTTGTTCCACTTTTTTCCTTTTTTTTTTCAATAAAATATAGGGAGGAGTACTCTTTTTCCTTCTAGATTTTTTTCATAAGGAGGGTTTTGCATCAGAAGGTTTTAACGAGGCTCATTTCCTGTCTTTTGATTAAAAAAAAGAAAGACATAACACTTACATATTGAAACAGGTACGGGTACTGGTCTCGCATTCCTTCTTCGATCTCCCAAGTAGCCTCCTCAGGAGTAGATCCTTCCCAGATGATCTTGACCAAGGGAGCGGTCTTATTCCTTAGTGTCTTGAAGTTGCGGTCCACAACTTGTATCGGCATAGGCTGGTATGCCAAATCTGATCTCAGTTGTACCGACTCATGATTCAAGGGTTAATAAGGATCATGAATGTACTTTTTGAGCTGAGACACATGAAACACATTGTGTAGGTTTGATAAAGATGGAGGCAGAGCAATTTAATGGGCAACAGAATCGACTCTTTGAAGGATTTCGAAGGGACTGATATAACGAGGACACAACTTTTTGCCTTGAAGTGCCCTACTAATGCCTATACTAGGAATGACCTTTCGGAACACATTCTCACCCTCTTCAAACACAAGAGGTTTCCTCTTCCTATCGGCATAACTTTTGTGCCGACTCTGAGCAGTTCTCTGTTTATTCCTAATCTTTCGGATTTGGTCGGTGGCCTCTTGAATTAGGTCTGACCCTAATAATCGTTTCTCTCCTACCTCAAGCCAACATAAAGGTTTTCTACATTCGCGATCATAAAGTTCTTCATATGGTGTCATGTTTGTGCTAGAATGGTAGCTGTTGTTGTAAGCAACCTCTATTAGAGCTAAATGTTCATCCCGACTTCCACCATCACCTAACACACAAGCTCTAAGAATGTCCTTTAGGGTTTGTATGGTTTGCTCCATCTGACCATCCATTTGGGGATGATAGGCTGTAATAAGATTCAACCTAGTCCCTAAGGCCTGTTGGAAAGATTTCTAGAACCGAGAGGTGAACTTAGGATCTCTATCAGAGACAATGCTAGTGGGCACTCCTTGGATTCTAACAATCTCTCTATTATAGATCTTAGCTAATCTAGCAGTGTTGTAAGTGGACTTAATTGGGAGAAAGTGGGTAGATTTGGTTAACCTGTCCACAATGACCAGATGGAATCATATCCAGACTGAGTGTGAGGCAAGCCTGCCACAAAGTCCATAGATATGCCTTCCCATTTCCACTCTGGAATTTCTAAGTGTTAAAGCGTACCTGATGGCCTTTGATGTTCTATTTTGGTTTTCTGACAAACCAAACACTAAGCTACAAATTCTCCTACATCATTCCTCATTCCCGGCCACTATTACCTTTGGATAAGGTCGTGATACATCTTGGTAAAACCAGGGTGTATCGGGAATCCACTCTTGTGGGCTTCCTCAAGAATTTAATTCTTGATTGCTTCATCCTTAGGAATAAATCATTTGATGGAAAAGGATAGTACCGTCACTGGCTTTAGAGAATCCAGGATGGTATCTCTTAGTTTGCAATTCCTCATCTAGACTTTGGGCATGCTTAATTTGATTCCTAACATCACAAATGATTTCCAAATGACTCAACAATAGGCTATCCCCTCTTAAGAACATTCGCAAATTTAAATCCCTAAATGATTCTAATAACTCCATCTCTTTAATCATCATTGAAGAGATATGAAGAGACTTCCTACTTAAAGCATCAGCGATAACATTCGCCTTGCCCGTGTGTTACTTCAATTCGAAGTCATTGTCCTTAAGGAATTCTACCCATCTCATTTGCCTCATATTCAGCTCTTTTTGATCAAATAGGTATCTTAAGCTTTTATGATCACTGAATATTTCAAATCGGGCACCATATAAATAATGCCTCCAGATTTTCAAGGCAAAGATTATCGCTGCAAGCTCTAGGTCATGAGTAAGATAGTTTTTCTCATAGGGCTTTAACTGCTTTGATGTATAGGCCACCACTTGCCTATTTTGCATTAGAAAACAGCCCAATCCTTTTCTAGAAACATCACTGTAAACTTCAAAACCTAAGGTCGGGTCAGGGATAATCAAAACCAGTGCAGTGGTTAGCCAAATTTTGAGCTCCAAGAAACTGTTCTCACAGCTCTTATCCCATACTAAAGGTTGCTCTTTACGGGTTAACCGGGTTAAGGGAAGAACTAACTGAGAAAACCCTTGTATGAACCTACTATAATACCCAGCCAGTCCAAGAAAACTCCTAACTTCAGTAATGGTAGTCGGTCGCTCCCAATTGAGAATGACTTCTACCTTACTAGGATCGATTGCCACTCCTGCCTGAGAAATGACATATCCTAAGAACTTAAGCTATGAAAGCTAAAAATCACACTTCTCTGGCTTTGCAAACAAAGACTTCTCCCTAAGAGTACCTAGGACAATCCTAAGGTGTTCCTCATGTTCTCGAGGGTCCCTAGAATAGACAAGAATATCATCTATGAATACCACAACAAACCTATCAAGGTAAGGCCAAAAAATCCTATTGATGTAATTCATGAATATGGCTGGAGCATTTGTCAGACCAAAAAGCATAACAACATACTCGTAGTGGCCATACCGAGTCCTAAAGGCAGTTTTTGGCACATCCTCGGCCTTGACTCTGATTTGGTGATATCTAGACCTCAGATCAATCTCAGAAATATCAAGGCTCCCCTAAGTTGGTCTAGCAATTCATCAATCCTAGGAAGTGGGTACTTGTTCTTGACCATAACTTTATTGAGTTGTTTGTAGTCTATACACAACCTCATACTACTATCCCTCTTCTTTACTAATAGGATAGGTGCTCCCAAGGTGAAGCACTGGGCCTAATGAATCGCTTAGCAATTAAATCTTCTAATTGGACTTTGAGCTCTTGCAATTTGAGAGGCGACATCCTATAAGGGGCTATAGAAATTTGGTCCCGCTCCTAGAATCAATTATATGGAAAACTCAACTTCTCTCTCGGGAGGTTTTAAAGTGATCTCATTCGGAAATACTTGCAGAAATTCTTTTATCACCAGAATGGTGGTCAAGTCTAGACCGAACTCTATGGTTGAAGAGAGTAACTAGATGTATCCTAAGTGTCCTTCAACTAGACATTCGTTCAGTTAGGAAACACTAGCCATCCCTTCTAGACATATTTGGTCAGAAAACGACTGTATTGACAAAAAGTCAATGGTTTTACAGAAACAATTCAAAATGACTTAGTTGGCCAAAAGCCAATCCATGCATAGGATTATGTCTATCCCTTTCAAAGGTAAACAAACCAAGTTGACCATAAACATCCTTCCTTGAATCACGAGAGGACAATTCTCGCATATCAAAGAAGTAAAGATCCTACCTTCCATTGGTGTTTGAACATGCAGTGGAAAAGGTAAAGAGGAAAGGTACTGCAACATCCCAAAATCCCTAAGTCTAATTATTAGGAATCCTAAGTGAGAAAGGGGTTTAATCCCGAGGATTAAATATAGTTCATAGCCTTAAGTTAGTAATTTAAAACCAATTTGGAACCAAAGCGGTAAAATAGTAATTTTACCCAATGATTTAGGAATTATGGGACTAATTAATTAGGAGTAGTTTTAATTAACTAAAATTACTCAAGTTGTTGTTAGAAACCAAAGGTTGGATTAAGGAGGTTAAATTATGGCCCTGATTGGTTTATTTTAATAAATCTAAGCCTATGTCTCACCGTGCACCACATCCCACTTAATCCCACCTTAGCACCTCTCCTTCACCCCTTTTACTTCCTCCCCCACGACCTGTGCAGAAAAAAAGGGGGAAGAAAATCAGAAAGAAGAAGAGAAGAGAAGGAAGAAAAGAAAGAAAGAGAAGGGAAGAAAGAGGAAGAGAAGCGACGGTAAAGGGTGAGGGCGCGGCGGCCCTAAAGCGACGGTGCCCCATTGCGCAGGAGAAGGAGGAGGAAGGGCGAGAGAGAGATGGACAGCGACTGAGAGAGATAGAGTGAGAGACCGAGAAAGAGGAGGAAGAAGGAGAGAGTTCGCGATCGGAGGAGAAGAAAGGGGCGGTGGTCGTACGCCCTGGACTTGCGATGGCGCACCACCGCGCCGGAGAAGCAACAGAAGGGCGGCCGAGAGAGAGAGAAGATTGAGACCGAGAGAAGCAGAACGCGATGTAGAGAGAGAGACGAGAACAGAGAGAGATCGAGAGACTGAAGAAGAAGCTGAGCTCAAGATGATGGATCGGTGAAGATGAACAGCAAGAATGAAGAAGAAGGTGAAGATTGGAGCTTGGTTCAAGCTTTAATGGAGGAAAGGGGATTTTTGGAATTGAAATCCCTAACTTGGGATTGCTCAGGTAACATAGACTTCCCCTAAAACCTCCCTTAGGGTGTGCTAGGAATTGTTATATAGATTCTTTAGTTCAATAATTAGTCTATTAATTATTCTGAAATGGTCTTATATGGGGTTTTGACTGAAATAGGGTTGGATTCTGTCCCTAACCCCCCTAAACCAATGTGTGTTGTTTGTGACCATTGCGAGTTCCATTGAGCTCCAATCGGAATTATGCAAATTGTTGTTATGTGTAAAAATATGCGTGATTTAGATTTGAAGTGGCTCAGCATGTGAGCTAGCCCTTTTGCATGAGTTTGGGCTCTAAGTTACTTGAATGTGAATTTGTATGCACTATGATGTATGTATGTGTTCACTTGGTGTGGTTGTGGTTCATGTATGCTAAGTTCCATGTTTGTCTTGGCTTTGGATATGTCTTGAATTCCTAGTGGTGTATGCATATAATTGCCTCGAAACCCTTGTTGAAATTATCTTGGTTTGAATTGGAATGTGAAAAGTGATTGAGCTGAGTCACATTCTTGAATGCTATTTGTTGATTCTAACCATATGAATGTTGTTATTGGTAATGAGTTATTGATGTGTTGTTATTGAACTTAGAAGTGTTGAGCTATAACCTTGTGACTAAGCATGTTAAGAATTCTATTGTTTTGATTCTTAATGTGCCTTTGATTCTTAGTATGTATATATGTGAATTTGCCTGGATCTACTCCATTGTGATTAGGATTGGATTGAAATTGGAAAAAATATTATTGTTGAATTTGTTGGATATCATTTGGGCGTTCACTACGGTGAACATGCCATATTGTAGAAATTGTTGGATATCACTCGGGCGTTCACTACGGTGAGCATGCCATATAGTTGCATTTGTTTGGATGTGTACTAACCATTGAGCATCGACACTCGGAGCGTTTGATTGGTCGTAAAGACTTCAAAAGACGAGTTGTCATGTCACTCGTAGCGTTTGATTGGTCGTACAGACTTCAAAAGGCGAGTTGACACTGCATTGCCTAAGTAGAGGCACGCCAAAGTAGTGGCAAGCCTAAGCAGAGGCTATTTTGTTTGGACGTTGGGAAAGTAGACCCCGTCATACTGCTGACCTATTAAGGCTGCAGGTGTATACACAACTTGCCATACTGCATTGACATGCATAGCTAACCACATTTACGATATGTGATGAATTTGATATTGTGATTGTTGTTTCTTAATGATTGAAACTTGTGTGTTTGGAATTGTTTGTGTGTGGAATGTTTGCAATTCGCTCTGCAACCCCATCGTAAGTGATTAGCTACCACGTGTGCCATTGGGGGCCCCTTGGATTTATCCTTTTAAATAGGATTTTACACATTTCGTGCTTGAGCTGGACCAAGTGGGGAACATTCATGTGATTGCTGTGACATATGTCTGCATATGTAATTGATGCTTGAATTATCATGTTTAAGGAATTGCTAGGATAGTATAAATAATTATACTTATGTTATGGGGAGGATTTTCCATATGTCGTACACCACGTATGGCTGGAAACGACGGTAAAGATATTTATGATTTCAAGTCTATGTTATTGAGTTTTATAAACTCACCTTTGGGGCGTTGTTTTCAGGTACGTCTGTTGAAGAGGTTCAGAGCATTGGAGTGGGCTCGGTCTCACTTATCTACGACACCCGAGTCACCGGATCACCAGTCGCGTCCTAAGTCTTAGGTTGTGTTCTAGTATTTCTTTTAAAATAAAGTATACTCGTAATTGTTATAATTTATTATTCTTCCGAAAAGAAATTGTAATGATTTAAGTAACTTTCGCATTTTCGAAACTCTGAGTTATGTTTAAGGTTTTCATAGCGTATTTTGTTAACGCGTCAATATCCAGGGGTCTTCATTAATTAAAGCATGGTTAATATTTGTATAACAGGAGTCGTCCATTGTATCATTCGGTTTGCGAAAATTTTCCTACGTCCAAATTCTAGTATTTAGGGCTTGATTGTAAGTAATCCCCTAATTAGAGTTAGGGTGTTACAGGTACAACTCCAACCTCTGTGCACACTTACAAGAAATAAAGGAATGAGTGGCACCAGAGTCATACAAGACAACTAGAGGGTTATCATGTAAGAAATATGTACCATTGATCAGATTCTCCGCACCCTTTGCCTTTTCTGCACTCAAGGTGTAGACACACCCTTGAATTGGATCATTGGGCTTAAATGCCACTCTTGATTTGACCTTGGGACAATCTTTCATGTAGTTTCCCGATCGTCGGCAAAGGAAACAAATGTCTCATCCCGTCATACACTCCCCTTTGTGATTCTTGTAGGGAAATCGCGCAATAATCAAAGATAAAATGCAGCAAAAAAAAAAAATTCCCTTCCATGGATCATTGCGAACGGTCATGATTCAGGGATTACGTTGGTTACCTCTTGTAGCACAG
The DNA here is from genome assembly GCA_037113605.1 of Calophaca sinica. Taxonomy (NCBI): domain Eukaryota; kingdom Viridiplantae; phylum Streptophyta; class Magnoliopsida; order Fabales; family Fabaceae; genus Calophaca; species Calophaca sinica. Next base: position 93,303,089 of record CM073735.1, read on the forward strand.
ACTGTTGCAGACAAGAACCGGAGTCGAACACGAGCATCGTACTGATGATAACGCCTCTATGAAGTCCACACGAATAGACTTTGAATGAGAGCGACCACTGTCTACTGTGCTAGCCGACGAACGGAGCCGGTAGTCACGAACGCACCCAATGTCTCTCAGTATGGCTAGGGTTAATTCCTTGTTAGAACTTTCAGCTTAAATGCTCTATTTATAGAACCACTTAAGACTGACCTAGCGGCGCACCGTAGCTTACCATGTGCTGCGTTGCTCTTGACTTATGATGGTGCATTATAAGAGTGCACCACTGAATAAAACGAGTCTTACTCATTTATATTTAATCTCCCATTAATCTGTTCTTGTGTGTGTGACCCTGTAGGTTTCCGTAACGTTGACAATAATATTAAATCACTATTTAATATTATAAACAGAGAGCGGTGTCTAGCAACACATCACTGCTACCCAAGTAACGAGAATGTCAGTATTATGATGTAACCTTTTCGTGATAATGATCATGTATATAATTACCCTTTTGGCCTTATATCTATATTGAATACAAGGCATAGTGCGTGTCACTCTTGTATAGTTCAACATTATATTCCTTGATACCCAAGTAGACTAAGTAACAACAAATAAGATCAATATTTCATATTGACTTATTTCAGCATGGCCATGCATTTTATAGTCATACTCTATCAATGGGCCCACAGATATTACTCATGCTATGTAGGAGGGGCAAATCCTATCTAGGTCACTCATGTCCCTCTGCATGACTCGTGGAGTGCCCAGTTAACCGACTTTATAATTGTCTTGTTACAGACAATGTTTGACGGCAACAAAACACTCAACACCTCATGTAGGGACCATAGTGGTTTCATGTCAAAGGGTGGAATACGCCACTATCACTATGAGAACAACTTCTGACACTTACATAACGCACTATGTAGTATTCTCGTGGCAGGTCAATCCAGTACACAATTACCGTAATGTGTGCCTATGCGGTGACTTGATATTTCATACCTATAACCTGTGAGATAAGGTTATCAGTCCACCCACATAATAGTCTTAATGTATTACTATTGCCCTTATTGATAATAATACTTGACTACGGATATTTAAGAGTAAGTTCTGTAGTATCTCACAACCGAGTCATCTACCCGATGTTCTATTAAAATTGAACTTTTACTCAAGGACTTTATTACGTTGAAACAAACATAATAACTGAAATGCCTCATATAATAGATAAATAACATGATACAAATTATAAGTTCGAAATGAACTACATTGGCCTCTAGGGCTTACACTAACAATCTCCTACTAGCACTAGAGCCAATTAGGCATATACCTAATACCCATAGATCTAGTATGACCATCATGCTTTTGTTGGGTAAGAGGCTTTGTAAGTGGGTCAGCAACTTTGTCAAGTGTTGGTACTCTGCATATCTTTACATCTCCTCTATCGATGATCTCTCGAATGAGATGGAAGCGCCTAAGTATGTGTTTGGATCGCTGGTGAGATCTAGGTTCCTTAGCTTGTGCAATGGCACCATTTTTATCACAATAGAGATCAATGGGGTCCACAATGCTAGGAACTGTACCAAATTCAGTAATGAACTTCTTGATCCAAACAGCCTCCTTCGCTGCATTGGAAGCAGCAGTATACTCGGCCTCTGTGTAGTACCCTAATTTTGTCCGCCCTTTTTATTTTATCTTATTTTATTTTATTATTTATTTTAACTTTTTTAAATTAGTAGTAGTAATAATAAAAAATATATATTTTTGGTCTCAGAATAAAAAGGAAGAAAAGAAATGAATAAAGGAAAAGAAATAGAGTTAAAAAAGAAAGGAAGAGAAAAAGAAAAAGAGAAGGAAAATGAGTGAAAGAACAATGGAGCAAACTGTAAATACAGGAGGTGCTAATAGCAACAAGCCACTGTTTGTGACCCAACCTAAACCACAGCCCAGCAGTGCTGTACTTAGCGTACCCCATCCATTTTCTACACACACCCTTCCTTTCTCTCTAGTCAAACCCTAGGCCGCGGCGGTCAAGCTCCACCTCTCCCTCTCTTTTTCTTTATTCTTCCAACCAAACCCTAACCAAAACCTCACCCTAATTCCTTCATCCTCTACCAATAAAACCTAGCCGTGGCACCTCCTTCCCATCCTCTCCTCCATCGTTGCCCCCTCTCTCTTTCTCCCTCTCATCTGTTCCCATTCTCTCCCTCATCCTCTTTCCCTTTCAATTTCTCCTTCCTTCTTCATCCTCACCAAAACCTAACCCTAATCTCTCCCTCACCCTCTCAACCTTCAGCCGTGGCTACATCCCCTATCTCTCCCCCATTTGCGGCCTCCATCCTATCTATCCATCAATCTCGGCCTCATCCCTTTCTCCTCACCTCCAAAATCCCTAAATCCTCTCAGGTTCACTCCTTTTTCCATCACCACAAACCCCAACCTTAACCCTAGCCGCCGCGACCAATCTCCTACGTTCTTCTCCCTCTCTTTCCTATCATCCAAGACCGAACCTAACCCTAAGAGAGGAAGACCTAGCCACGGCCAATCCCCCCAATTTTTCCCTAAATCTCTTCCTCATACATCTCCTAGAATCTCAAATATCCCTCACGATTTGTCAAGATCGCTGAAGATCGATTTGAAGAACGAAAATCATTCAAATCAGGGAAGATTTTTCTATTTGATTTCTTCATTTATTTTGTTTTTATTTCTGTCTATTTTGGTTCTGATTTTATTTGTATTTTGGTGACAGATTAAAAGAAGCTATAAAAAGGCTTCTCAGGGCAGTGGACCGAAAAAAAGGAGGAACCCACGAGGAGAAAAACCAAGGGCAGGAGGAGGACGAGAGAAAAAACGAACGGAAAAAGGGAAGAAAAGCAAGAACCCGTGAGGCCATCATATCTAAAAATCAAACATTTGATTTAGTTATAGGTTTTATTGTATCCTCACCCTTGTTTCCATTTTAACTTTCTGGGGGAAGCTTGAACCAAGGTTATTATTTCCTCTTTTTTTTTTGTTTTTTTTGTAATTATTCTATATGTCTATTAATCTATATCTGGATTGTGATAGATGAATTAAGTGTGATAAAATGTGATTTAATTTTCTCCTTCCTTTTGTTTTACGTTTTTTCTCCTGCTGTTCTTGATTGATTTTTCCTTTTGATCCCTCTTTGATCTGTACGATAACTTAGTCAGATTAGGGTTAGGGTTTGGCCTTCCAAAGGGGCCAAACCCAAGAGAAAGACATGTTTGCAATTAATTCCTTTTAAGTTATAACAAGAGAAATAAAAATATGCAAGGGACATATTTGCAATTTTCTCTTTTTTTAAAATATAAAATGGGGATTTGATCTTGCTATTAATCAGTAAAGGATGATATTGGAAAGTTATTGAGTAAGAGGGTATTGAGCTTATTTCCTGAGATGGTGTAAATATCAACAGGAATAATTAGTTACCTTTAGCAAGACTTATTTTTAGTATTCATGGTTTTTTTAAAACTTAGGCCTTCGGTTTATTACATAAAAATGTGAATCATGTTGGGCTTTTGGCCCATTTCCTTAAAAGAACTTTGTTGCAACTTGAATAAAAATAAATTAAGAATACCCAAGACCAGGTCTCCCTTTTTTTTTCTATTTTATGTGAACATAAACTTTTGCATCTTTTTTTCATTAATCGACTAGGAGTCCCGGCGGCTTCTTCTCTTTTTCTAAAAATAAAAAGGATAAATTTTGTTAAAGGAATTATCTGTTGAAGGCAAACACATTCTTTTTGAACAATTAAGGGTACCGTTTTTATAAACGGGCGTTGTTAAGGGGTTAATCCTTCCTTGCGCGTAATCAACTCCCGAACCCAAATTTGGTTCGAAGACCATTTTTTTTTTTAATTATTCTTGAAAAAGGTTTTTTCTATTGTTTTCCTTAATAAACATAGGTGGCGGCTCCATTTAAATTTTTTAGGTGGTTGTCACACTCTGTAGTAGAATCAGTGACTGTTTCCTGCTTTGAACTTTTCCAGCTCACAGCGCCACCATTTAGGCAAAACATATAACCAAATTGCGATTTAGAATCATCTTTATCTGTCTGGAAGCTAGCATCGGCGTAACCTATTACAGCGAGCTCTTCCTGACCTCCATATACCAAGAATGAATCCTTAGTTCTTCTCAAGTACTTAAGGATGTTCTTGATAGCAACCCAATGACCATCACCGGGATCAGACTGGTACCTAGTCGTTGTGCTCAAGGCATACGAGACATCCGGTCGGGTACATAACATGGCATACATGATAGATCCAATTGCAGATGCATATGGAATCTTATTCATGTGATCCCTCTCTTCCTGAGTAGAAGGGGATTGTGCTTTTGATAGGCATATGCCATGTGTCATAAGCAGGAATCATTTCTTAGAATCATGCATAATAAAGCGTCTCAGGACTTTGTCTATGTATGTACTATGAATTAGGCGAAGCAGTCTTTGCGATTTATCTCTATAGATCCTGATTCCTAATATATAGGTAGCTTCACCCAAATCTTTCATAGAAAAGTAATTCCCTAACCAAGTCTTAACTTGTTGCAAAGTAGGGACGTTGTTTCCGATGAGTAATATGTCATCCACATATAACACCAGGAATACAACTATGCTCCCACTAACCTTCTTGTAAACACAAGGTTCATCTTCATTTTTTATGAATCCAAACTGTCTCACAATTTCATCAAAATGAAGATTCCAACTTCTGGAAGCTTGCTTCAATCCATAGATTGATCGTTGCAACTTGCATACTTTCTTGGCATCATCTAGAGTGTCAAAACCTTCAGGTTGTATCATGTACACGTCCTCAAGGAGATTTCCATTAAGGAAAGCAGTCTTAACATCCATTTGCCATATTTCATAGTCATGGTATGCAGCAATGGCAACTAAAATCCGAACAGATTTAAGCATTGCAACTGGTGAAAAAGTTTCATCATAGTCTACACCATGAATTTGCTTGAAACCCTTAGCAACCAGTCGTGCCTTATAGGTATGAACCTTACCATCCATGTCAGTCTTCTTTTTGAAGACCCACTTGCACCCTATGGGAGTAACTCCTTCAGGTGGCTCTACCATGGTCCATACCTGGTTAGTGTACATGGAGTCCATCACAGATTTCATGGCCTCAAGCCACTTCTCAGATTCAGGGCCAGTAATGGCCTCCTGGTAAGTCAGAGGCTCATCTTGATCCATGAGAAATACATCACCCTGTTGAGTCATGAGAAATCCATATCTCTCGGGTTGGTGACGTATCCTGGTTGACCTATGCTGGTCTTGTGTTACTTGAGCAGGCTGTTCTATCACAACATCTTGTGTAGGCTGCTCTTGTTCCTCCATAGGTGTGTCGCTATTCTGTGATACTCAAATTTCTTCAAGTTCTACTTTCCTCCCACTGATTAATTTGGAAACGAATTCCCTTTCTAGGAATACACAAGTTCGAGCGACAAACACTTTGCCCTCAGAAGGATTGTAAAGGTAGTATCCCTTGGTTTCTTTAGGATACCCCACAAAGAAGCATTTATCAGATTTGGGCTCAAGCTTAGTGAAAATCTATCGTTTCACATATACTTCACAGCCCCAAATCTTCATGAAAGACATACTGCGTTTCTTGCCAGTCCATATCTCATATGGTGTCTTTTCCACAGTTTTGGATGGAATACGGTTAAATGTGAAAGCTGCAGTTAATAAAGCATGTCCCTAGAAAGAATTTGTAAGATCCGCATGACTCATCATAGACCGGACCATGTCCAACAAGATTCGGTTTCTCCTTTCAGAAACACCATTCCATTGCGGTGTTCCAGGAGGGTGAGTTAGGATAGGATCCCACACTCTTTCAGATGATCATTAAATTCTAAACTCAAATATTCACCACCTCAATCTGATCGAAGGGTCTTAATATTCTTACCTAGTTGGTTTTGCACTTCATTCTTGAATTCTTTGAACTTTTCAAAAGATTCTGATTTGTGTTTCATGAGATACACGAATCCATATCTACTATAATCATCAGTAAATGTAATGAAGTACTGAAAAGCTCCTCTTGCTGATGTGTTTAGTGGTCCACATACATCATTATGTATGAGGCCCAAAAGATCACTAGCCCTTTCACCTTTTCCTGTGAATGGGGTTTTTGTCATCTTTCCTAATAAACAAGATTCACATGTCTCAAATGATTCATAATCAAAAGAGTCCAAGAATCCATCTTTATGGAGTTTGGAAATACGTTTCTCATTTATATGGCCTAAACGACAATGCCAAAGATAAGTCGGATTCAACTCATTTGGTTTCATCCTTTTTGTATTGATGTTATAAATGGGCGTTTCGAGATCAAGGACATAAAGTCTATTACTCATTTGTGCACTAGCATAGAAAATATCATTTAAATAAATAGAGCAACATTTGTCCTTTATTATAAATGAAAAACCAAACTTGTCCAAATAAGAAACGAAAATAATATTCCTGCTAATTGCAGGCACAAAATAACAATTCTCTAACTAAATAATAAGCCCACTGGGCAAAGTCAATACATAAGTTCCCACAGCTAAAGCAGCAACTTTTGCTCCATTGCCAACTCGTAGATCAACTTCACCCTTTGCCAATGGTCTACTCCTTTTGAGCTCCTACACATTAGTACAAATGGGAGACCCACATCCAATATCTAATACCCATGATGCAGAAGTAGATAAATTAACTTCTGTAGCAAAAATACCTGAGGTGGAAGTCTCACTTCCCTTCTTCTTTTCTATCAGGTACTTTGGGCAGTTCCTCTTCCAATGTCCAGTCACACCACAGTGGAAGCAATTTCTCACTTTAGCCACACCGCCCTTAGGCTTCAAAGCATAAGTCGCAGGTTTGGGCTTGTTAATTCCCTTGCCCATGCCCTTATACTTGTTCATGGGCTTCTTGAACTGCTTCTTGCCCTTTCCACCATTGACCATCAAAATAGCCTTCCCTTTCCCTTTGTTGATGTTATGTTCTATAGTTCTTAACATGCTTAACAGTTTTGGCAGAGTTTTGTCCATGTCATTCATAGTGAAATTCATGACAAACTGATTGAAACTCTCCGGTAACGATTGCGGGATCAAATCAATCGCAAGCTCACGCCTTAAGGAAAATCCCAATCGATCAAGGTTCTCAACATACCCAATCATTTTGAGTACATAGGGACCTACAGGGCATCCTTCTGCCAGTTTGCTTTAGAAACTTCATACCGCTCATGCCTAGCTTGCTCTTGATAGATCATCTTGAGGTGTTCGATCATATCGAATGCTTCAATGTTCTCATATTGCTTTTGAAGCTCAGAGTTCATGGTAGCTAGCATGAGGCAGCCAACTTCCCGGGCATCATCTTGATGCTTCTTAAAACCATCCTTTTCAGCCCTAGGGGCAGTAGCTGCTGGTGGCTCTTGGGGAAGGGACCCTTCGAGAACATACAACTTTTCTCTTGTTTGAGGACAAACCTCAAGTTTTGGTGCCAGTCCAGAAAGTTTGTTCCAGACAACTTATCCTTCTCAAGGATTGATCGCGGTAGGTTATTGTGAGTGTTTGATGCCATGGTAATCTACATTAAGAAAATATGCAGAATATAAGTATCATGCAATAAACATATTTAATTAGGTCTTTAATTAAATACGCCTCCTACTATTTTACTCAAACTAATGACCCTAAACATTGATTCGGAAAATCCCGTTGGAAGATTTTCTAGTGGGCCGAGATCCATATTTCACATTATTTTAAGTCAGTTTTGGCTGATCACTTAAAACTAAGTTATTTAGGTATAAACTCTTTCCAATTGTATCTCATACAACTCTCGGTTAGTTAGGTGAATAACTATTATCCTGATCTATCATATGGATAGTTCCCAACTCACTTGCCTCTAAACCTTTCAATCCTATTATACTCGGTTTAGTTAAGTTATACCCAAAGATAGCAGTTGGATATTATATTTATCCCATCGCATCTTACTAGTATTGAAAATGTACTCCGCTTTAGCGAACCCACATTTTTGATATTAGTCTTGGTGAGTGCTAACTATTGGAAGGCATTTAAATTTAACTTAATATTTCCTTTTGAGAGATGTTATTAAAAAATGATCTCACTATTTGTTAAACTATTTAACTTACTATATTCATACATGCATCTCATACTTATTTGTTAAACTATTTAACCTACTATATTCATACATACATCTCATACATATATAGAAAATAAATGTGACGTGGTTATGGCCCCTAACGCATTGATTCTCATAAGCCAATGGGAGAATCCAAGCTAAACCTAGGAATGATCAAGCTTCTCCAAGAGTGACCTCCAATGTAGCCCTCTTATGAAATTTCCTTCTCGTCTCCTCTCTAACATTACATTAATGAAAATAAAAGAAAGGCACGGCACGCAGGCCGTATTTTAAAAGAAAAAACAAAAAGCACGGCACGCAGGCCGTATTTTAAAATTCCAAAATAAAGTAAAAGGGACTAAGGCCATAACCATTCACCATGCATCACAAAACATTAATGACAATTAATAATAATAATAATAATAATAATACACATTTATTACTATTAATCTTATCATTAAATGTGATTAAAGCCAATTAATTAAAAGTAAATAATTTCAAAATAACTCGCTTCGTAGATTCAGCACCGGGGTTCCAATGTGCTGACTTTTCAGTGAACATTTCACGTTGCAAAAAAAAATGTTGCCTCATTGTGACCGTGAATGCTTCACGCCACAAAAACAGCGTCGCCGTTTCACGTTGTTACCAACACAGTTCTGGGTACCAATGCTTGGACCCAACGACGCTAACCTTCAGACTCGCAGTACAACACGCTGTATCAACACTTGACACAAAACCGAATCATTTATTCAAATAAGCATACAGAATCACCATATGTATCTCATATATACAGATTATCCGAAGCAACATATATATCACATATATACCTAACTGGGTTTTCGCAATAATCATACAAGGTATAATTTTTAAAACGAATAGATTCATAATCTAACTATCGCATACAAGAACACATGTCACACATACATACAGCTAATCACAAAAACCGAATCATGGTTTCGCAAGTGGCTATGATACCTGTAACACCCCCTTTTCGGAGCACTACTGTGCAACCCAATCTAGTGCTGAAAAGATTTAATGCTTGTATGCTTTCAATTAAAGAGTACGCTTACGTATTTCGCAATGAAAAAATTGGAGTAAATTTTTTTTTTCTATTTTCTTTCCTTTGAAACCCTTTTCAAAATGAGACATAGAGTACCACAGTTTTCTAAATGATGTCAATTCAGACTTTTGCAAATATCAGAGTATAATGCATCAAAAAATAATACTTCACATAACATAATCATTTCGCACTAAGGCGAGGTTTTCTGAAAAGAATAATTCCAACACAACAATTTACAAAACCCTAAGCTAAGTTGGCCAACAACTATAACTCTTACTGAGAAACAGCTCAGCAAGACCAAACACGAAGTACTCAGAGGAATCTTCCTCCACTGGCTCAATCTTCAGTGCTCCTGAAAGGCGAAGCTGCAATAGCTACCGAACTCCATCTAGAAGTGACATCCATAAGGACATCCAATCCAACAACAGTGCAAGGGTAAATCCTTTGTCCACGAGTTTATTATAGGCTATGTCGCATGCAAACAATATATACATATATAATACAACAACATACTTTTATATACATATACATACTTAATAGACCGCACACAATCAGCATGGTATATCAAGCATTGCATGTGAGCAACCAAAACAACCAACAGACCAACAATCAAGTCACTACAATATCAAACTATTGTATGTGAGCTGGCAAATCTATCAACAGATAAGTAATCAAGTCATCACAATATCCAATTCATCAAACAATTCATCACATATCATAAATGCGGTTAGCTATGCATGTCAATGCAGTATGACCAGTTGTGTATACACCTACAGCCTTAATAGGTCAGCAGTATGACAGGGACTACTTTCCCAATGTCCGAACAAGATAGCCTCTGCTTAGGTTTGTCACTACTTTGGCTGGCCACTACTTTGGCGTGCCTCCACTTAGGCAATGCAATGTCAACTCGCCTTTTGAAGTCTGTACGACCAATCAAACGCTACGAGTGACATGACAACTCGTCTTTTGAAGTCTTTAAGACCAATCAAACGCTCTGAGTGTCGATGCTCAATGGTTAGTACGCATCCAAACAAATTCAACAATATGGCATGCTCACCGTAGTGAACTCCCGAATGATATCCAACAAATTCAACAATATGGCATGCTCACCGTAGTGAACACCCGAGTGATATCCAACAATTCAACAATATGGCATGCTAGTCCAAATCTTAGATCAGAACTCTAGGCATGTAATGCGGAACAGTAGGCTCAATTTTTAGGTTGAGATACTAGGCACGCCATACGAAACACTATGTCCAATCCTTAATCAAGAAAAAGTGCACGCAAGCAGGACATTAAGTCCCAGCACAGGACACATGGCCCATATGCTCAATAGGAACACTAGGTTCCCTATGTTTTGTTCTTTCAAAATCCCGAATCATGAAATCTCTTTCTCAGTTCTTGTATCACTCCCATGTGTCTGAAAATATTTTTTAACACTAGGTCGTTGAAACCCTGGTTGTGCTAAATAACACACTGGAAGAATTCCCAGGAAAGAGAGGTGGTGCGAACACTCTTAATTACCAAGTCTTTCCTAGCCAGACTTTTCCCAGGCGCATCATTTAACTCAACCGTTTTCGCAAATTGTACTATTTATTTCAAGTTCTTTTCTCTATTATTATTCCATTGAAATTCCCTTGCAAGCTTTGGCTAGTTGTACTAAAACCCTCACGCTTACTTTTAAATCAAAATGCCCTTAACAATATGTTTACGAAATCAGAATTCGGATTGTGGAATCACACCAGATTTACCGATGTAAATCGTCAACCAATAGCAGTCGATCAACGCATTGTTAATTAAACCATTATCTACAATAATATTTTTCATATTCCAATTCAATACCAAGATCCTTTGAAATCCAAGGTGATTCAAGGAAAACAATACAACTCATAATGCCACGCAGGGCCAAGAACAAGCTACATATTATCATCAATTTCAAGTCCAATTAAATCAATCAAGTATGATTTAAGTCACACAATACAATTCAGTCTTGCCACACAGGGCCAAATCAATATACAACAGTTCATGCTACAACATCTCAACAGCACATAGTAATACTACAAGTACTACCACACAATCAATCAACAATCAAACAAACAACACACAAGGCGAAAAGCCCAAACCCATTATGTAAGAATTTCCCTTACCTTGGGCGCTTTAACAATCCAAGCAAGGTAAATTCGAACTATCGTCAAGTCGTACCTCGCGCGTATCCTAACAACACAAGTTTCAATCAATTAAAACCAAAACTCAAGCCCTAATACCCCTAGGGCAGCCACGGCTCTAAGGTTCCTAATGCCTAAGAATTACTCACTTAATCCCATTTGGTTCACACCTAGTCATATGCCATGAAACAAATTCAAATCATGCAAGTTTTCAAACTTTTTCAAAAGCTACACACTTAGAAAACACCAAAACCCAAAACTTACCAATTGGAATAGTGTTTTACCATATGAATAGTGTTTTGCCAACTTTGAACCATTTTTCAAAGCACTAAAACATGTCACAAAATTTTAGAAACAATTCTATTACAAGTTCAAAACAATTCTTAAGACATAACCCAAAACATTTTTTCCAAAATGATGCTTCTTTGAATTGTTTTGCTAAATCAAATCATCAACCACTTTTACAACTATTTTCAAGCATAAATACAAGTCAAGAACAAGTTACAAACCACTCTTGAAGGCCACGATTTTGGAAGTTCAAAACAACTTCAAGGTTTTCAAATCTGTAACTCCTAATTCATGCAAACTTTGCTTAATCAAAACTTCTTATCAAAACTAAACTTATTTACTACTTTAATACACTTAAAAACAAGTTAGAATTCACTCAAATCATGCTCATAAATCAATGTTTTTAAGCATCACAAACAGCCCCAAATTATTTTGTTTTCAAATAATTTTTCAAAGCTTCACACATACAAATTCACTACATTCAATTCCTTTAACAAGAAACCAACTTCTTCAACACTTACAACACTTGAAAACACTTTGAAATCAATTTAAAACATCCCCCTAAATCATATTATAAGCCACGGTTTCAGCCCCCCTTTACACATAAATTGATTTTTCCAAAAACTTTGTAAACATGATTCTAAGACTAGTTTCCAAACTTAGCAAGTATAACCCATCAAGAATCAACCCTAAAACAACAAAAATCAAACAAAACCAAGGCTTAGAACAGCCCCTAGGTTTTGGCCAGAATAGATTTAGGGTTTTCCGAGTTTTATAAAATCAAGAACAAGCTAATACATGGAAGGGAATAAGGGGTTATGAAACTAGTCATGCAATACTAGCCAAGACAAGCACTGTAACTCAAAAATAGCTCCTAAAACCTTCAAAACCCATAACATGGAACTCAAGAGAGATGAAAGAAGTTTCATGGAGATTACCAAGAGATTAGGTGATGGTTGAACAAGGATTGAGTAGTAAGGAAGTAAAGATGCAACTTTGGTCACGAAAACTTCAAAAATCAAAGCTTTCCTCTTCAAGTTTTTTTTTCTTAAGTTCTTCTCCCATGGAAGAGTGAATGGATCTGATCTTGAGCAAGGGAGAAGGCCACGAAATCAGGTAGGGACATGGAAGAAGAATTTTTGTTAATTTAGTTGGAAACTAACTAAACTAGTTACAAACTAACTAAACTAACTAACTACAATTACCACTTAACCAATCATCTTGCAACACTTGTCAAGGAAGGTTCTAAAGATGAGGTTCAGCTCCCCTAGTGGCTGGATGTATCTCCCCTTGGCCAAAAATATCTAGATATCTCGTTTCGTTGCGTTCTCGTTCAATCGGATGCGCGGCGTTACGCGTAAAATAGGGTTTTTGTATCAAAAACTCCAAAAATAAATCTAATAAATTATTCTATAATCAAAAATTATTAATCAACCAAAATATCCACAAAAATATTAGGAGTATTTCTATGAATGTCGTTTTCTCGATTTCCGTGCTAAAACGCTACCGTAATGCAGTTCTGGGCGTAGAAAACACCCTATATTATTCTGATGCCTAAAAATTCCAGAAAAATTTCCAATAAATCATAAACATTGGAAAATACTAAGATCTCCAATTTTATAAAATTTGGATCACGTTTGGGCATGTTTCAGTTAGAAATACACACAATAGCCTAGTTGTGGCAGAATTCGATAGAATTCTCGCAGCGTAATAAAAACTGTAAATTAATGAGGATCACTAATTTAAATTTCTTTTATCATATAAAAATTAATCAAACAATAAAATTATCAAGACAAAATCTTTAAAATAATAGTCATATTAAATATGACATAAAACAGACAATTAATACAATAACTAGACAATAAAAATCCAAACCATGACTTAAAAATATTTATTAAATCCTGAAAATTATTCCTCTTTCAATAAAATAATTTTCTTTAATCAAACAAAAATCTTTCACATTTTTCGGGATTAATTCATATTAAAAACAGTATACGTCTACACTGTCTCTTAATTTGAATTAATAGCTGAAACAGTAAATTGTTTACAATAAATCTTTGTTGTTCTTCGTACTTTTAACAAACCATTGAGGTGATCAATTTCTATGATTTATTTTCAAGTAGTCGGAAACTATAAAATAATTTTCATAAAAATTGGGATGTTACATTACCACCCTCCTTAAAAAAAATTCTGTCCCCGAAAATTAACTTAAAAATCAAGATTCGGAAAATTATAAGTTAATACTAAAAACATATCATAAATTTGAACTTTGAAATTCAATACAACATAATAATTATTACACTCAAACAATCCAACACAAAGCATACATTTTATTCATATATCCTTACTAAGGTAAGACACTACATCATCAACTTAAATGTCTACAAACACGGTACTATGCGTCCATGTTGAAGAAGTCTTTGCGAATGATGCCTTATTCCAAACTACGATCTCTACTCCATCACGATCACGAACACGATCACGAACACGGTCACGAACACGAACACGTACAGTCACGAACACAGCCACGACGACACAGGGTTACGGCTACATGTTAACACCAACGAAACTCTACTAACACCAAAAGCCAACATCAAATCTCTTTAATTTTAAAAACATCTAATTTCTAAAAATAACACAAAGCAAGAGTTAATGTGCATAAACCACTAATTGATCTCTTCAAGACTCGACCTTCTCAAGAACATTATGGTTCTTTTGAGATTAGGTCTTTCATTGCCTTAAAATCATCAAGACACACTTAATTCAAAGTCTAAAATTTAAAGCACACACTAACAACAACAAAATTAGTATGAACCTTTTATTAAAACTTGAAATCTAGCCTCACACATATAAAACTTGGTTTTCCAAAAGAAAACAAGTTCAAAAGCATTTCCCAACAAGACAAAATGGACTAAAAATTTTGAATTATCTTTTACAACAAAAGAAAACAAAATCTTTCCAAACTTCTACTACTAAATCATAAATATTTATACAATAATTACAAGAACATACATCGCAATACCAAAAGTATATTGAAAATTTGGATTTTGGAATCAAGTATAATAATAAAATACGTCACAGAGTTAAAACACGTATGTGGTCTATATTTAGAACCACGCGCACACCATAATACATATAATACGATAATTATAGCGTCACCTACGGATAATCTCTCTCGTAAATCTCAGTCCGCTCAAAACTCCTTGTGTCGCGTTTCCTACGATGAAGTCTTCAGATGATGAGTTATGTGCTCTACTTGGGGTGTAGACACGTCCCTTAGTGGTTAGTCTTGTAGTTTCAACATTGTTGATAGTAGACTCGGCTCGTGGTACTTTGCAGTCTCTGGACAGATATCCCAATTCCTTGCAGTCAAAGCATAATCTTTCCTTGGTTGGTTACTGTTAACGTTATGCTCCTCATCTTCACCATTGAAGTAGTGCGTCTTCGGCCATCGATGCTTGTGATTCCCTCTTCTGTCTATCATGTAGACATATCCTTCAGTAGTTGGGCACGCAACCTTCGCAGCATCTGCAGTTGATCCACATTTGGCAATTGATAGTCCTTAGAAAAACATCTTGGCTTCTTGCAGTTACAGCATAGTCGGTCCTTCGATGAGCATTCTTCAGCTAACTGTTTCTTGCTTCCACATAGATGACAGTGCCACTTCGACTCCTAGTCATTCCCAA
Organism: Calophaca sinica; assembly: GCA_037113605.1. Classification (NCBI taxonomy): domain Eukaryota; kingdom Viridiplantae; phylum Streptophyta; class Magnoliopsida; order Fabales; family Fabaceae; genus Calophaca; species Calophaca sinica. The sequence continues at coordinate 93,318,427 of CM073735.1, forward strand.
TAGCCTACGCCACAAGATGATCCTGACTGTGGTCATTTCCCTGAGGATAGAAATAAGGTGCTCCTTGTTGATGTCTTCATCTTGTCCTTTGCCTTGATAATCTGGCTTAACTGACTCTCCAATAGTTCGCTCCTCCGTTCATTGTCTTAGCCAATCGTGTTGATTCTCTGCGGCAATCTGTTGTGCGACAATTGCTATCCAGACTATCACTCAAATTACACGATTCACGTATAAGTTACTAGCTCTAGCAAAAAGACTCGTTCGCCCCGAAGGCATCGAATTTCTACAAAGTAAACTAACCAAAATCCCCACAACAAATTCAACCATCTGAGATGATCGCACACAATTTCACACAATGTCACGCCTGTTTCAACTAGGAAACATTACAGACAATCACAAACAAAGTTCACATAACCTAGGCATAACAAACTTATACTCGACAACTCCCAACAATCTAGGCCAACATAGACAAAGCGGTACGGTTAGAACCGAATAGCTCTGATACCACCATTGTAACACCCCATTTTCGGAGCACTACTGTGCAACCCAATCTAGTGTTGAAAAGATTTAATGCTTGTATGCTTTCAGTTAAAGAGTACTCTTATATATTTCGCAATGGAAAAATAGGAGTAAATTTTTTTTTCTCTTTTCTTTCCTTTGAAACCCTTTTCAAAATGAGACATAGAGTACCACAGTTTTCTAAATGATGCCAATTCAAACTTTTGCAAATATCAGAGTATAATGCATCACATAATAATACTTCACATAACATAATCATTTCGCACTAAGGCGGGGTTTTCTGAAAAGAGTAATTCCAACACAACAATTTACAAAACCCTAAGCTAAGCTGGCCAATAACTATAACTCTTACTGAGAAACAGCTCAGCAAGACCAAACACAAAGTACTCAGAGGAATCTTCCTCCACTGGCTCAATCTTCAGTGCTCCTGAAAGGCAAAGCTGCAACAGCTACCGAACTCCATCTGTAAGTGACATCCATAAGGACATCTAATCCAACAACAGTGCCAGGGTAAATCCTTTATCCACGAGTTTATCATAGGCTATGTCGCATGCAAACAATATATACATATATAATACAACAAAATGCTTTTATATACATATACATACTTAATAGACCGCACACAATCAACATGGTATATCAAGCATTGCATGTGAGCAACCAAAACAACCAACAGATCAACAATCAAGTCACTACAATATCAAACTATTGCATGTGAGCAGGCAAATCTATCAACAGATAAGTGATCAAGTCATCACAATATCCAATTCATCAAACAATTCATCACATATCATAAATGTGGTTAGCTATGCATTTCAATGCAGTATGACTAGTTGTGTATACACATGCAGCCTTAATAGGTCAGCAGTATGACGGGGACTACTTTCCCAACGTTCGAACAAGATAGCCTCTGCTTAGGCTTGCCACTACTTTGGCTGGCCACTACTTTGGCGTGCCTCTACTTAGGCAATGCAGCGTCGATGCTCAATGGTTAGTACGCATCCAAACAAATTCAACAATATGGCATGTTCACTGTAGTGAACGCCCGAATGATATCCAACAAATTCAACAATATGGCATGCCCACCATAGTGAACGCCCGAGTGATATCCAACAATTCAACAATGTGGGGTGCTCACCGTAGTGAGTGCCCGAGAAATGTTTTAATTAATCAATGCGGATCGACGAACCCTCGCTCACTTAACTTAGTGGGTTTCCAAATCTCAATTTATTAAGAGTTCAACACAGGACACAAAGTTCGGGTGTTCAATTGCGGAACACTAGTCCTAATCTTAGATCAGAACTCTAGGCATGTAATGCGGAATAGTAGGCTCAATTTTTAGGTTGAGATACTAGGCACGCCATACGGAACACTAGGTCCAATCCTTAATCAAGAAAAAGCGCATGCAAGCAGGACATTAAGTCCCAGCACAGGGCACAAGGCCCATATGCTCAATAGGAACACTACGTTCCCTATGTTTTGTTCTTTCGAAATCCCGAATCATGAAATCTCTTTCTCAGTTCTTGTATCACTCCCATGTGTCTGAAAATATTTTTAACACTAGGTTGTTGAAACCCTGGTTGTGCTAAATAACACACTGGAAGAATTCCCAGGAAAGAGAGGTGGTGGAACACTCTTAATTACCAAGTCTTTCCTAGCCAGACTTTTCCCAGGCGCATCATTTAACTCAACTGTTTTCACAAATTGTACTATTTATTTCAAGTTCTTTTCTCTACTATTATTCCATTGAAATTCCCTTGCAAGCTTTGGCCTCACGCTTACTTTTAAATCAAAATGCCCTTAACAATATGTTTACGAAATCAGAATTCGGCTTGTGAAATCGCATCAGATTTACCGATGTAAATCGTCAACCAATAGCAGTCGATCAATGCATTGTTAATTAATCCATTATCTACAATAATATTTTTCATATTCCAATTCAATACCAAGTTCCATTGAAATCTAAGGTGATTCAAGGGAAACAATACAACTCATAATGCCACGCAGGGCCAAGAACAAGTTACATATTATCATCAATTTCAAGTCCAATTAAATCAATCAAGTATGATTTAAGTCACACAATCTGATTCGATCTTGCCACAGGGCCAAATCAATACACAGCAGTTCATGCTACAACATCTCAACAGCACATAGTAATACTACAAGTACTACCACACAATCAATCAACAATCAAACAAACAACACACAAGGCGAAAAGCCCAAACCCATTATGTAAGAATTTCCCTTACCTTGGGCGCTTTAACAATCCAAGCAAGGTAAATTCGAACTATCGTCAAGTCGTACCTCGCGTGTATCCTAACAACACAAGTTTCAATCAATTAAAACCAAAACTCAAGCCCTAATACCCCTAGGGCAGCCATGGCTCTAAGGTTTCTAATGCCTAAGAATTACTCACTTAATCCCATTTGGTTCACACCTAGTCATATGCCCTGAAACAAATTCAAATCATGCAAGTTTTCAAACTTTTTCAAAAGCTACACATTTAGAAAACACCAAAACCCAAAACTTACCAATTGGAATAGTGTTTTACCATATGAATAGTGTTTTGCCAACTTTGAACCATTTTCAAAGCACTAAAACATGTCACAAAATTTTAGAAACAATTCTATTACAAGTTCAAAACAATTCTTAAGACATAACCCAAAACTTTTTTCCAAAATGATGCTTCTTTGAATTGTTTTGCTAAATCAAATCATCAACAACTTTTACAACTATTTTCAAGCATAAATACAAGTCAAGCACAAGTTACAAACCACTCTTGAAGGCCACGATTTTGGAAGTTCAAAACAACTTCAAGGTTTTCAAATCTTTAACTCCTAATTCATGCAAACTTTGCTTAATCAAAACTTCTTATCAAAACTAAACTTATTTACCACTTTAATACACTTAAAAACAAGTTAGAACTCACTCAAATCATACTCATAAATCACTGTTTTTAAGCATCACAAACAGCCCCAAATTATTTTGTTTTCAAATAATTTTTCAAAGCTTCACACATACAAATTCACTACATTCAATTCCTTTAACAGGAAACCAACTTCTTCAACACTTACAACACTTGAAAACACTTTGAAATCAATTTAAAACATCCCCCTAAATCATATTATAAGCCACGGTTTCAGCCCCCCTTTACACATAAATTGATTTTTCCAAAAACTTTGTAAACATGATTCTAAGACTAGTGTCCAAACTTAGCAAGTATAACCCATCAAGAATCAACCCTAAAACAACAAAAATCAAACAAAACCAAGGCTTAGAACAGCCCCTAGGTTTCGGCCAGAATAGATTTAGGGTTTTCCAAGTTTTATAAAATCAAGAACAAGCTAATACATGGAAGGGAATAAGGGGTTATGAAACTAGTCATGCAATACTAGCCAAGACAAGCGCTGTAACTCAAAAATAGCTCCTAAAACCTTCAAAACCCATAACATGGAACTCAAGAGAGATGAAAGAAGGTTCATGGAGATTACCAAGAGATTAGGTGATGGTTGAACAAGGATTGAGTAGTAAGGAAGTAAAGATGCAACTTTGGTCACGAAAACTTCAAAAATCAAAGCTTTCCTCTTCAAGTTTTTTTTTCTTAAGTTCTTCTCCCATGGAAGAGTGAATGGATCTGATCTTGAGCAAGGTAGAAGGCCACGAAATCTGGTAGGGACATGGAAGAAGAATTTTTGTTCATTTAGTTGGAAACTAACCAAACTAGTTACAAACTAACTAAACTAACTAACTACAATTACCACTTAACCAATCATCTTGCAACACTTGTCAAGGAAGGTTCTAAAGATGAGGTTCAGCTCCCCTAGTGGCTGGATGCATCTCCCCTTGGCCCAAAAAATCTAGATATCTCGTTTCGTCGCGTTCTCGCTCAATCGGGTGCGCGGCATTGCGCGTAAATTATGGTTTTTGTATCAAAAACTCCAAAAATAAATCTAATAAATTATTCTATAATCAACAATTATTAATCAAGCAAAATATCCACAAAAATATTAGGAGTATTTCTAAGAATGTCACTTTCTCGATTTGCGTGCTAAAACGCTACCGTAATGCAGTTTTGGGCATAGAAAACACCCTATATTATTCTGATGCCTAAAAATTCCTGAAAAATTTCCAATAAATCATAAATATTGGAAAATACTAAGATCTCAAATTTTATAAAATTTGGATCACGTTTAGGCATGTTTCAGTTAGAAATACACACAATGGCCTAGAATTCTGTGAAATTCGATAGAATTCTCATGGTAATAATAAAAACTGTAAATTAGTGAGGATCACTAATTTCAATTTATTTTATCATATAGAAATTAATCAAACAATAAAATTCTCAAGACAAAATCTTTAAAATAATAGTCATACTAAATATGACATAAAACAGACAATTAATACAATAACTAGACAATAAAAATCCAAACCATGTCTTAAAAATATTTATTAAATCCTGAAAATTATTCCTCTTTCAATAAAATAATTTTCTTTCATCAAACAACAATCTTTCACATTTTTCGGGATTAATTCATATTAAAACAGTATACGTCTACATTGTCTCTTAATCTGAATTAATAGCTAAAACAGTAAATTGTTTACAATAAATCTTTGTTGTTCTTCGTACTTTTAACAAACCATTGAGGTGATCAATCTCTATGATTTATTTTCAAGTAGTTGGAAACTATAAAATAATTTTCATAAAAATTGGGATGTTACAATACCACTGTAGGGAAATCGCGCAATAATCAAAGATAAAACGTAGCGAAAATTTTTTTTCCCTTCCATGGATCCTTGCAAATGGTCATGATTCAGGGATTACATTGGTTACCTCTTGTAGCGCAAACCGTTGCAGACGAGAACTGGAGTCGAGCACGAGCGTCGTACTACGCCTCTACGCGGTCCACACGAACAGACTTCGAATGGGAGCGGCCAGTGTCTACTGTGCTAGCTGACAAACGGAGCCGACAGTCACGAACGCACCCAAGGTCTATCAGTACGGCTAGGGTTAATTCCTTGTTAGAACTTTCAGCTTAAGTGTTCTATTTATAGAACCACTTAAGACTGACCTAGCGGCGCACCGTAGCTTACCATGTGCTGCGTTGCTCTTGACTTACGATGGTGCGTCATAAGAGCGCACCACTAAATAAAACGAGTCTTACTCATTTATATTTAATCTCCCATTTATCTATTCTTATATGTGTGACCCTTTAGGTTCCCGTAACGTTGGCAATAATATTAAATCACTATTTAACATTATAAACAGAGAGCGATGTCCAGCAACACATCACTGCTACCCAAGTAACGAGAATGTCAGTGTTATGACGTAACCTTTCCGTGATAATGATCATGTGTATAATTACCCTTTTGCCCTTATATCTATATTGAACACAAGGCATAGTGTGTGTCACCCTTGCATAGTTCAACATTATATTCCTTGATACCCAAGTAGACTCAGTAACAACAAATAAGATCAATATTTCATATTGACTTATTTCAGCATGGCCATGCATTTTACAGTCATAAAGGGGTCCACAGATATTACTCCTGCTATGTAGGAGGGGCAAATCCCATCTAGGTCACTCATGTCCCTCTGGATGACTCGTGGAGTGGCCAGTTAACCGAATTTATAATTGTCTTGTTATAGATAATGTTTGACAGCAACAAAACACTCAACTCCTTATGTAGGGACCATAGTGGTTTCAGGTCAAAGGGTGGAATACACCACTATCACTATGAGAACAACTTATGACACTTACATAACGCACTATGTAGTATTCTCATGGCGGGTCAATCCAGTACACAATTACCCTAATGTGTACCTATGCGGTGATTTGATATCTCATACCTATAACCTTTGAGATAAGGTTATCAGTCCACCCAAATAATAGTCTTAATATATTATTATTGCCCTTATTGATAATAATACTCGACTATGGATATTTAAGAGTAAGCTCTATAGTATCTCACAACCGAGTCATCTACTTGATGTTCTATTAAAATTGAACTTTTACTCAAGGACTTTATTACGTTGAAACAAACATAATAACTGAAATGCCTCATATAATAGATAAATAACATGATACAAATTAGAAGTTCGAAAGGAACTACATTGGCCTCTAGGGCTTACACTAACAATTCTTACCATAGGTAGGGCATTCATTAGGCTTAGAAGACTCAAAGTATCACACTTGCTTCCCATTGTTGCCATTCCCTTTTGCCTTCAATTGTTGGGTAGACTTGCTCTTATCATTCTTATTTTGCCACTTGAGCTGCCTTTCATCATACAATTTTTTCAAACTCTCCTCTACTGCATAACTCTTATGAACCAAGGCAGCATAGCTAGTGAAATCCATCTGAGCGAGAATATTATGCATATCCGCCCTCAAACCCCACTTGAATTGATTCATCTTTCATCCTTCATTCGGTGCATACCGGGCATGAGAGGAGTATCTCGCCGATTCTTCAAATTTAGCCACATACTCGGCGACAGTCAACTCCCCTTGCTGTAGATAAATAAACTCCCTATCTTCTTTTCTCTGATGGTCTGGGGGAAATACTTCTCCAGAAAGACAATTCAGAAATGTCCCCATTTTTGGGGTATCCCCTCAGCCAACAAGTAAGCATGTGCTCCATCCCTCTAATTCTCTGCTTCTTCTTTTAACATATGGGTGACAAAGGTAACCTTTTGCTCCTCCGTACATTGAACCACCTTGAAAATCTTCTTCATTGCCTCTAACCAATACTAGGATGCCATAGCTTCGGATTTTCCAGTAATTGTTGGAGGGTTCAGCTTGTGGAACTTGAAGAAGGTACGATTAGAATCTTCTGGTTGAATAGGTGGGAGTGGGGGTGGAGATTGTTGTGGAGATTACTGTGATGTTTGGATGAAATGATTCACCAAGTTATTAGTAGCAGCAGCTTGATCCCGCATCCTCTACATCAACTCCAACCATCGAGCCTCATTGGTGTTTCCATGCCTACTCGATCTTCTCCCTCATCCTCCAGCTCATTCTGCCATATTCTGTATATTCGGTATAAAGTGTTAAGTTGATCAGGCTTAATAATCCATAATAAGTACAAGAATACAGAGAGGAATTCTTGAACAAGAGAAAGTTTCACACTAATTAACACAGTCCATTCAAGACTAAACCGCTCTGATACCATAATGTAATGTCAATACTTCAAAGTAACTTGAAAGCACGACAATTGCCATAAAGTACAGAAGCTGATAAACATTTAAAACTTGTTAAAGGATTACAAGTCTAAAATTTAGTCATAGTCATAAATATAAACATTAGAATTATAACTTTTACTAAGTACAAAGCTTGCATACAAAATAAAAGACTAACTTTTGTGAATTACAACAAAGGAAATCAGGCTACAACTCCAAAATAACCATAAACTAGAAGTAATAGGCTTTTAGCATCGCCTAATCCACCTCTGGTACAAGCTTGTCTGAAAAACAAGAAAAAGGGTGAGATTAAAAATTTCAGTGAGTCATTCATGGACCCCTAACTAACACTAGCCACAATCACAATAATATTCATTTACAAACATTATTAGTAAACATGACAATTTCAATTAAACAAGCATCGTTTGTAACAGCAGAGATATATCGTTCTATAGCAGTGGTACAACCACTCTGTACAAACATCTTTGTAACAGTCGGGACGTATCACTGTATCACAGGGGTACAACTGCTCTGTACTTACGACCCGTTGAGTAACAGCCAGGACATATCGTTTTATAGCAGTGGTACAACCACTCTGTCCAAACACCTTTGTAACAGCCGGGATGTGCCGCTATATCACAGTGGTACAACCACTCTGCACCCATAACTCTTTTGTAACAGCTGGGGCGTATTGTTCTATAGCAGTGGTACACCGCTCTATACAAATGTCTTTGTAACAGCTGGGACGTATCGCTACATCACAGCGGCACACCGCTCTGCACAACTATCTTACTATAACTATTATAAATCCATAGTTTTAGTACCATACCATCATGGGTTCAATTCAAATACAAGTTGAAATGAGGTTCTCTAATGGATTCCTATGATATCTCCTTAGTCCCATAGACGAGCCTAACCATACCGTATTCTCCTCTTATGAGGAATCTTGCTTTAAGTCTTTCAAGTTGCTTAATCATTAAACTCCTAAGTTATCAATGCATTAACATTATAACATGAATATGCAAGCAATAATACTCATTCATAAGCAACATTAATCCTATATCATTCTTATGTATGGGTGGAGGAAGCATATAAAGCAAGAGAAAGGAATTAGGAGGAAAAAAAAGAGAGAAAAAAATAATCTGTAGGGGCTTGCGCAGCGAAAATGTGCAGGGGTAGTGCTTTGCCCAGCAAAGTGCCCCGCAAAAATGTACACAATTGGCTACAGCATTTCTGCAGCATTTCTTGCCTCGTGAAGGAAGGGCTTCGCCTAGCGAACGCACGCAAAATTATGCAGAAAACTAGTTTTTTTCTGGTTTATCAACTTTCCAACCTCAATTTCTCCTCATTCCAAACCATTTCCAATGAAATTAAAGCTTAAAATCGACGATCAAACATGACAAGAAAAACATACTTAGCACATGAATCTCAAGCAACCACATGATTGAAACATCACGAAACTCATCCAAATATCATCAACACTTGTAATACCTATTCCCATTTCTCATGATTTCAATCAACCCCAAATCAAAAGTCAAGCAACCATACAAAATGAACGAAAAGAAAGCCCTAATGGGGGTCTTATGGTTGCCCACAACCTAAGGGATGAAGAACTCACAAACAATCTTCAAGAACTTGAGCTATAGGGTGGAAAAATTTTGATTTTTCGTGCTCCTCCTTCCTTCAACTTAGGGCACTACCAAATCTTCCTCCAAAGGCCAAAGATTCAGCTCCAATCTTCTTCTCTTTGCTAGGAATGAAGAATTCTCACTATTTCTCTCTTTTTCACTCCTAATCTCATGAAACCCTAACCCTTTCTTCTTCTTTCTTTCTTTTCTTTCTTTTCCTTTTTCTTTCTCATCTGAAACAAAATGTGGGGGAAGGAGAATGAGGGAGGGTTGGTCGAGAGAAGAGGGAAGAAAGGGAGAGTGAGGGACTCAAGTGATGTTTTGACCATTTTACCCTCTCTTAGTATAGATAAAAATACCTAATTGTCCTTCTTTTTGTCCAAAACTCTCATTTGCCATTACTATATACACACCCCTATATTAATTCATGACACCCAATTTAATTACTCAACAATCAATTTAAAACATAATAAAGTCTAAATTAATAAAGCTAAATAATTAAATTAGGCGGGTGTTACAGTTACCAAGTTTTTTGTCGCCAGAATTTTCCCAAACGTATCATTTAACTCAATCGTTTCGAAAATTAAGCTGTTTACCTTGAGTCCTTTACTTAGTGTGGTTCCATTGAAGAATCTTGCAAGCTTTCATTAGTTCTACTAAGAATCTCTCACTTGCTTTTAAATCAAAAAGCCTTTAACTTTTTATTTGTGAAAGTTTTAGTGCAGCCGGTGGAATCGCATCAAACTTGCTAGTGCAAGTCGTCAAACCAATTTACAATTGATCTTCGCATTATTAATTAACTCATGATCATCATGCATAGTTAAACAATATCAGTCCAAAATTAAATCATCATACATGATTTAAATCATATAATACAAATCAGTCTTGACACGCAGGGCTAAATCAAACCACAGCAATCCATATTATCTCATAATAATACCACATGTATACCACACAACTAACCAACCATTCAACCACACAAATAATCAAGGTGAAAAGCCTAAACTCATTATATAGAAATTTCCCTTACCTCAAAAGTGTTTCCAAAGAGGTAATTCCAAATTGTCGTCAAGTCGTACCTCACACAAACCTTAACAATACAAGTTCAATTCAATTAGAACTAAAACTCAAGTGTTCTACCCCTAGGGCAGCCACGGGTTTAGGGTTCCTAGAGCCTAGGAATTACTCAACTTAATCCTTTTTTATCACATATAGCGATATGACATGAAGCAAGTTCAATACATGCTAGTTCTTAAGCTTATACAAAAACTATCACACTTAGAAAATTCCTAAACCGAAACTTACCACTTGGAATAGTATTTTACAAATTGGAACATTGTTTTTACCAATTGAAATAGTGTTTTCAAACTTTTATTAATGCATCTAAACAAAGCATAAACTTTTGAAAACAAATTCTTTATAGTTTTAAAACAAATTCTAAGAGAAATTTCAAATCTTTTTCCCAAAATCACATTTCCTTGAAAGATTTTGTTAGATCCATTTGTTAACCACTTTTTACAACTATTTTAAGCATCAAAACAAGTTATTAACATTTTCCAAAAACCCTTATAGGCCACGGTTTTGAGGTACTAAAAACAAACTCAAAGTTTTGAACCATTAAATCCTAAATCATGAAAACTTTGTTAGATCCAAAATCTTTTACCATAAACCAAAATCTTTACTACTTTAATACACTAAAAACAAGTTAAGAACTCATTCAAATCCATTCAAGAGCTAAAACGAACAAATTTAATGTCACAAATCCATTCACAATCATGGCTTGATCTAAACATAATAAGCAATAACCTTCTATAACACCCCATTTTCGGAGCGCTACTGTGCAACCCAATCTAATGCTGAAAACATTTGATGCTTATATGCTTTCAGTAAAAAGTACTCTTTTGTATTTTACAATGGAAAATAGGAGTGAATTTTTTTTCTATTTCTTTCCTTTGAAACCCTTTCCAAAAATGAGACGTAAAAAGTACTACAATTTTCTAAATGATACCAAATCAATCTTTTGCAAATATTAGAGTATATCAAATCACAACGAATGCTTCACATAACATAAAACATGACATAATCATTTCGCACTGAGGCAAGGTGTTCTGAAAAGAATAATTGTAAAACAATAGGCAATAAAGTCATGCTCCATCAACAGGTCAAGAGCCAAGACAATACCCTAAGCTAAGCTGGCCAACAACTATGACTCTTACCGAGGAACTGTACAGTAAGATCAAGACATAAAGCATTCAGAGGAATCTTCCTCCACTGGCTCATTCTTCAACGCTCCTAGAAAGACGAAACTGCAGTAGCTATGGAACTCCATCTGGAAGTGACATCCATGAGAATGTCCAATCCAACAACAGTTCAAGGGTAAATTGTCCACGAGTTTATAATAGGCTATGTCGCATGCAAACAATATATATATATATAATACAACAACAAGCCTTTATATACATATACATAATAAATCGCATGCATCATCATGGTATATCAAGCATTTGCATGTGAACAGATAAATCAACCAGTAGATCAGCTATCAAGTCGTGACAATATCAAACAATTGCATGTGAACAGGAAAATCAATCAATAGATCAACGATCAAGCCATCATGTATTACAATGTGGTTAATTATGCATGCCAATACATTATGAACAAGTTTGTGTATACACTTGCAACCTTAAACAAGGACAGCAATAAGACACCAGAAAAATCCTCCATTTGCAGACAAAATTTCCCTACCAAGGGTATTGGACACTGGAAAAATCCTCTAGATCCAAATCAAATTCCCCTAGCAAGGGTATTGGACACTGGAATAATCCTCTAGGTCAAAATGCTCAACGGTCAGTATGCATCAATCCAATCCAATTCTTTGATATGTGTAACGACTCGTTTCCGGACCGCTACAGAGCTAAACTAAACCTGTATGCGATGCGTTTTAAAACAGTACTCTTGTGCCCTTTAGAAAAATGCGGTACTTTTTTTTTCTTTTCAATAATTCCCGCAAGCGCACATCAGAGTAATTACAGCTTTTCGAAACGTGGTGCAACTAGGACACAAGACTTAAATACGAATAAGACATACATGCATAGTACATATACACCTATGGTATCACAACCCTCAAGAGAGCAATCATACCCTGGGGGTACTTCCGGCAGACACCCACGCAGGGGGCTGCTCCAAAAGTGAGATCGCCAGTCTACCCTGTAACCCAAAATAACATCTGGCCCGACTGGTCACGACACATGGAACATAAAAGTCATAAATACCGTCATCCCAAATATATACAACAGTCTATCAACAACAAAAAAAACATAACGCAGCAGTCAACCAACATAACAGCTACAGGTCGCTACCCAAATCTTCTGACGGGTCCTCCTCCTCCTCCTCCATCAAGTCCTCACCTGTCAGGTCAATGAAGGGAGCCGCAGCTGGCACGTCCACAGGCACATCACTCGGAGTATACTCACCCATCGGCCACTCCTCTGTCGATCTCGCTCCAATACAATCCGCCTCGTGGCACACAGCACAAACGGGAGGGGAAGCCACAGGCGGTGTAGGAGTCCTAGCGACGGTAGGGGAATCTGGTACTATAGGGGATCTCGGAACATCAACCGCCCTCGAAGTGGAAGCTCCTGCGGATCCTCGGCGTATCACGCTCTTGCGAGCGGTCCATCTCACTCTGGGTCCACGCCCTCTTCCTCGGCCTGCAAATCTGGTAACAGTGCTCCTAGGAATGTCATGAGGTCCCTCTGGTGAAGAAGAAGAAGCTCTCACAGCCCTCTCGCGCTCACTGGTACGCCACGCCTCCACCACCTGTCCCATCCGGATCGGGAAACTCACCGTACGCCGTGTCACATCCTGCCTCACGGCTACGCCATCCTCTCGTAGTGTCTGCACCACGTCCCCAGTGTATACCACACGGCAAGAGATGGGGTTGAACTCCATCGCCACGGGTTGTCCCATATCAGGGAAGTCAAAGAAGATCTCCGGTGACGTCCTCATCGCCGGAATCCAAACGCCCTTCGCCATCGCCTGGGTAACCGTCATGAATTGAAAGCACCACGGGAAAGGGTCAACTTCTCAACAAATCAAGAAAATCAATACATAAAGCAATAAGCAAACAACAATGTATATCATTCACAGAACGTGACTCAACTTTCTCACTCTAGACTCAACTCAACTCGCTACTCATTTTCTCTCGACTCGACAATTATTCCAGAGTGACACATAAGATTACTTGACCGCATATATCAAATAAAGAGAGCATGCTTAACATGAAGAATACGCAATTCGACATTTTAAGCAATAAAAACACTCTGCATGAAGAAACGCAATTCAACAGCAACACGCAATTCGTGGCATATATTCAATCTCATATCAAATAATGCATAACTCAACATATCGTCACAATACATGCTTGACACGCAAATCAAGGAAATCATCCCTCTGCAACTCGATGGAGCTGACAGAGAGGTACACAAATGTGGGGGGTTGGGTTCAGGAGACCAACCACAAAGTTTTCACCCACGAATGACTCGGAATATGTTCGACCGCACGACAACAATAAACGAAGGGGTTCGAAGACCCTAACTTCGAACTCGTAGAGTTCTCAGACTTCTTCGTATTTTAATAAGCATTTAAATAGTCAAACAAGAATTTAAGCATCTCTAAAAATTGTCCTTACACGGGGACATAAAAATAAAATCCTAGAATGTCTAGAAGTGCCCTTACCACAAGCTGTTGTCAACGTCGCTCCTAAGTCTTCGGGTCTGTTTCGCTCAATCTCCGGTACTTCGTTTCCTATTATCACATACCACTTAGTAAAATCTAGAAATTCTAGTTAAACTTATGCTCTCAACTTATCCCTTACCTAACCAAACTCCAACAAGCATTACAAATTAATGACACACTCAAAAACATTTTGAAAAAGTAAGGTTTTGAGACTAATTCTCTTTTCTTGAACTTCAAGTAGACATAACTAATAAATCTTTCACAACTATCCAAAAACTTAGCACATATTCATGCAAGAACTCAAGCAATGAGACATCAACTTCTTTTTTCCCAAAATCTTAATTAGGCCTCACGGCCACTACTTGTTTTTTTTCCAAAAATTTGTAACTTATATTTCTAAAATCACAACTCTTTTTAAATCATTTCCTAAATACCAAAACAACATCAACTTCAATTAATACATCAAGTACACTTAAGCATATCAAGGGTTAGGTTTCTAAAACCATTACTACAACAATGAAATACCATTTCCATAGCCTTTTAGTCATACCATAGGAATGCTAAAAATTAAAGAACACTTAATTCATGCCATTCTAGTCCCTCAAGAAACAATTTTTGCATATACATAAGCTAACACCTACACTAACTCATGCATATCAATTCCAATAACCTTAAAATTTATACTAACAAGTTATCTAACACTTAAACAAGTAATTTAACATCAAAACCTCATGCTTTACATGGTTCAAGAATAGGCAAAATTTCCAAAACTACATGTTACTTAAGCTTAAACAAAACTATAGCCTAAATCAACCTCTAATCACTTCCAATAACACAACACCACAACCAATTGATTGATTCAACTAGGATCACATCATTTCCCCCTTTCCTAACCTCTAGGGTTTTCGCCCTAAAGCATCCAAGGAAGGGTTTTAAGATGATTCATCTCCTTCTTGTTCATCATCAACCAACAAACAACAACAATCATCAATTAATCACAACTAAAACAACAATTAAACAACACAAAAAAAGGGGGCTGTTGGGCGTTGTTTAGGGCTTAAAAGAGGGAGAAATTTTTTTGATTTCATACTCAAATAAATGGTTGGAATGATAGCTAATGGTATAGAGAAGATAACCTAGCATTTACACAAGATTTGGAAAAATAAAACTAGCTCAAAAAGGGGAGGGGAGGCCGCGGCTGTTGAAGGAAAAAGGGGAGAGAAAAATTTGTTTTCTTCACCTTAGATGATGATGGAAATGGAGATAGGAGAAGATATGAAGAACTAGACCAAGCTTTGATGGAGAACCAACTTGAAAACTCAAGAAATCTTGGAGAAATGGCTATGGAGTTTCTTGCTTTTCGTGAAGAAGAAGAAGAAGTGGGTGTGAGGGTTTGACGGGGTGCTGTCCACGAGTTGGCAGCTGGGGGGAAAGGGCTTTTATAATTTTTTTTTCTTCACTTAATCACTTAATTAACACTTAATAATAAAAGAATTTAGATAAGTGGTAAAATTTTGAAATAACCCATAAGTTAAGTGACACCTAATTACCTTTATTAGATGCTAATCACATCACTCACTCTAACCCATCTAATCTCACTCCACTCATGATTTCCCTCTAATCTAGAATCTTAAGGTTTAAAAACACGGCGGCGAGAAATCGCAAAACCGATTAATTTCTCGCCGGAAAAATCTCAAAAAATTAATTCGCGAGGAAATAATTCTTCGCGTGATAATATTATTTCATAAATAATAAAAATAATATCAAACATACAAAAATAGTCACAACAAGTTACGATTCGATTTTCATCGAAATCGGGGCTCGTTTTAAATTTTATTTACGGCAGAAACTGCCCGGCGATTTGAAACGCGCCGAAACTTCGTTAGAATTTTTCGATGATCTTCGAACCGTGAATCAATATAAAAATATTAATTCTTAATTATATTAGCTCTTGATTTAATTAACTCACTTACTTAGGGAACAAGCAATTGCTTTATCAGAATTATAATATTACCGCTAATTAACGTATCACAAAAATACGCATGTTACAATACTGCCCCTCTAAAAACAAGTTTCGTCCTCGAAACTGCAGATAAGTTACTTACCGTGAAAAAGTTCTGGATACTGATTCTTCATCTTCTCTTCCAGCTCCCACGTTGCATCTCCAGTCTTCTGATCCCACACGACCTTGACAAGCTGTATCTCTTTATTCTGTAGCTGCTTAGCTTTCCGATCAACTATCCTTGCTGGTGATGCTTCAAAAGATAGATCGTCCTTCAGTTGAATCATATCCGGTTCGATAACATGAGAAGGGTCGGAAATGTACTTCCGCAGCTGTGAGACGTGAAAGACGTCATGAATGTTTGACAGAAAGGGTGGTAAAGCAATCTGGTATGCCACGGGGCCAATACGACGAAGGATCTGGTAAGATCCAATAAATTTGGGAGTAAGCTTCTTGGATTTGATCGCTCGACCGACTCCGGTGGTAGGGGTAACTCGAAGAAATACATGTTCTCCTTCTTCGAACTCTAACGGTCGGCGACCTCGATCTGCATAACTCTTCTGTTGGTTCTGAGACGCTCGCATCCTATCTCTGATCAAACGGATCTTCTCGGTAGTCTGCTGGATCATCTCTGGTCCCACAACAGAACTCTCGCCATCCTGGTACCAACAAAGAGGCGTTTGACACTTACGTCCATACAGTGCTTCGTAAGGTGCCATCCCAATGCTCGCATGAAAGCTGTTGTTGTAGGTGAACTCCACCAGTGGTAAGACATCATCCCAACTTCCTCGATGATCTAACGTACATGCTCGTAGCAAATCCTCAAGCGATTGAATCGTTCTCTCAGTCTGACCATCGGTTTGGGGGTGATATGCTGAGCTAAGCTTGAGTTTGGTTCCCATCGCTTCTTGTAGTTCCTCCCAAAAGTGAGACGTGAACTTCGGGTCTCGGTCTGAAACAATGGAAGAAGGCACGCCGTGAAGTCGTACAATCTCGGCGATATAGATCTCCGTTAGCTTCTCCACGTTGTATGTTGATCTTACTGGCAAGAAATGAGCGGATTTGGTCAGTCGATCAATGACCACCCAAATCGAATCATTCTTCTTCTGCATTTTCGGCAATCCTACAACAAAATCCATGGAAATACTGTCCCACTTCCATCTTTGATGCGCCGAGTGGTTGTAGCATCCCTGCCGGTCGCTGGTGCTCCACCTTCGCTTTTTGACACGTCAGACACGAAGCTACATACTCTGCCACTTGTTTCTTCATTCCGGCCACCAAAAATGCTTCTTCAAGTCTTGATACATCTTCGTAACTCCCGGGTGAATACTCAATTTGCTCTTATGCGCTTCGTCAAGTATCAACTTTTTCAGCTCCGCTACGTTAGGCACACACACCCGTCCATTACATCTCAAAATGTTGTCTGTTCCGATCTTGAATTCCGTTGCTCTCCCTTGTGCTATCAGCTCTACCTTCTCTTGCCGTAGCTTGTCATGAACCTGCTGGTCTCTAATCTCGTCCAACGATCCATTAGAAATGGTAAGCATACCGAATTTCAACTTCCCCGGTGAAACTTCCACGCTCAATTTCAAAGCTCGAAACTTCTCGAGTATCTCTAACTCCTTGATCATCAATGCTGAGGCTAAAACGCTCTTTCTGCTCAATGCATCTGCTACTACGTTAGCCTTACCGGGATGGTATTCCAGCGTGAAGTCGTAATCTTTCAAAAAATCTGTCCATCTTCGTTGTCGCATGTTGAGCTCCTTCTGATCGAATAGGTACTTCAAGCTCTTGTGGTCGCTGAAAACAGTGAACGTGCTCCCGTAAAGGTAGTGCCTCCAAATCTTTAGCGCAAATACCACTGCGGTAAGCTCCAAATCGTGAGTAGGGTAGTTCCTCTCGTGAATCTTGAGCTGTCTTGAAGCATACGCTACGACTTTTCGGTGTTGCATCAGCACGCATCCCAATCCTTGGTGTGACGCATCGCAATAAACCTCATAAGGTTCTTCTGGTTGGGGCAAAATCAACACTGGTGCTGTTGTTAAGAGCTCTTTCGACAAAAGCTGGATTCACACTCTTCAGTCCAAGCAAAAGACTGGTCCTTCCTCGTAAGTCATGTAAGTGACGCGACAATCTTTGAGAATCCCTCGATGAATCTTCGGTAATAGCCTGCTAAGCCTACAAAACTTCTGATATCAGTGACAGTCTTCGGTTGTTCCCATGCTAAAACTGCTTTGACCTTCGTTGGATCCACTGCTATTCCGCTTTTAGTAATGACATGTCCGAGAAAGTTCACTTCCTCAAGCCAGAATTCACATTTGGACAAGTTCGCATAAAGCTGCTTCTCACGCAATATCTGCAGTACTCGGCGTAAGTGTCCTTCATGCTCTTCTCTTCTCTTTGAGTAGATCAATATGTCGTCGATGAATACTACTACAAACTGGTCCAAAAACGAGTGGAAAATCCTGTTCATGTAATCCATAAACACTACTGGTGTATTCGTCACTCCAAACGGCATCACCAAGTACTCGTAATGACCGTATCTGGTCCTGAAAGCAGTCTTGGGAATATCCTCTTCCTTCACTCGTATCTGATGGTAGCCTGACTTCAAGTCAATCGTTGAAAATATCACAGCTCCACGAAGTTGATCCATCAAGTCGTCGATACGTGGTAAGGGATACCGGTTCTTCACAGTAGCCTTGTTGAGTTGACGATAGTCCACGCACAACCTGGATCGTCCATCCTTCTTCTTGACCAATAACACTAGTGCTCCCCATGGTGACATGCTCGGTCGTATGAACTGTTTTGACTCCAATTGCTCAATCTGAGATTTCAGCTCCTTCATCTCGGCTGGAGACATCCTGTAGGGCGCTATTGAAATAGGTCATGTCCCTGGAATCAAGTCGATGGAAAACTCGATTTCTCGCACCGGTGGCAGCCCTGGTACATCTTCTGGAAAAACGTCCGCAAAGTCACGCACCACAGGAACATTCTTCACTTCGATTTCCTGGGAAACTTCTGAACTAGCCAGATACATGTATTCCCTAGCTCCCTCTAGCAAGGAGACTCCGATATGCTCGACAGAAAGGTAGTTAGAGACTCCAAGGTCTGGAAAAATTACGGTTTTACGGGCACAGTCCAAGAGGACATGGTGGTGTGACAACCAATCCATCCCGAGAATGACATCTAAACCCTTAAGAGGTAAACAGACCAAATTGACCACAAATCTTCTACCCTGAATAACCACTACACAATTTAGACATGCAGTGTTGCTAACCAAGGTTTTAGCTGCTGGGGTTGAAACTACCAATTTGAACGGTAAAGCAGTCACAGACAATTTTAGACGATCTACGCAATCAGAGGAAATAAATGAATGGGTCGCCCCCGAATCAAAAAGGACGGATAAGGATTTACCCTCAATCTCACATTCACCTTGGATCAGATCATCAGATTGCTCTACTTCCTCGCCACTCATACAGAAGACCCTGCCTTTAGCTACCTGGCGCTTCCCTTTTGCCTTCGCCGCATGCATTGCCGGTTCAGTTTTGGGTGTTGGGCAGTCCTTGGCAAAATACCCTGGCTTCTTACAGTTGAAGCAAACATCCTCCTTCGAGTCTGATTACTCGCATAATGTCACGGCTTTCCTGGCGAAACAAATCACTTCTACGCCAGTCTGACCTCCGGTTCTCGCTCCCTGGGCCATCGGACGATATTGTCCCCTGTTGTTGTTCCCCTAGGGTCGGCTGTAAGGTTTCTTAAGCTGCTTTCCTTTCTGTGCAAATCTCTGCCCCATGCCCTGAGGTCTCATTGGTCCACCTGGGCCAGTCTTCTTCTTGTGGCTTCTTACTCCTTCTACCTCAACACAGCGATCAATCAGCTCTTGGAGGTTTCTAATCCTCAATGATACCACTGACTTCTGGATATCAAATCTCAGACCTCTCTGGAATCTTTCGCTTAGCCAGATCTGATCGACTCGGTCGTGGAACGGACTGAAATACCTAGTCAGTGACTCAAACTTCGCCGCATACTCTGACACTGTCATACTGCCTTGTTGTAGTTGAAGAAACTCTTGCTCCTTCTCAGCTCGTGTAGTATCTGGGAAGTACTTGTCCAATAACCTTTCACGGAAAAGCTCCCAAGTCATCTCTTGACGTTCTGCTGTCAGTGTCTGCTTCACTCCTTTCCACCAATATTCTGCATCTCCCAGTAGCAGGTAGGTGGCGTAGTCCACCTTCACATTGTTTGGGCAGTGAAGTGCCTCGAAGATCTTCTCGATCTCTTGCATCCAAAGATCAGCTTTGTCGGGGTTTGGCTCACCATAGAACTTCGGTGGGTCGTGCTTCCGAAAGTCCGCCAATCCTCTCGCATCAGCATTCCGCTCTGCTCGTTGCTGTTGCCGTAAATTCTGCTGGATCAATGCTGCCGTTTGTTGGACCATTGCATTAGACTGTTGGGTTGCAGCAGCAGATTGTTGAGCCATGGCTGCCGCCATCTCTGTCATAGCCTGAATCGCTCGATCCATATTGGCGTTCTCAGGTACAGCTGTCATATCCTACGAGGTGGCATTAGATTCCACAAAGTTCAAAACCTGTCAGAATCTCACAACAAGGATGTGTTAAGACACACTGCTTCAATCAAGAAACAATTCAAACAAATTTTAAAGCAATAAGTGTTTCACTTAATCAAGCAGTAATCAATACAGTACAACTATGTACCCGACACACATATCCCGACACAGTGACCAGTCCCAATTTCCTATGCACAGCCCGGTCAAACCGAACTGCTCTGATACCACCGTTGTAACGACCCGTTTCCGGACCGCTACAGAGCTAAACTAAACCTGTATGCGATGCGTTTTAAAACAGTACTCTTGTGCCCTTTAGAAGAATGCGGTACTTTTTTTTTCAATAATTCCCGCAAGCGCACATCAGAGTAATTACAGCTTTTCGAAACGTGGTGCAACTAGGACACAAGACTTAAATACGAATAAGACATACATGCATAGTACATATATATATATATATATATATACAAGTCGTACTGGCAGTGTACGCAAAATACAGAGTAGTGAATGTACAAAGAAATACACCTATGGTATCACAACCCTCAAGAGAGCAATCATACCTTGGGGGTACTTCCGGCAGACACCCACGCAGGGGGCTGCTCCAAAAGTGAGATCGCCAGTCTACCCTGTAACCCAAAATAACATCTGGCCCGACTGGTCACGACACATGGAACATAAAAGTCATAAATACCGTCATCCCAAATATATACAACAGTCTATCAACAACAAAAACATAACGCAGTTAGCCAATAACCAACATAACGGCATGTGTCGCTACCCAAATCTTCTGACGGGTCCTCCTCCTCCTCCTCCATCAAGTCCTCGCCTGTCAGGTCAATGAAGGGAGCCGCAACTGGCACGTCCACAGGCACATCACTCGGAGTATACTCGCCCGTCGGCCACTCCTCAGTCGATCTTGCTCCAATACAATCCGCCTCGTGGCACACAGTACAAACGGGAGGGGAAGCCACAGGCGGTGTAGGAGTCCTAGCGACGGTAGGGGAAACTGGTACTACAGGGGATCTCGGAACATCAACCGCCCTCGAAGTGGAAGTTCCTGCGGATCCTCGGCGTATCATGCTCTTGCGAGCGGTCCATCTCACTCTGGGTCCACGCCCTCTCCTCGGCCTGTAAATCTGGTAGCAGTGCTCCTAGGAATGTCATGAGGTCCCTCTGGTGAAGAAGAAGAAGCTCTCATAGCTCTCAAGGCCGCTCGGCACGCCACGCCCCCACCACCTGTCCCATCCGGATCGGGAAACTCACCGTACGCCGTGTCACATCCTGCCTCACGGCTACGCCATCCTCTCGTAGACCGCACCACGTCCCCAGTGTATACCACACGACAGGAGATGGGGTCGAACTCCATCGCCGCGGGTTGTCCCATATCAGGGAAGTCAAAGAAGATCTCCGGCGACGTCCTCATCGCCGGAATCCAAACGCCCTTCGCCATCGCCTGGGTAACCGTCATGAATTGAAAGCACCACGGGAAAGGGTCAACTTCTCAACAAATCAAGAAAATCAATGCATAAAGCAATAAGCAAACAACAATGTATATCATTCACAGAACGTGACTCAACTCTCTCACTCTAGACTCAACTCAACTCGCTACTCATTTTCTCTCGACTCGACAATTATTCCGGAAAGCAGACGCAGATCCATCAACTGACATACCAGCCGGAGCCTTGGGATCTTTCGCTTCTCCTAGGTAAGCGACCGGTTCCTCTGTTTGCGACGCCTAGTCAATCTCCTGTAAACAAAAGGGGACCTAGCACCCTCAGTTATCCGGGTCACGGCTCAAAAACGTCACGACGACTCGCCTAGCTCTCTCACTCGATGAACAACTCGCCGCTTACGATAGTCAAAGAGTGACACATAAGATTACTTGACCGCATATATCAAATAAAGAGAGCATGCTTAACATGAAGAAAACGCAATTCGACATTTTAAGCAATAAAAACACTCTGCATGAAGAAACACAATTCAACAGTAACACGCAATTCGTGGCATATATTCAATCTCATATCAAATAATGCATAACTCAACATATCGTCACAATACATGCTTGACACGCAAATCAAGGAAATCATCCCTCTGCAACTCGATGGAGCTGACAGAGAGGTACACAAATGTGGGGGGTTGGGTTCAGGAGACCAACCATAAAGTTTTCACTCACGAATGACTCGGAATATGTTCGACCGCACGACAACAATAAACGAAGGGGTTCGAAGACCCTAACTTCGAACTCGTAGAGTTCTCAGACTTCTTCGTATTTAAATAAGCATTTAAATAGTCAAACAAGAATTTAAGCATCTCTAAAAATTGTCCTTACACGGGGACATAAATATAAAATCCTAGAATGTCTAGAAGTGCCCTTACCACAAGCTGTTGTCAACGTCGCTCCTAAGTCTTCCGGTCCGTTTCGCTCAATCTCCGGTACTTCGTTTCCTATTATCACATACCACTTAGTAAAATCTAGAAATTCTAGTTAAACTTATGCTCTCAACTTATCCCTTACCTAACCAAACTCCAACAAGCATTACAAATTAATGACACACTCAAAAACATTTTGAAAAAGTAATGTTTTGAGACTAATTCTCTTTTCTTGAACTTCAAGTAGACATAACTAATAAATCTTTCACAACTATCCAAAAACTTAGCACATATTCATGCAAGAACTCAAGCAATGAGACATCAACTTCTTTTTTCCCAAAATCTTAATTAGGCCTCACGGCCACTACTTGTTTTTTTTTCCAAAAATTTGTAACTTATATTTCTAAAATCACAACTCTTTTTAAATCATTTCCTAAATACCAAAACAACATCAACTTCAATTAATACATCAAGTACACTTAAGCATATCAAGGGTTAGGTTTCTAAAACCATTACTACAACAATGAAATACCATTTCCATAGCCTTTTAGTCATACCATAGGAATGCTAAAAATTAAAGAACACTTAATTCATGCCATTCTAGGCCCTCAAGAAACAATTTTTACATATACATAAGCTAACACCTACACTAACTCATGCATATCAATTCCAATAACCTTAAAATTTATTCTAACAAGTTATCTAACACTTAAACATGTAATTTAACATCAAAACCTCATGCTTTACATGGTTCAAGAATAGGCAAAATTTCCAAAACTACATGTTACTTAAGCTTAAACAAAACTATAGCCTAAATCAACCTCTAATCACTTCCAATAACACAACACCACAACCAATTGATTGATTCAACTAGGATCACATCATTTCCCCCTTTCCTAACCTCTAGGGTTTTCGCCCTAAAGCATCCAAGGAAGGGTTTTAAGATGATTCATCTCCTTCTTGTTCATCATCAACCAACAAACAACAACAATCATCAATTAATCACAACTAAAACAACAATTAAACAACACAAAAAAGGGGGCTGTTGGGCGCTGTTTAGGGCTTAAAAGAGGGAGAAATTTTTTTGATTTCATACTCAAATAAATGTTTGGAATGATAGCTAATGGTATAGAGAAGATAACCTAGCATTTACACAAGATTTGGAAAAACAAAACTAGCTCAAAAAGGGGAGGGGAGGCCGCGGCTGTTGAAGGAAAAAGGGGAGTGAAAAATTTGTTTTCTTCACCTTAGATGATGATGGAAATGGAGATAGGAGAAGATATGAAGAACTAGACCAAGCTTTGATGGAGAACCAACTTGAAAACTCAAGAAATCTTGGAGAAATGGCTATGGAGTTTCTTGCTTTTCTTGAAGAAGAAGAAGAAGAAGTGGGTGTGAGGGTTTGAGGGGGTGCTGTCCACGAGTTGGCAGCTGGGGGGAGAGGGCTTTTATAATTTTTTTTTCTTCACTTAATCACTTAATTAACACTTAATAATAAAATAATTTAGATAAGTGGTAAAATTTTGAAATAACCCACAAGTTAAGTGACATCTAATTACCTTTATTAGATGCTAATCACATCACTCACTCTAACCCATCTAATCTCACTTCACTCATGATTCCCCTCTAATCTAGAATCTTAAGGTTTAAAAACACGGCGGCGAGAAACCGCAAAACCGATTAATTTCTCGCCGGAAAAATCTCGAAAAATTAATTCGCGAGGAATTAATTCTTCGCGTGATAATATTATTTCATAAATAATAAAAATAATATCAAACATACAAAAATAGTCACAACAAGTTACGATTCGATTTTCATCGAAATCGGGGCTCGTTTTAAATTTTATTTACTAGAACTCGCCTACGATTTGAAACGCACTAAACCGTTAGAATTTTTCGACGATCTTCGAACCGTGAATCAATATAAAAATATTAATTCTTAATTATATTAGCTCTTGATTTAATTAAGTCACTTACTTAGGGAACAAGCAATTGCTTTATTAAAGCATAATTACGACAGAAGTATAATATTACCGCTAATTAATGTATCGCAAAAATACGCATGTTACAATATGGCCCACTCACCAAGAGGAGCGTCCGAGTAATGTTTTAATTAATCAATTTCAAGTTCCAATTAAATCAAACATGATTTAAGGCAAACAATACAAATTACTAGTGCCACGCAGGGCCAAGAATATGCTACAGCATTTCAGACAGCATATAACAATTCAGTATGCTACAACATGCTATAGCATTCCAGACAACACATAGTAATACTACAAGTACTACCACACAATTAATCAAACAATCAAACCAAACAACACACAAGGCAAAAAGCCTAAACTCATTATATAAGAATTTCGCTTACCTCAAACAAACTTCAGATAAGAAATTTTCAACGCGTCACCGAAATGTATCTCGCTCGAACCTTAACAATACAAACTTAATCAAATTAGAACCAAAAACCCAAGTCCTAAGACTCCAGGGCAGCCACGGTTTTCAAGTCCTAAAAGACCTAAAATCTTACTAACTTAAACCCATTTGGATCACACCTAGTCATATACTATGATACAAGTTCAAGTCATGCAAGTTTTGAAACTTTCACTAGCTCTACACACTTCGAAAAAGCTTAAACCAATTTTTACCAATTGGAATAGTATTTTGCCAATTTTGAACGACATTTAAAACCCTAGAACATGCCATAAAAGTTATTGAAACATGTTTTTTACAAGTTCAAGACAATCTTTAAAACATAAACCAAACTTTCTCCCAAAGTTTTGAAATGTTTTGCTAAACCAAATTTTTAATCAACTTTTACAACATATTTGAGATAAAACAAATTAAAACAAGGTTCTAAATCAACAAAAGGGGTCACAGTTTTGTGCCCTAAAATAAACCCAAACTTTTCAAACTTTTCATTTCCAAATCACACAATTTCACAACATTTAATTCCTTTAACCTTAAACCAACTTCTCTAACACTTACAACACTTTAAAAACAATTTAAAACATCCTCCTAAAGCATGCTACAAATTCTGTTTCAAAACAGCCCCACCCAAATAATTTTTCAATTATATAAACAACTTGTTTTTCTATGTAAACAACAAGATTTAACCATCTATATTTTAAACAAGTTTTCACAACCACTTTATATCTAAAACAAGTCACATATTTTCTACAAATACAAGTTAAAACATCATCAAAATATACTCATGAGCCATGGTTTTGGAAACCCAAAATAGCCCCTAAATTTATTTTATTTTAAACCTTTTTCAAAGCTTTAATCATACCAATCTTTATAGATCTAAAGTCCTAACTAAAAACCAACTTCCAAATCACTTTGACACACTTTAAAACAAATCAAAACATCATCAAAATCATCTATATAGGCCACAGTTCCAGCCCCAAAAATTAACCAAATTAATTTCACAAAAACTTGCTTAACATTCATATATGACTAGATCTAAGTGTATTAGGCTAAAACCCCCAAAGATCCAACTCCAAAACAATTAAAACAAACCAAAACAAATCATTTGGAACAGCCCCTGGTTCGGCCTCAACAATATCTAGAGGTTCCACCATTTTTAAAACCACAAAACTCACTTAATCATGAAGGGAATGATAGATCTAGGATGTTTTAAGCTTAAACATCAAGATCTAAACACTTTCTAAGAAAAACAATATCAAAATCATGAAAAACTCTATCATGGTAGCCAAGGGTAAGAAGAAAGGGATTAGGATCCTTACCAAGAACTATGATGATGATTGATCAAGGATTAAGAAGAAAGGAATGAAGATTGAACTCAAAATCACTATTTTCTTCAAGTTTTCTTACACTTTCTCTTACTAAAATTCCTTCTAAGTTCTCCAACAATGGAGAAAGGAAATGGGCTGATGTCTAATGAGGGAGAGGGCCACGAAATTAGAAGGACAAGGATGGAAGGAATTTGTCTTAATTGGTTACAAACTAACCATTTAGTTTAGAAACTAAGTAACTACCTACCAATTACTTAATAATCAATCATAATGCTACACTTGTCATGGAAGGTTCTTATGCACATGGTTCAGCCCCCTTTAGCACATGTGCAGCTTCCATACATCCCCCTTGTTCACAGACTTCGTTCGTCGCGTTATCGATTAATCGGGTGTGCGGCGTTACGCGTATCTTAGGGTTTTTGATCCAAAAACTCCAAAAATAAATCTAATAAATTATTCCATAATCAAAAATTTATTAATCAACCAAAATGTCCCTAAAAATATTAGAAATATTTCTTTGAATGTCGGTTTCTCGATTTACGAGCTAAAACGCTACCATTAGACAGTTTCTGGTGTAGACAATACACTAAATATTTTCTGATGCCCAAAAATTCCCAAAATATTCCAATAAATCATAAATATTGGAAAATTCTAAGATCTCAAATTTTATAAAATTTTGATTATGTTTGGGCATGTTTTAGCTAGAACTCACCCAATAGCCTTATAACGGCCGAATTACAGAGTATTCGCAGCGTAATAAAAACTGTAAATTAGTGAGGATCAGTAATTCCAATTTCTCTTATCATCTAGATATCATTCAAACAATAAAATCTTTAACACAAAATCATTAAAATAGAAGTCATATTAAATATGACATAAAAACAACAATTTAACAATTTCCCAAACGTTGAAAATTCAAACTATGACTTAAAAATATTTATTAAGTCCTAAAAATTATTTCTCCTTCAATAAAATAATTTGCTTTAATCAAACAACAATTTTACATATTTTTAAGGATTAATTCATATTAAACATAGTATACGTCTACACTGTCTATTAATCTGAATTAATTACCAAAACAACAAATTGTTTAAAACAAATCGAAGCAGTTCTTTGTACTTTTTGTAAATCATCAAGGTGATCAATATTTTTGATTTATTTTCAAGTAGTCGAAAACTGTAAAATAATCTTCATAAAAATTGGGTTGTTACATCTTCAAAGATCTCATCTCCAATCACTTAAATACACAAAAATAGATCCTTGAACAGCCATTAGGCATTCAGACTCTTCAAGAAATAAGGGTTTCACAATTTTTTTAATTCATCAAAAGCATAGATAAGGGCAGAAGATGTTAGATCTAGGAAGTTTAACACTAATTAAGCTTAAGATCAACTCTTTTTCCAGTAAAATCATGAGATCTAAAGCCTTAAACTCTCAAGAACAATAAAAATGGAGAAGAGTTCATATTCATACCACTTGAAGATGAAGGAGAGATCACTCAAGAGAAAGGAGAGGAAGGAAGAATATTCAAACTCCAAAATCTCTAGTTCTCACTCAAGATCTAACTTTCTCTCTCAAGAATTTTTCTCCCACCTAAGCAACAATGGAGGAATGAAGAAGATGGTGTCTAAATAAAGAGGAGGGTCACAGCCTTGAAGAGAGAGTTAAGGGGAAAGAAATTTGTTCATTTAGTTAGGGCCTCATTGGTCCACTTGGGCTGTAATTCTTGCTCACCAAGTCATAGGGTTTCGCTACGACGCGTTATTGTTTAATCGGGTGCGCAGCATTTCACGTACATTAGGTTTTTACACCGATCGCTCTAAAAATTATTCTATTTTATCATGCCACAACTAAAATTTATTATTCAGTAGAAATGTCCCTCATGACCTTTGAAATGCTCCCCTGTATCTCGTTTTCTCAAATTACGATCCAAAACATCGCAATTAAGCAACTTCTAAGCGTAGGAAATATCCTAAATATTTTCTGTCGCCTAAAAATTCTCCAAAAAAAATTCCAACAAATCATAAATATTGGAAAAAGTTAAATCTTAAAGTTTGTAAAATTTGGATTACGTTTGGACGTGTTTCAGTTAAAAACTCACCCGATAGTCTAATTACGATAGTTTACGACAGAATTCCTACGTTGTAGTAAAAATTGTAAATTAGTAGTGATTACTAATTCCAATTTTTCTTATCATCTAGATTTAATTCAAAGAGTAAAATTATCAACAGAGAATTATTGACAGAATAAATCGCATTAAATATGACAGAAAACAGATAATTAATAATTAACTAAACGTCAAAAATTCAACTATGACTTAAAAATATTTATTAAGTCCTAAAAAATCATTTCTCCTTCAATAAAATAAATACCTTGATTTAGACAGCAAGGTCATGTATTTTTCGGATTATTTCATATTAAAAATAGAATACATCTACACTGTTTGTTAATCTGAACTAATACCAACACTGCAAATTGTTTAAAACAAATCATTGCTGTTCTTTGTACTCTTCACAAGTCGTCGAGTTGATCAGTCTCTATGACTTATTCCCAAGCAGTTGAAAAGTATAAATTAGCTTTCATAAAAATCTGGGTGTTACATTACCACCTGCCTAAAAAAAATTCGTCCCCGAAAATTCACTCATAAACCAAATCAAAATCGGGAATCTGGAAAATTATAACATAATACCAAAAGTATTTTATAAATTCGGATTTTGGAATCTAATACAATAGCAAAATACGTCAAAGTGTCAAAATACTTATGTGGTCTATGCTTAGAACCACGTACACACCCTAATACATATACTACGATAACCATAGCGTCTTCTACAGACGATCTCTCTTGTAAATCTTTGTCCACTCATAACTCCTTTGTGTTGCGTTTCCTCGGATGAAGTCTTTAGATGATGAGCTCCCAGCTTCGCTTAGTGTGTAGGCACGTCCCTTAATGGTTGGTCTTGCAGTTCCGACATTTTTGCCAGCAGGCTCAGCTCGTGGTACCATGTAGTCTCTGGACAGATGTCCCGGTTTCTTGCAGTTAAAACACAACATCTCCTCAATTGGACACTGGTCAGCCCGATGCCCTTTATCTCCACAGTTGAAACAGCGCGCCTTTGACTGTCAATACTTGCGATTCCCACTTTTGCTTATCATGTAGCCACGGCTACTAGCAACTGGGCGTGCAACCTTCACATCATTTGCAGTTGATTCTACCTTTGGCAATTGACCATCCTTAGAAAGGTGTCCTGGCTCCTTGCAATTAAAGCACGCCTTCTCCTTTGGGCATTTGTCAGGTAATGCTCTTTACTCCCATAGTTGAAACACAATGGATCTGATCTGCAGTTGGGTTCATTCCTCTGCGGATGGAAATAAGGCGCTCTATGTTGTTGTCATCCTCTTTGCCCTTTGTCCCGATAATCTGGCCTAACTGGACCCCAAATAACTCGCTCCTCCCCTTACTGTCTCAACAGGTCGTGTTGATTTTTTGTGGCGGTCAGTTGGGCAACAACAGCTGTCGTCCCGGCCGTGACTCGGACTACTTGATTCATCTCTGGATTCCCACATCTGGGTAAACTAATCAGAACCCACTAAATCTCATTAATCATCTGAGGAAGATTACACATAATGTCCTCGTATAGAGAACAGTTCAATCAATGTCACACATGTTTCAACTAGGAAACATTACAGACAATCAAGCACAGAGTCCACATAACCTAGGCATAGCAGACTTATACTCGAAAATTCTCGATAATCTAGGCCAGCTTAAACATAGCGGTCCGATTAGAACTGAATTGCTCTGACACCACTAATTCAACACTCTATTTCCGGAGCTCTACGGTGTAACCCAATTTAATGTTGAAAACATTTAATGCTCATATGCTTTTAGTAAAAATTACTCTTCTGTTGTTCGTAATGGAATGTAGGAGTAAATTTTTTTTGTCTTTTTTTTTCCTTTTCGATGAAAACCCTTTTTCAAAAATAAGACAAGAAGAGTACTAAAATTTTAAAATAATGAGTAATCATTCTTTTGCCAACACATCAGAGTATAACACAACATATTGAATGCATTACAAACAATAAAACATACCATAATCATTTTGCATTGAGGCGAGCTTTTCGGAAAAGTGTAATTACAAAACAATAGGTAATTACGCTAATAACAAAGCCATGCTCCACTAACAGGTCGAGAGACAAAACAATACCCTAAGCTAGCCAATAACTGACTCTTACTGAGAAACTGTTCAGT
This sequence comes from Calophaca sinica, assembly GCA_037113605.1. Lineage (NCBI taxonomy): Eukaryota > Viridiplantae > Streptophyta > Magnoliopsida > Fabales > Fabaceae > Calophaca > Calophaca sinica. The sequence goes on from CM073735.1 coordinate 93,349,421, forward strand.
AAGATCAGAACTAGAGCACTAGGAGTGTCTTCTTCCACTAGCTCATTCTCCAACGCTCTTGGGAAGGACGGAACTGTAGCAGCAATAGGAACTCCATCTAGTGGTGACATCCATGAGAATGTCCAATCCAACAATATAAGAGTAAATTCCTTGTCCACGAGTTCATCACAGGCTAGTCTCATGCAAGCAAGATATATACATAGTACAACAACATGGTTTATCTATATATATAAATAGCTTAATAGTTCGCAAGCAACAGCATGGCATATTAAGCAGTTTGCATGTCAACAAACAATTCAACCAGCAAAACAACCATCAATCATCACATGTTATAATGTGTTTAGCATGCATGCTAATGCATATGGATAATTTGTGTACACAATTGCAGCCTTAAACAAGGACAGCAACCAGACACTAGAACTTTCTTTCTAGGTCTAAACCAAGCCCACATCAAGGGAAAAATGGCACTGGGAACAGCCTCCAGGATGGGCACTCAGAATAGCCACTAGGCCCAAAGATCCTAGGACACTGGGAACAGCCTCCAAGTTCAAAATTCCTTCTTCCATCGTAATGGAATATGTATTCTAATTAATTCCAATTAGAGTACATTGTCCTATACAGACCTTTGGACCATCTTTTGGGTCTCTCGGGTCAGGCAAAACCACGATACTTTATTTGAGGAACATGCCTTCCCAAATTCAAGTGATGATGCTTCGTGGTTAGTATGCATCAATCCAAATTCTTTAGTACAGTCCACTCACCATCGGAGTGTCCGAGAGATCTTTTAATTAACTAATGCTAATCGATGAGTCCTTAACTCTCAACTTGATGAATTCCATTCTCAGTTCTTGCGTCACTCCTATGCACTATTGTATCTAAAAATACTCTTTAGTTCTAGGTAATTAGAACCCAAGTTATGCTAAATAATACACTAGGAGGATTCCCAGGAAAGAGAGGTGGTGATGTACACGCTTAATTACTAAGTCTTTTCTAGCCAGAATTTTTTCAGATGTATCATTTAACTCAACCGTTTCAAAAATTAAACTGTTTACCTTGAGTCCCTTACTTAGTATGGTACCATTGAAGAATCTTTCAAGCTTTAACTAGTTATACTAAGACTCTCTCGCTTGCTTTTAAATCAAAAAGCCTTTAACTTTTCATTTGTGAAAGTTTTAGTGCGGCTGGTGAAATCGCATCAGACTTACCGGTGCAAGTCATCAAACCAATTTACAATTGATCTTTGCATTATTAATTAACTCATTATCATCATGCATACTTAAACAATATTAGTCCAAAATTAAATCATCATACACGATTTAAATCATACAATACAAATCAGTCTTGCCACGCAGGGCTAAATCAAATCACAACAATCCATACGATCACATAATAATACTACATGTATTACCACACAACTAATCAATCATTCAATCACACAAACAATCAAGGCGAAAAGCCTAAACTCATTATATAGAAATTTCCCATACCTCGAAAGCGTTTCCAAAGAGGTAATTCCAAATTGTCGTCAAGTCGTATCTCGCATGAACGTTAACAACACAAGTTCAATTCAATTAGAACTAAAACTCAAGTGTTGTACCCCTAGGGCAGCCTTGGGTTTAGGGTTCCTAAAGCCTAGGAATTACTCAACTTAATCCTTTTCTATCACATCTAGCTATATGACATGAAGCAAGTTCAATACATGAAAGTTCTTAAGATTTTACAAAAACTATCACACCTACAAAATTTCTAAACCAAAACTTACCACTTGGAATAGTATTTTACCAATTGGAACATTGTTTTTACCAATTGGAATAGTGTTTTCAAACTTTTATTAATGCATCTAAACAAAGCATAAACTTTTGAAAACAAATTCTTTATAGTTTTAAAACAAATTCTAAGACAAATTTCAAATCTTTTTCCTAAAATCACATTTCGTTGAAAGATTTTGTTAGATCCATTTGTTAACCACTTTTTACAACTATTTTAAGCATCAAAATAAGTTAATAACATTTTCCAAAAACCCTTATAGGCCATGATTTTGAGGTACTAAAAACAAACTCAAAGTTTTGAACCATTAAATCTTAAATCATGCAACCTTTGTTCGATTTAAAATCTTTTACCATAAACCAACATCTTTACTACTTTAATACACTAAAAACAAGTTAAGAACTCACTCAAAACAGGTTTATATGCCACGGTTTTCAAGAGCTAAAACCAACAAATTTAATTTCACAAATGCATTCGGAAGCATGGCAAGATCTAAACATATTAAGTAATAACCTTCAAAGATCTCATCTCCAACAACTTAAACACACAAAAATAGACCTTTGAACAGCCCTTAGGCATTCAGACTCTTCAAGAAATAAGGGTTTCACAATTTTTTTAATTCATCAAAAGCATAGATAAGTGTAAGAGATGTTAGGCCTAGGAAGTTTAACACTAAATAAGCTTAAGAGCAACTCTTTTTCCACTAAAACCATGAGATCTAAAACCTTAAACTCTCAAGAACATTAAAAATAGAGAAGAGTTCAGATTCATACCACTTGAAGATGAACTCAAGAGAAAGGAGAGGAAGGAAGAAGATTCAAGCTCCAAAATTACTAGTTTCTCACTCAAGATATAACTTTCTCTCTCAAGAATTTTTCTTCCACCTAAACAACAATGGAGGAATGAAAAAGATGGCATCTAAATGAGGAGGAGGGTCACGGCCTTGAGGAGGGAGTTAAGGGGAAAGAAATTTGTTCATTTAGTTAGGTTTTAACTAAATAGTTACAAACTAACTTCCTTAACTACCTATACCATTTACTCATAAACCAATCACAATCTTCTACTTGCAAATGGTGGGCCCCAAGCATATGGCTTGTCCCTCATTGGTCCACTTGGGGCGTAATTCTTGCTCAACAAGTCATAGGGTTTTGCTACGACGCGTTACCGATTGATCGAGCGCGCGGTGTTTCACGTACATTAGAATTTTACACCGATCGTTCTAAAAATTATTCTAATTTATCAGTCCACAACTAAAATTTATTATTCAGTAGAAATGACCCTCATGACCATAGAAATGCTCCCATGTATCTCGTTTTCTCAAATTACGATCCAAAACATCGCAATTACGCAGTTTCTAGGTATAGAAAATACCCTAAACATTTTCTATCACCCAAAAATTTCCAAACAAATTCCAATAACTGATAAATATTGGAAAAATTTTACATCTCAAATTTTGCAAAATTTGGATCACGTTTGGGCTTGTTTCAGTTAAAAACTCATCTGATAGTCTAATTACGACAGTTTGCGACAGAACTCCAACATCATAGTAAAAACTGTAAATTAGTAATGATTACTAATTCCAATTTTTCTTATGTAGCACCCTAACTCTAGTCAAGGTATTACCTGCTATATTAAAGTTAATTATACGCTAAAATTTTCAGAAAACGATACTTCAAAAACCTAAGTAACTTTAGAGTTCGCAACTTATTAAAATATTTTCACTACATACATAATTCACTTAAATAAATTTCAAAATCTGACATAAATATAAGAACAGACTTGTAAACAAAAGAAAAATACATTTAGACTCAACAAAACCATGACACGTGATCCGGTAACTAGGGTCTCGCATGACAGCAAGACCGAGCATCCTCACGTGCTCTAAACTTCTCCAAGTGCTATGTGCCTGAAAACAATGCCCCAACATAGTGAGTTCATAAAACTCAGTAACATAGACTTTAACTTAAAAACGTTTATCGTCGTTTCCAGCCATACGTGGTGTGTTAAGTATGGAAAACTCCTCTCTTCAATTCTTACTATTATGTTAGACATAATTTAGACATTTAAGCCAAAACATTATACTCATACAACATAAACACCTTTGTTAAACCAATAAGCTTAGAACATTCAATTAAGCTCATAACTTACTACATTCACAAAAAGGAATGGAACATAAATGCAAATGCAACTTTAACATAAGAACATATTGTTCTTCTTTGCTTTGTGTTGTTGGGTTTGTGTCATATGCTTCGATCCAATGACCCCAATCAACACGCTTTTGGTACAGTGGTTAGATGTCTTAACTGTCCAAGTGGCGTCCCACGAGCCTAACCATACCGATCTTCTCCTATCAATAGAGGAGTCTTGCCCGGGCCTTAAGTGATTTCTATATATCACCATGCTTATACTTTTATGCATGTTTACAATCAAGTAGAGTAGCAAACTAGGATTTTTAATCCTCATCATCATCTAAATATTCCAAAAAGTTTACATCATAAACAAGGAATCATACTTAGTGTAACACCTGAGGACGAGATCGACATCGTATTAGGACGACGTATCGAGACCTCGACCAAGACCTTGTGTCGAGATCCCGTGACTAGATCGTTTGCCGAGATCATTTGTCGAGCTGATGAGACCACGTGCACTAGCTGCTGAGCTAAGGAGGTCGCGTGTCGAGTTGATGAAGTCGCTGCATCGAAATGATGAGGACGCAAGTCGGTGAGGAGACCGCGTTCACGAACTCGTGTTAGAACCTTATGCGCTTGCACGAGCACTCTTGTCGACATCGTGTCGAGATGACACCTCGTATTCTTTCGAGCGTTATTCAGCGTTATTATTATATTGTTTGTAATTATTACATTGTCGGCTTGCCGTTGGCCAAGCAGTAGAGGTAATTATGAGAGGAACGATTAAGCGGGTAGATGATTATTGGGATTGGCATCTTATAGCTGGAGTTACGATTATGCCCTTCCAAATGTATTCACGATCGATTTTCCCTCAAACACTCATTTCTCTTTTCTTCTTTCTTCTTCTTCCTTCCTTCGCTCTGTGTTTCGTTGTTTTCTTCAAAAAATCTCCATCGATTTAAACCGTGAGTTCCATCGAGATTCTGCACAAGCTTTCTTCATCAATCTTGTTCATCATCAACTTCTCGACCCATATCTCGTCCTGGCTCGATCACCGTTGAGGTATGAAGAACATATTTTTCTTTTCATCCGTACTCTTGTTTAGCGCTAATTCTTCTTCCATTTTTAACAGTTTATGCTTCCAAATCATGTCAAATTGATGGGTTTTCTTCTTCACAATATTACCTATCTTTCTAACCGATTAATTGGGCTTGTAAAACAAATTTCTTCCTCTGTTTTTCTGCAATCGGCAGTGCCCAGAAACCTCCATTTTTGGTTCGTTTCGATTTCTTGTTTTTCATTCGTTGCTTCTGGTTATTGTTGTTATCGATCTATCTGTTGAAGCATCAGATAACTTTTTCATGAAATTTTGATCGAAATCCCTAACTTTGTGTTAGAGGAAAAATATCTTTCAGTTCTTGAGTTTTATATCTTTTCTGGGTTGTGGTTGAGTTTGGGGAAGAGAGAGCTAGATGTATTAGAACCCATGGATCGATCTAAGTTGTGTTTGTTTTAGGAAGTCTATTTTCCGAGATCGAATGATTTCCGAATCGAGGTGTACGGGAAAGCGAATCCAAGGACGTGGAAGCAGCGGAATCCAGATCGAGGACGGTACGTGTCGATGTCGAAGTCGTTGTCGAGCTCTTTGAAGACAGCTGTGTCGAGGTCGTTGTCGAGCAGCATTAACTTGGAGTTCGGTAAGGGCAACTCCTAGATATCTCTAAGGCTTTATTTTATAAGTCCTTATGTAAGGGCGCTTCACATTAATACTTTCGTAGTATGCTAGCATAAGGGCATTTCATATTCTACGTGGTTATGTTATTGTGTATGGATTTCCTGATTTGTGTCGAGCTTGAAATGTTGTGATATGATTGAGTTTTTGCATGTATTTAATATGTGATTGAATATATGTCGTGAATTGTGTATTGCATGTTGAATTGCGTTTCTTCATGTCGAGCTTGCTCTTTTATTTGACATGCGGTTGAATATCTTGTGTTTAACTCTTTGAATATCGTATGCTTAATTGTTCATCGAGTGAGCGAGCTAGGTGAGTCGTATGACGTTTTTGAGCCGTGGACCGGATAATCGAGGGTGCTAGGTCCCCTTTTTGTTTACGGGAGATTGACTAGACGTCGCCACGCTATGGGACCTGAGTTGACTGTCCTAGGGAGAGCGAGGATCCCAAGGCTTTGGCTGGACTTTCCGACATACGGTACGGCGTGTGCATTCCGGAAAATTGTCGAGTCGAGAGAAAATGGATTTGCGAGTTGTGTCGAGTTTAGAGTGAGATGGTCGAGTCACGTCGGTGAATGTTATACTTTGCTGTTTGCTTATATTTTTATGTCGAGCTTATCTTGAATTGTTGAGAAGTTGACCCTTTCCCGTGGTGCCTTCAATCCATGACGGTTACCCAGGCGATGTCGAGGGCGCAGGGAACTCGACAGTAGATGATGCCGAGGAGGAGCTCGACGAGGACCCGAGTGACGACCTCTATCTGTCGTGATTGTTTGTTTATTGGATATTTGTTTTTCTGAGAACTGTACTTGTTTTTCTTTTGTGTTCGAGGTCGTGACCAGTTTGGGCAGTGTTGTGTTGTTGCTACAGGGTAGACTGGTGGTCTTACTTTTGGAGCAGCCCCCTGCGTGGGAGTCTGCCGGAAGTACCCCCAGGGTATGATTGCTCTTTTGAAGTTGTCGTACCTTAGGTGTATTTTCTTTGCACATTTGCTACTCTGTATTTTGTATACATTATTATTTCGAGTGATATATATATGTGTATGTTATGCATGTATGTTTTATTAGAATTTAAGTCTTGTGTCTTAGTTGCACCATGTTTCGAAAAGCTGTAATTACTCTGATGTGCACGAGTTGGTTTTATAAAAAAAAATATATCGTATTTTTAAAAGGCACAAGAGTTTTGTTTTTAAAACACATCTCATATAGGTTTATGTTGAGCTCGGTGTGTTGAGCTCGGTAACTCGAGCTCGGTATATTGAGCTCGGTAGCGGTCCGGAAACGGGTCGTTACACTGTTGGTATCAGAGCAGTTCGGTTCTGACCGAGCTGTGCATAGGAATTTGGACTGGTCACTATGTCGGGTTATGTGTGTTGGGTACCTAGTTGTAATATGTTGATTGCTGTTTGATTAAGTGAAGCACTTATTGCTTGAAAAATTGTTTGAACTGTTTCTTGATTGAAGCAGTGTGTTTTAACACATCCTTGTTGTGAGATTCTGACAGGGTTTTGAACTTTGTGGAATCTAATGCCACCTCGTAGGAATACGACAGCTGCAACCGAGAACGTCGACATGGAACGAGCAATTCAAGCTATGACCGAGATGGCGGCAGCCATGGCTCAACAATCAGCTGCTGCAACTCAACAGGCTAACGCGATGGCTCAACAGACGGCAGCGTTAACTCAGCAGAACTTGCAGCAACAACAACGAGCAGAACGAAATGCTGAAGCGAGAGGATTGGCCGACTTCAGGAAGCATGATCCACCGAAGTTCTACGGTGAGCCAAATCCGGATAAAGCTGATCTTTGGATGCAAGAGATCGAGAAGATCTTTGAGGCACTTCATTGCCCGGACAACGTGAAGGTCGACTATGCCACCTACTTACTGCTAGGAGACGCAGAGTATTGGTGGAGAGGAGTGAAGCAAACGTTTATAGCAGAACATCGCGAGATGACCTGGGAGCTTTTTCGTGAAAGGTTCTTGGACAAGTACTTCCCGGATACTGCACGAGCCGAGAAGGAGCAGGAATTTCTTCAACTGCAGCAAGGCAACTCGACGGTGTCCGAGTATGCGGCCAAGTTCGAATCGTTGGCGAGGTATTTCAGTCCATTTCGTGATCGAGTTGACCAGAGATGGTTGAGTGAGAGATTCCAACGGGGATTGAGATTCGACATTCAGAAGTCAGTAGTGTCGTTGAGGATCAGAAATCTCCAAGAGCTGATTGATCGATGTGTCGAGGTAGAAGGAGTGAGGAGCCACAAGAAGAAGATTATTGTGGGCGGACCGGTGAGACCCCAGAGTGCGGGGCAGAGATTTGCACAGAAAGGGAAACCACCGCAGAAGAGGCCTTACGACCGACCTCAGGGGAACAACAACAGGGGACAGTATCGTCCGATGACCCAAGTACCGAGGAGTGGAGGTCAGACCAGTGTCGAGGTGATTTGCTACCGATGTGGAAAGCCGGGACATTACGCGAGTAACTGTACTCAGAAGGAGGAGGTGTGTTTCAACTGCAAGAAGCCAGGGCATTTTGCTAAGGATTGTCCTACACCTAAAGCTGAACCGACGATGCTTGCGGCAAAGGCCAAAGGGAAGCGTCAAGTGGCTAAAGGCAGAGTTTTCTGCATGAGTGGCGAGGAAGCAGAACGAGCTGATGATCTTATCCAAGGTGAATGTGAGATCGAGGGTAAATCCTTATCCGTTCTTTTTGATTCGGGTGCAACCCATTCCTTTATTTCTTCTGATTGTGTGAACCATTTGAACTTGACTGTGACTGCTTTACCGTTTAAATTAGTAGTTACAACCCCAGCTGCTAAAACCTTAGTCACAAACACTGCATGTCTTAATTGTGTAGTGATTATTCAGAGTAGAAAGTTTGTGGTCAATTTGGTTTGTTTGCCTCTTAAGGGCTTAGATGTTATCCTCGGGATGGATTGGTTGTCACACCACCATGTCCTTTTGGACTGTGTGCCAGTAAACTGTAATTTTTCCGGACCTTGGAGTCTCCAATTATCTTTCGCGAACGTATTGGAGTTTCTTTGAAAGAAGGAACTAGGGAATACATGTATCTAGCTAGTTCGGAAGTTTTCCAACAGATCGACGTGAAGAATGTACGGTGGTGTGTGACTTTGAGGACGTTTTCGAAGACGTGCCAGGATTACCACCAAGACGAGAGGTCGAGTTCTCCATCGACTGATTCCAGGAACAGACCGATTTCCAAAGCGCCATACAGGATGTCTCCTGCCGAGATGAAAGAGCTGAAGTCCCAGATCGAACACTTGGAGTCGAAGCAATTCATACGACCGAGCGTGTCACCGTGGGGAGCTCCAGTGTTGTTGGTTAAGAAGAAGGATGGACGATCAAGGCTGTGCGTGGACTATCGCGAACTCAACAAGGTTACCGTGAAGAACCGTTATCCGTTACCACGTATTGACGACTTGATGGACCAACTTCGTGGAGCGGCGATCTTTTCCAAGATAGACTTGAAGTCGGGCTACCATCAGATTCGCGTGAAGGAGGAAGATGTCGCCAAAACAGCTTTCAGGACTAGATACGGTCACTACGAGTACTTGGTGATGCCGTTTGGAGTGACGAATGCGCCAGTTGTGTTTATGGACTACATGAACAGGATTTTCCATTCGTTTTTGGATCAGTTCGTTGTAGTGTTCATCGACGACATATTGATTTACTCGAGGAACCGAGAAGAGCACGCAGAACACCTATGTCGAGCAATCGCAGATATTACGAGATAAGCAACTCTATGCCAACCTGTCAAGTGTGAATTTTGGCTTGAAGAGGTGAATTTTCTTGGTCACGTGATTTCCAAAGAAGGGATAGCGTGGATCCAACTAAGATTGAGGCGGTGTTAGCGTGGGAACACCAAGGCGGTTCTGAGATCGGGAGTTTTGTCGGCTTAGCAGGATATTACCGAAGATTCATTGAAGGTTTCTCGAAGATTGTCGCGCCTCTTACACGATCGACGAGGAAGGATCAACCTTTGCTTGGACCGAGGAGTGTGAAGCCGATTTTCAACGATGAAGGAGCTTTTGACGGCAGCGCTGTCGATTTTGCCCCAACCGTAAGAGCCTTTCGAGGTGTATTGTGATGCGTCACACCAGGGATTGGGATGCGTACGATGCAACATCGGAAGGTGGTCGCGTATGCTTCAAGACGACTTAAGATTCACGAGAGGAACTACCCTACTCACGACTTGGAGTGGCGGCAGTAGTTTTTGGTGAAGATATGGAGGCACTACCTTTATGGGAGCACTCTTACTGTTTTCAGCGATCACAAGAGCTTGAAGTACCTGTTCGACCAGAAAGAACTCAACATGCGTCAACGTAGATGGACAGAATTTCTCAAGGACTACGACTTTACGTTGGAATACCATCCCGGTAAGGCTAACGTAGTAGCAGATACGTTGAACAGGAAGAGTGTTTTAACCTCGGTAATGATGATCAAGGAGTTGGAGATGCTCGAGAAGTTCCGAGACTTGAAGTTGAGTGTCGAAGTTTCACCGGGGAAGCTGAGATTTGGTATGCTTACCATTTCTAACAGATTGTTGGACGAGATCCGAGACCAGCAAGTTCATGACGAGCTTCGCAAAGAGAAGATTGATTGATAGCCCAAGGGAAGGCGGCGAATTTCAGGTCGGAGCGACGACATCTTGAGGTGCAATGGCCGAGTGCGTGCCTAACGCACCCGAGCCGAGGAAGTTGATTCTCGACGAAGCGCATAAGAGCAACTTTAGTATTCATCCCTGAGTTACGAAGATGTATCAAGACTTGAAGAAGCATTTTTGGTGGTGGAATGAAGAAGCAAGTGGCCGAGCACGTAGCTTCATGTTTAACGTGTCGAAAGCAAAGGTGGAGCACCAACGACTGCAGGAATGCTACAATCGCTGACGCATCAAAGATGGAAATGGGACAGTATTTCCCTGGATTTCGTTGTAGGTTTGCCGAAGACGCAGAAGAAGAATGATTCGATTTGGGTAATCATCGACCGAGTGACCAAATCGCTCATTTCTTGCCAATGAGGTCGACATACAACGTGGAAAAGCCGACCGAGATCTACATCGCGAGATAGTACGACTTCATGGAATACCCTCTTCGATCGTGTCGACCGAGATCCGAAGTTCACGCCTCATTTTGGAGGGAATTGCAAGGAGCGATGGGAACCGAGCTCAGGCTTAGCTTAAGATATCATCCACGCATCGACGGTCGACCGAGAGAACGATCCAATCGCTTGAAGATTTGTTACGAGCTTGACGTTAGATCACCGAGGAAGTTGGGACGACGCCTTACCATTGGTGGAATTCACCTACACAACGACTTCCATGCGAGTATTGGGATGGCACCTTTGAAGCGTCAGATGGATCGAAAATGTCGACGCCTCTTTGTTGGTACCAGGACGGCGAGCGAATCGTCAGAGGACCAGATATGATCCAGCAGATCACCGAGAAGATCCGTTTGATCGAGAGATCGGATGCGAACATCTCAAAGTCGATGTAAGAGTTATGCGGACCAACGACGTCGACCACTCGAGTTCGAGGAAGGAGAACATGTATTTCTTAGAGTCACCCCACCATCGAGTTGGTCGAGCGATCAAATCCAAGAAACTTACCCCTAAATTCATTGGACCTTACCAGATTCTTCGTCGTATTGGTCCGGTGGCATATCGATTGCCTTGCCACCATTCTTGTCGAACATCCACGACGTCTTCCACGCCTCACAATTGCGGAAGTATGTTTCGAACCTTCTCATGTCATCGAACCGGATGTGATTCAATCAAGGACGACCTATCTTTTGAAGCGTTACCAAAGAAGAATCGTTGATCGGAAAGCCAAGCGATTGCGGAACAAAGAGATCCAACTTGTCAAAGTTGTGCGGGATCGAAGACGGAGATGCGACTTGGGAGCTGGAGGAGAAGATGAAGACTCAAGACTCAACTTTTACGAGGTAAGAATCTTATTTGCAATTTCGAGGACGAAATTTTTTAGAGGGAGAGATTGTAACACCCGAGGACGAGATCGACATCGTATTAGGACGACGTATCGAGACCTCGACCAAGACCTTGTGTCGAGATCCCGTGACTAGATCGTTCACGAGATCATTTGTCGAGTGATGAGACCACGTGCACTAGTCTTGAGCCGAGGAGGTCGCGTGTCGAGTTGATGAAGTCGCTGCATCGAAATGATGAGGACGCAAGTCGAGCTGAGGAGACCGCGTTCACGAACTCGTGTTAGAACCTTGTACGCTTGCACGAGCACTCTTGTCGACATCGTGTCGAGATGACACCTCGTATTCTTTCGAACGTTATTCAGCGTTATTATTATATTGTTTGTAATTATTACATTGTCGGCTTGCCGTTGACCGACAGAGTAGAGGGTAATTATGAGAGGAACGATTAAACGGGTAGATGATTATTGGGATTGGCATCTTATAGCTGGAGTTACGATTATGCCCTTCCAGCTGTATTCACGATCGATTTTCCCTCAAACACTCATTTCTCTTTTCTTCTTTCTTCTTCCTTCCTTCGCCTCTGTTTTGTTGTTTTCTTCAAAAAATCTCCATCGACGAAACCGTGAGTTCCATCGAGATTCTGCAAGCTTTCTTCATCAATCTTGTTCATCATCAACTTCTCGACCCATATCTCGCCTTTCGATCACCGCTGAGGTATGAAGAATGATTTTTCTTTTCATCCGTACTCTTTGTTTAGCGCTAATTCTTCTTCCATTTTTAACCGCTTTATGCTTCCAAATCATGTCAAATTGATGGGTTTTCTTCTTCACAATATTACCTATCTTTCTAACCGATTAATTGGGCTTGTAAAACAAATTTCTTCCTCTCGCTTTTTCGCAATCGGCGGTGCCGTAAACCTCCATTTTTGGTTCGTTTGATTTCTTGTTTTTCATTCGTTGCTTCTGGTTATTGTTGTTATCGATCTATCTGTTGAAGCATCAGATAACTTTTTCATGAAATTTTGATCGAAATCCCTAACTTTGTGTTAGAGGAAAAATATCTTTCAGTTCTTGAGTTTTATATCTTTTCTGGGTTGTGGTTGAGTTTGGGGAAGAGAGAGCTAGATGTATTAGAACCCATGGATCGATCTAAGTTGTGTTTGTTTTAGGAAGTCTATTTTCCGAGATCGAATGATTTCCGAATCGAGGTGTACGGGAAAGCGAATCCAAGGACGTGGAAGCGTGAATCGGATCGAGGACAGACGTGTCGAAGTCGTTGTCGAGCTCTTTGAAGACAAATGTCGAGGTCGTTGTCGAGCAACATTAACTTGGAGTTCGGTAAGGGCAACTCCTAGATATCTCTAAGGCTTTATTTTATAAGTCCTTATGTAAGGGCGCTTCACATTAATACTTTCGTAGTATGCTAGCATAAGGGCATTTCATATTCTACGTGGTTATGTTATTGTGTATGGATTTCCTGATTTGTGTCGAGCTTGAAATGTTGTGATATGATTGAGTTTTTGCATGTATTTAATATGTGATTGAATATATGTCGTGAATTGTGTATTGCATGTTAAATTATGCTTCTTCATGTCGAGCTTGCTCTTTTATTTGACATGCGGTTGAATATCTTGTGTTTAACTCTTTGAATATCGTGATGCTTAATTGTTCATCGAGTGAGCGAGCTAGGTGAGTCGTATGACGCTTTTGAGCCGTGGACCGGATAATCGAGGGTGCTAGGTCCCCTTTGTTTACGGAGATTGACTAGACGTCGCCACGCTATGGGACCTGAGTTGACCGTCCTAGGGAGAGCGAGGATCCCAAGGCTTCGGCTGGACTTTCCGACATACTGACGGCGTGTGCATTCGGAAAATTGTCGAGTCGAGAGAAAATGGATTTGCGAGTTGTGTCGAGTTTAGAGTGAGATGGTCGAGTCACGTCGGTGAATGTTATACTTTCTTTGTTTGCTTATATTTTTATGTCGAGCTTATCTTGAATTGTTGAGAAGTTGACCTTTCCCGTGGTGCCTTCAATCCATGACGGTTACCCAGGCGATGTCGAGGGCGCAGGAACTTCGACAAAGAGATGATGCCGAGGAGGAGCTCGACGAGGACCCGAGTGACGACCTCTACCTGTCGTGATTGTTTGTTTATTGGATATTTGTTTTTCTGAGAACTGTACTTGTTTTTCTTTTGTGTTCGAGGTCGTGACCAGTTTGGGCAGTGTTGTGTTGTTGCTACAGGGTAGACTGGTGGTCTTACTTTTGGAGCAGCCCCCTGCGTGGGAGTCTGCCGGAAGTACCCCCAGGGTATGATTGCTCTTTTGAAGTTGTCGTACCTTAGGTGTATTTTCTTTGCACATTTGCTACTCTGTATTTTGTATACATTATTATTTCGAGTGATATATATATGTGTATGTTATGCATGTATGTTTTATTAGAATTTAAGTCTTGTGTCTTAGTTGCACCATGTTTCGAAAAGCTGTAATTACTCTGATGTGCACGAGTTGGTTTTATAAAAAAAAAATATATCGTATTTTTAAAAGGCACAAGAGTTTTGTTTTTAAAACACATCTCATATAGGTTTATGTTGAGCTCGGTGTGTTGAGCTCGGTAACTCGAGCTCGGTATATTGAGCTCGGTAGCGGTCCGGAAACGGGTCGTTACACTTAGCATGCATTAGAACCTTATTTATCCAAATCATGCATCTTATTAAAATCATATGATAAAGACAATACATACATATGCCATTAACAACAATCACAAGCTTAACTTCATTAAATTCATTTATTTCTCTTAATCTTCATAAACTTAAACAATTGTTAAACTCTAATTTAACATACATCTTTGAACATTAACTTATGCATATTACAAATGCGATTACATAATGAAGGAAGTATATAGATATAATTCAATCATTCATAACTTTCATGAACTCAAATGAACACATACAAAAACCTTTACTCCTAAATGTGAAAGAGCCACAAACAAGCAACTTCAAAGTAATTCAAGCATGCATTATTTAGGAAATTGACCTTAGTGTCATTCCTATCAAGGGCTTTTGGTTGCCCACCAAGAATAGATACACTCACATAAACATTAAAACACATTCTCATTGAAGCTCTATGGAGCAAACAATTGTTCAAACATCAAGCATAGAATTTGTGGGGGGTTGGGGGCAGCCATCCAACCTCTTTTTGTCAAACCCACTAAACTATCATAATTTCTACTCATTATTCATTCGAGTTTAGGAATTGAAAATAAAAACCCTAGCACACCTTAAGAGAGGTTTGAATTGGGGAAATCTATATTACCTTTGCTCCCAAATGCTTTGAGGGTGAAAACCTCCAAATTCTAGGGTTTGGGTACCCCAAATCCACCATGGAAGCTCCTCCTCCAAGTTTGTATCTCCATGGAAGCTTGAATCCTTGCTTCTTCTTCTTCTTCCTTTCCTCCATTTCCCTTTTCTTTTTCTTCTTCTTTCTCTCTCGGTCTCTATCTTTCTCTCTCTCGGTTTCTCTCTCTGTCTCACTCTCTCTCGTTCTGTCTCTCCTTCTCCTTGCTCGTGGTGGCATGTCGCCACCTTCCTTCTCGTCGGAGCCACCGCGCTCCACTTCCTTCCCTTCCGATCGCGCCCCCTTCTCTCCTCTCCTTCCCTTCCGATCGCGCCCCTTCTCTCCTTATCCTTTCTTCCCTTTTCTTCTTTCTCTTTTCTTTCTCTATTTTTCGTTTCCTTTCTTTTTTTTTCTGCACAATGTGCGTGTGTGTGTGGTTAAATGAGAAGAAAGGGAGTGGACTAAGGTGGGATGGGGGCAAGTGTGGTGTATGGTGGGTCAATAACATGATTTATTAAAAATTAACTAATGAACCCCTATTTAAATTTCATAATTTATTCTTTGGTCCTCATAGGAACTTTAGATAAATTAATCAATTAAATACTACTCATGAAAAAGTAGTCTCACACTTCCTTAACTGTTGGGTAGAATTATTTATTTACCCCTAAGTTCCAACTTTACACTAGAACACTAGATTAAAGGTTATTAACCTCATTAATCTTGAGGGATTAAATTCCCCTCTTTCACTTAGTATTTTTAATTACTAAGCTCAAGAAAGTTGGGGTGTTACATTACTACCCACCTTTTAAAAATTTTCGTCTTCGAAAATTGCTACTTCTAACATCGTAACTAGAACTGCGACTTTTTCTCATAGCCAATTCCATCCATTGGAGAACCTAGAAGTGATTCCTCCTTACGAGGCATCAATCCATTAGCTTAATCGTTATAACATTAACCGGTCTCAGACTATGCCTTAATCGAGGGTGAAATCACACCTAATTGAGGCGCAGTTTGTAACTGATTAGGTGAAATCACACCTAACACCAATTGACGAGATACTTGTAATTGAGAATAACTTTAGGTCTCCGCAGATTTGGTGGCAACTTAGGTCCCTACGAACTTGAAACCCCCCTTTTTTTTTGGGATGTCGACCCAAAACTCACCTTGCCTTCTTATCTCATCCTTCTGTAGGACTGGTTTCCGGCGCTTCCGCTGCGAACTCCGATCCTACATCTTTCAAATAGGTAAACTCCTTTAGTTTGACACACGACATTCCTTAACTAGGTTGAGTTCTTGCTCAATCTGGTGAGCCTTTTGCTCATCGTCTTATACACGTCGGAGGTAGGTAAGGTACTTGGACAAGTCTTGGGACTTGGCTACATACTCTCCTATGGACGTGTCTCCCTGCATTAAACTAGGGAATTCTTATTCTTTCTGTCTCCTTACACTCTTTGATAGGTATTTTCCTAAGAATGCTCTTTGGAAGTTCTTTCCTTAAGTACCTTTTCTGTAACTTATGGAATCGGTACTCAACTTTTATCTCACTATACTTGGTTCTATAGCAGACTTGATCCAGGCAATTTGGAATTCTAAGGTTATTAAACCCCAGTAAAGTGTCTGTTAGTTTGACCGACTTGATCTTCACCAATCAGTTACAAACTTTGTGTCACGCGAGGTCCAGGTCTCACTTGGTTGGAAACTTAGTTTGTAAGTGACTAGTTGGAATCACATTAGACACATCCCAACGAATTTACCTGCAATAATTTCTAACCTTAGATGTCAGCAGACTAAATCATACCCATACTAGTATATTCTTAGTTAAATTTTACAACTACCCTTCTCAACGTGATGGATTTATTCCCCTTTTAGTTCAGTTGGATTTAAACTGGGAATTCATGCAGCCATGACTGATCTTCACATGAACTGTCGTGTCTGTCGCCAGACTTAATAACTAATGGACTAGCTAACATTTAGAAAATAAATTTCGAAGATTCTTGGGAATAATCCATCTCACTTATCTTAAACTACCTTCATTACTCATTCTGAATCGTTGAAGACTCAGGAAGGAATCGACCTTTACAAAGGAACTAATTGTGCAGAGAACTAGCTGATTTCACTACCCGATCACAGACTATGTCTCATTCCAAATAAGGTTCTTATTTGGATCAGACAAAGCCTATAATTGGTCAAATGGATTCACTTCATGTACAGGACAATTAGATCAAGTGCAAATATTGATAGCTTTGTATTTCCACTACCTTAGCTTTGCTTGGAACTCTTATAGTTCAAAGACTATAGTACAGTCCTCTATCTTAGGCTAGTCACTCTACTAGGGTCACTAAGCCTAGAAGACTTAGAGTTTTTTCTACTCCCTTGGGTTGATCACCTTCGAGATTCCCTACTACAATTTAGGGATTGAAGTGGGTGGCTTACCTTGATCTTATTGCTTGTTCTTATCACTAACTACTTAAAACATTACAATTCCCTTGCGGACTATAGTAGGATTTAATCGATCTAGGATCCATTCATAATAGGTTAGGCCAAACAACTCGATTGATTAAAAGTGTTGGAAACCTAATCAATTATAAATGCCCATCCTAAGGGATAAAAATCGTACCGCTAACAACCCTTGCTAATCAATCCTACTTGTTATTGAACTAGGGGGTCACAACAAAAGGATTTTCAAGGATTTCTAGGCCACAATAATTCAAGTAACACATAATTGCATACTGCAAAATAACCTTCGCATTTCCTACTTCAAAAATACTATACAACCAAACTTATCAGGCTTCTAAGGTCTAGGCAAACATGGAAATAGTCAACGTCATCATTGCACTAAATACTTCATACTTGGGGTATGGCACTGACCAATTCGTGATCATACCCCTATCTGGACTCTCAAATACAGCTAAGGAATACTAAAGTACTCACTCACTTATATTCGCTAATCAAAACATACATCACTTCAAAATTCCCTCCGTGGAGAAAACAATGAAGGAAACCTAAAACATATGTCGATGTAGGGGTCAACAGCCAACACTTCTCCACCCAAAAGAACCAACATTTCCAACATCAAAACAAAATTTGTAAGATATTCAAACATGCATTTACTATCTAAGTTCATTTAACCTTCACTTTCACTTTGATCATTTAACAATAATTCGCAAGCATTGAAAACTTACCACAACACGTGAAACTTAGCATCACAGAGTCAAATATCGTAAAGTAAAATGTTATGACAAAACTTCATAATTTCATATAAAAGAAATTTCTATGATTGGATTATGGGTATTTACCAATACAAAAACATTCTCATTATATTCAAAGGTCTCGGAATCCCCAAAAGCATCGTTTAATACCCTTGTTGGTTCTGTGACTACTTTCATCATTTAATCGATCAAGCTATGACTCTTGTAATAACTTCCAATAGTAGTAGAGTTTAATGTGGCCGACTAAACTCAACTGCGGCCAGGTATTCACCTGATGGACTTAGACAGGCTAGAGTGGCTTCGAATGCAGCAAACTCACCTCACTGCGGCCAGGCATATATATCTGTGGACTTAGGAGGCGGGAGTGGCTTCGAATTTTCACGACCTGAACTACCATTAGACGATCATTACAGAATTCTAAAACCCTATGTATAAACATATACATGTATAAGGAAGTCTTGTAAAACGAGATCAGACTTAGGCTACTCTCTACTAGTCTTCATCCCCTTTTGTTCCTTAGACAAATCCTTGGGGTTGCCTGCCCCAATGATTTGTAAAAAGAACTTAGAGAAACCGGATTCACAGGCACAACTGACACTTTCCTAAACCGGATCACTTCTAGACTCAAGATCCACAGTCCGAGAGAATCGAACTGCTCTGATACCATAATGTAACACCCTAACTTTAGTCAAGGTATTACCTGCTGTATTAAAGTTAATTATAAACTAAAATTTTTGCAAAACGATACTCCATAAACTTAAGTAACTTACGAGTTTGCAACTTATTAAAATACTTTCACAACATAAGTAATTCACTTAAATAAATTACAAAATCTGATATAAATACTAGAACATAATTGTAAAAAAATAAAAAAGAAAAATACATTTAGACTCAACAAAACTTTGACACGTGATCCGGTAACTAGGGTCTCGCATGACAGCAAGACCGAGCATTCTCACACGCTCTAAATCTCTCCAAGTGCTATGTACCTGAAAACAACGCCCCAACATAGTGAGTTCATAAAACTCAGTAACATAGACTTTAACTTAAAAATGTTTACCGTTGTTTTTAGCCATACGTGGTGTGTTAAATATGGAAAATCCCTCTCTTCAATTCTTACTATTATGCTAGACATAATTTAGACATTTAAGCCAAAACATTCTACTAATACAACATAAACACCTTTGTTAAACTAATAAGCTTAGAACATTCAATTCATCTCATAACTTACTACATTCACAAAAAAAGAATGGAACATCAATGCAAATGCAACTTTAACATAAGAACATACTGTTCTTGTTTGCTTTGTGTTGTTAAGTTTATGTCATATGCTTTGATCCATAGACCCCAATCAACACGTTTTAGGGACAGTCGTTAGACGTCTTAACCGTCCAAGTAGCTTTCCACGAGGCTAACCATACCGATCTTCTCCTATGAATAGAGAAGTCTTGCCCGGGCCTTATGTGATTTCTATATATCACCATGCTTATGCTTTTATCATCTAGATTTAATTCAATTAGGAAAATTACCAATAGAGAATTATTAATAGAAAAGTCGCATTAAATACGACAGAAAATAGACAATTAACAATTTACTAAACGTCGAAAACTAAACTATGACTTAAAAATATTTATTAAGTCCTAAAAAATCATTTCTCCTTCAATAAAATAAATACCTTAATTTAAACAGCAAGGTCACGTATTTTTTGGATTAATTCATATTAAAAACGGTATACGTCTACACTATCTGTTAAATTGAACTAATACCAACACTGAGAATTGTTTAAAACAAATCATTGTAGTTCTTCGTACTCTTCACAAGTTATCGAGTTAATCAGTCTCTATGACTTATTCCCAAGTAGTTGGAAACTGTAAATTAGATTTCATAAAAATCGGGGTGTTACACCTAATGTACGGCCGTACCTCTCGAAGTCAGGTTATACCTAACTCTGAATTCTGCAGAAAATTTGCTAATTTTTTCCATTTTTCTATTTTTGCAGGCACTATGTCTAAGCGCCAGAGAGATGAGTCTTATACAGCAGCAACATCTCGCCCTCCAGGTCTGTGCCCTTATATATCCCGCAACAGTTCAGAGAGAATACAGAGAGTTGCGCTGAAGTACCACATGCACATGCGTCAATACTTAGACTTTGATACCCTCAAGCAAGTTGGCCTGCGAGAGGAGGTAGAGACCCTACTGCAGCGTATTGGATGGCTTCGGGCCACATCAGTTTGATAGTCCACTCATGTGGAGGCTGTCCTTGACTTCTTAGCCACATGTGGCTACCACATGAGAGATTGGGAGCTTGAGCATCCCGACATGGATGAGGAGCCAAACCAGGAGCTGGTATCACTTTCTTTCTCCGGTGACCACACGATGATCTAGCCGATTTCAGCATCGTGCTAGGATTTGAGACAGTGGAGACGGTCCAGACTCTGGAGTACTTGGGAGCCCTCTTGGAGGTACCGAAGGGATGGCAGGATTCAGATAGCTAGCAGGCTCGCACAGGGGATGCTCATTATATCCCCAACAGAGCTAAGCCAGCAAGACCAGAGAACCAGCTATGCGGACAGCGTACAGGTAGCTCGCTCGCTCCATTAATAGGAGACCCCTTAGCGATAGGACAGTCACTCAGCCCGACCTCTTTCTTCTATGGGCCATGACGGATGGCCAGGGCCACAGATGTGACGCAGGGATGTTTCTCCTGCGCACATGCATACAGACGGGCCTCCACATGCAGACGCAGAACACCAGACACTTTGTGATAGGTTCTTTTATATCCAGACTCGCCGCTCACCTTGGAGTTCGCGCCAGAGCGAGAGCCATAACCATACAGATGGAGCTTATCTCTCTACCTACTCTCTGCAATATCGGTGTTCTATAGAGACTTGGCAACGGAGACTACGTGGTTGTTAGGCCAGAGGAGCCACGGCAGCAGGAGGATCAGGCTGCAGATATGGAGCCATTTGCAGAGGAGCACCCTGCACCACCACCACCACAGGCAGGGCCAGCACCCCAGGCTCACTCCTACCAGTACATCATGGCGCATCTCGATGAGATATAGATCAGCTTCCAGGAGCATAGAGCCCATGTGGACTGGTGTTTTGACGCCCAGGAGGAGCATCTTGCCGCAATTATGGGTCTTCTCCAGCAGCTCCAGCCATAACCACCAGCCGAGAGATGCGGGACTTTCTTGTTTTCTTCTTTTAGACTTGGGCATTATTTTTGCTTCTTTATTAAAAAGAGGATTGTACATATTGGCACACTCGCAAGGATCTATTTTATTGTATTTCTGTTTTATTTTGTTGTTTTATTTTCTTTTTATTTCTTTTTAATTTGTGTCTAAAGTTTTTAGTTGTCTTGATGCATAGCTCTGAGTCCACTTGCCAACTCCATCGGTATTGGGAAAGGCAACACCAATTTTGACTCATATCCCCATTCAATTTGCTCGTAAAATTTTTCAGAAGAGAGTCTCTTTCCAACTTCTTTTATTAGCACATTATTTTCGTTCTTATTCTTTTAGTGCTTGATCTATCACAGTAGTAGTGAGGACACTGCTAAAGATAAATGTGGGGATGGATTTTACATTTTTGTTATTATTTCGCTATGCTCATAATCAACTATATTATATAAAATGGAAACTTTTTCACGTGAGACTATTCTGTGTGTCAACTCCAGAAACATTGTTATTCCCACCCAAATAAATTTATTTTATTTATTCATATTTTGAATTTTTAACTAATAATTTATGACGACATTTGCATCAATTAGTGATCACGAGAAAAATTATATAATTCATTTCCTTAAATAAGACATGTCACACGATCATCAATCTATTAAATTTTAAAATCAAAATTTAATGTAATCAGCTATTTTTTTGGAAGGAATAATTTCCATGCCATGTTTTCTACTTAGTTATCAATTTTATGTTCTGTCAAGATTTAATTCAATAAAAAGAAATTTTTGTGGTTACGTTCAAATTTCAAAAGAGATAATCTGCCAGCCATTAATTCCCTTAATTTTGGCTATTACTCAGCTTAATCATGCAGCAGAACCCTCACGCTTACCCTCTATTACTTGCTTCTCTGAATATGCCTCTCTGTTTCCCTCAACCCATCACCCATTTAAATTGAAAGAAGAAAAAAGCAATCAGTGAATCAGGGAGAAACCCTTAACACCCGAGAAACCCATCACTCTGGCTTCACTCCAATATAGAAAAATCTCCACTCTTCCGTTGCGCCTCATTCACCCAGCCACAATCCTCCATGAACCTTAGCTTTACGTCTCCAGGAACCACCAGAATCGCTCCTCTTTGACGGTATGTCGTCACACTGTATTATATAACGATTACTTTGATTATTTATTTATTTATTACTATAAAAGTTCTGAGCCATGTCTTTGCCCGTCAAACTCCAATTCCATGTCACTTATTTCATCAAATCTGGCACATCTCTGATTCATTATCTTCTGCTATTCACTGCTACTTTGAAAGTTGTGACTTTATTTACCAATGTCTCCTACTTTTTATACTGAAAATAATACCTATTTCTTATAAACATTGGTTGATATTGTCTTAAATGTATATCTTTAAGATAACCCCGAAGGATTGTATTATTAACTCTATTTCTATTTCTTCGTATTTCCTTCACATTAGGACAATGTTATTCTGCTTACCACAATTATTTCAGTTTTGTAGTCTGCTCAGTTACAGCCCCATGTTCTTTCCTTTTACTGTTCAGCTGACACGAGAGCTTTCGAAAGACACCGAGTAAAAGGCTTAAAATAAAGTTATGCCTTCTGCTTCTCCATTTTTTTACAGCTACTTCTCATTTTCTGGTTTTTTAGCCATTTTTCCAAGTAAATGAATTCCTTTGATTTTTCTATCAGTGTTTTCGTCAATGCTTATTTTTTTCTTTTCAACCTTCAATCAAGGTAAAATCGATCTGGGATTTCATCCACACTTTTAACTTGCTGCAACAGAGCATTTAAGGAAATGTTATTGTGAATGACATGCACGAGAAGGGACTATCAAACACAGCACTTAGGTTCCTTATCTTTGTATTTTTGTGAGTTGTTGTTAAATATCAATACATATTTACTAATTAGATAGAGAGAACATGCAAGAGAGGTTGAAGTAATTGGTGATACCGCTTTATTCATGTTAGAGTTGCATTTTATATAGTTAAGTTATTGGTTTTAACTTTCATTTGTGTTTTAATGGCATTCATCTAGCTTTTGCATTTATTTGGTTTCATGTCCTTTTCTGTCATGAAAAGATCCCAGGGTGTTGGCTAAGGAATTGCAGAAATTGACGGAGGTTGAGGCCTTATTTGTACTCTATATTTTTGCAGTAAAAACAGAGAAGGCAGGGGCAAAATTGGATGCCAACATGTACAGATACAAGTGCTACTGCAGAAGTATTCCAATATGTGGGGACATTTGATAATGTGACTGAAAGGAAAGATCCTTTGTGAAGGGGAAACCGTTGGGGAGAATTCTATTCTCCATTTTCTTTGAATGACAGTTTGTCTCTTATTTTTTATTGATTCTCAGTCTTTAAACCATCATTTTTATGACAAAGATATCTATAACGAAGCAAAAACTTTATACTAGAGCACAGATGAATCAACACATATGCACAGGTGATTCTGAGGTGGATGAAGGTGGCAGTGAGCAGTTAACTGTGCACAGGAAACTACTGCAATGGCTCACTTGAGTAGAGTCATTTGCAAAGTAGAAGTATGATACAATTATACAAAGAGTATCAGTCATTTGAGTACCAAGCTTCACAAATCTTCAGAGTTGTAGCCTCTATTTTCAAGAAGAATCATCTTGTTATATCCCAATACACATTATTTGTATCGCATTGCTGTATAATTGATTGAGTTATATTCGAACCATTCTTCTAGTAACAAAATGCATCTACTTACCCCTTGCTGATTGAGGGTCGTAACCTTTATAGGTTGAAGACTTTGAGGCAGATTCCTCATTTGGCAGCTTCTTCAATATCACTGAGTTGTTCCATGTTCTTTCAGTGTTCATTTTGTCCATGTCTTTAATTTCAGAAATGGGAGGATGATGGGAAAAGACAGAAAATGTTAATGGAAAAACACTGTAGGGATCTGTTGTCAGGGCAGATAGGGAAGCAAGGATACAAGAAAAGAAAAGGAGGAAAAAAAAGAAAAAACTAAGGAAAACAGGTACTTCAAACTATTTAACTATATTGTATTCTAAGTCTCAAAGAACATTAGTAACTTTGTTTTGTTTGCAAAATGATTTCATCTACTTCTGTATTTCACGATCTCCAAAAAGGATTCATTAAAGAACCAATGCCAATCGCTTCTGCTAGGAACTTTAAGCACTATTTTTTATTTGTACTAGTCTGGCCTTTTTGTTCTATTAAATGTTTGGAAAGAGCTTTAGCCAATAAGTGAAACAATATTGATATTTTGCTTATGTAGATTAACAACCGAGTCTTTAAAAACTCATTGAAAGCAAGTTGCTTCCAGAGTAAAATTATTTTGCTTTTGTTAAATATTCAGTATGTTCGCGCATTAAATTTTTTTGATTTTTTTTTTACCATGCATTCAATCAGGAAATATAGCTCTTAGTTATTAGTAGTAAATTCAGGAACTAAATATTGGTGAGCTCGGTTACCCTAGGCTTCATATAATTGTCTTATCTCGTTCTTGCGCACTGTTTGATCTTTATTTTGTTTGCGTTAATCGCTCCAATTGTTAAATCACAACATATGTTAGTCTAAATAATATAGGATCTTTATTAAGTTAGTACTCACACATTCCTTGTGGGTTCGACATTCAGAGTCTTAAATATACTTCACTTTATTACGAGTTACGATCAGGTGCACTTGCCTGATCCGCAACAATTTGGCAACATTGCCGCATTCTCTAAAATAACTCTCCAATTCGGTATCATGTCTCTTTTTCTATTTGGTCTGGTATCAAGTCTAACCTGACCGTTATTGCTGATAACTCTATATGGCATCTAAGGGATGGATCTAACATCAACTTTTGAACGAATACTTGGTTGTCTAGACCCATATTTGATATTATGGGAATCCAGCCATCGTTGCACCATCTTTTCTGGGCCAAGGTTAGTGACTTCATTCATAAAGGATAACTCTATATGGCATCTAAGGGATGGATCTAACATCAACTTTTGAACGAATACTTGGTTGTCTAGACCCATATTTGATATTATGGGAATCCATCCATCGTTGCACCATCTTTTCTGGGCCAAGGTTAGTGACTTCATTCATAAAGGTTCCTGGGGTATTCCTGCTGATCTTTGTTCTCACTTTCCTGATATCTTAGTAGAGATTAAAGGGATTGTTATTCCTGCTGATCATGGGTTGGATATTTTAAAATGGGGTGCTAATGACTCTGGTATTTTAACTTCTAAGGATGCCTTCTTGTTCCATGAGACAATTGGTCAAAATGTTCCCTGGGCTAAATTAATTTGGAGAAACTGTGTTCCCCCCTCTAAATCTTTCACTCTTTGGAGACTGCTTCATGGTAAAGTCCCTATTGATGACCAACTGCGACATAGGTGTATTGTTGTGGTTTCTGTTTGCTCTCTTTGTGGGAAATCTGATGAACCTCCCGCCACTTGTTTTTTGATTGCCCTTTTGCTACTTATATCTGAAATTGGCTTAGCTTGGTTCTAAATAGCTCTGTGGATTGCTCCTCTCCCCAGTCCACCCTTGCTATCTGTAATAGAGGTTGGAGTACCCAAGTTTTTGATGTTGTTATTGCTTGTGTTATTAACATTTACTGGACCATCTGGCATTGTGGAAATAAATTGAGGTTTGACAACAAGCTCATCCCCATCTAATCAGCCATCAATTTGATTTTGACTAATGTCTCTCTTGCTGAGAATTTTAGCCGTGGGAAAATGTCTTCTTCTATTTTGGAGTTCTCTATTTTGAAGCCTTTCAAAGTGGAGGGTCATACTGGTAGTGGCCAGACTATCAAAGAAGTTATTTGGAAACCCCTCAGGTATCAAATGATTAAGTGCAACACTGATGGTGCAGCTAAGGGGTGTCCTGGCCCAGCCTCCTGCGGGGGTATCTTCAGAGGCTCTAATGCTGCTGTTCTTGGTTGCTTCTCTGCTAATCTTGGCATCCGTAATGCTCTTCAGGCGGAAATTTTTGGTGCTATGATTGCTATTGATATTTCCTTTAAAAGAGGTTGGCGTTGTTTATGGTTGGAGTGTGACTCTCAGTTAGTTGTAGCTGCCTTTCGTAACAGTTCTATTGTGCCTTGGAAGCTCAGAAACAGGTGGACCAACTGTATTGCTCTTACTAAGTAGATGTCTTTTGTTTTGTCCCATATCTACAGAGAAGGAAACTCTTGCGCTGACAAGCTTGCTTCTTATGGGACTCATGTCAAT
The DNA here is from genome assembly GCA_037113605.1 of Calophaca sinica. NCBI lineage: Eukaryota > Viridiplantae > Streptophyta > Magnoliopsida > Fabales > Fabaceae > Calophaca > Calophaca sinica. The sequence continues at coordinate 93,375,963 of CM073735.1, forward strand.
GGTACTATTTGGTGGAATCTCATCCCGACCTTTATCTCTGATGACTTTTTTAGAAATAGAAATAGTCTGCCTTATTATGGATTCTCTTAGTCTCTCTTGGGCTAGGTTGTCGTTCCCTAGGTTTTCTGATATCCATATAGACTGTATTGTTTGCATTTTGGTTCTGGTCTTGGGTTTTGGCCTAGTCCCCCCAGGCACCTTTAATTTGTTACTCTTTATTTCTCTTTCTTAATAAAAACAGGGAAGAGTACTCTTTTTTCTTCTAGATATTTTTTCCCTAAGGATGGTTTTGCATCAGAAAGCTTTAACAAGGTTTCTTTCTTTCATTTAAAAAACACAACATTTGGGACTTATTTTTTTGCCAATAGTCCATGGTTATGCCTTCACCTATCCTATTAATAATAATTTGTTATAGAATTAATTGTTTTTTTGCCAATAGTCCATGGTTTTGTCTTCACCTATTTGTTTTTGGCCTTATTTTTTTGCTTTTACATAGTTATTGTGGTGGATGTGCTCATGTTCCCTATTACATTTTTTTTTAGTTTGTTGGTCAGATGTTGAAGATTTGTCAATAGTTTAATTTTGTTATTGGTTGCTTGTTATAACACCCCGATTCCGGAGTGCTACTGTGCAACCCAATCTAATGCTGAAAACATTAAATGCTTGTATGCTTTCAGTTAAAGAGTACTCTTATGTATTTCGCAATGGAAAAATAGGAGTAATTTTTTTTTTCATTTTATTTCCTTTGAAGCCCTTTTCAAAATGAGACATAGAGTACTACAGTTTTCTAAATGATGCCAATTCAAACTTTTGCAATTATCAGAGTATAATGCATCACAAAATAATACTTCACATAACATAATCATTTCGCACTAAGGCGAGGTTTTCTGAAAAGAGTAATTACAACACAATAATTTACAAAACCCTGAGCTAAGCTGGCCAACAACTATAACTCTTACTGAGAAACAGCTCAGCAAGACCAAACACGAAATACTCAGAGGAATCTTCCTCCACCGGCTCAATCTTCAATGCTCCTGAAAGGCGAAGCTGCAATCTAGAAGTGACATCCATAAGGACATCCAATCCAACAACAGTGCAAGGGTAAATCCTTTGTCCACGAGTTTATCATAGACTAAGTCACATGCAAATAATATATACATATATAATACAACAACACGCTTTTATATACCTATACGTACTTAATAAACCGCACATAATTGGCATGGTATATCAAGCATTGCATGTGAGCAAACAAAACAGCCAACAGATCAACAATAAGTCACTACAATGTCAACCATTGCATGTGAGCAACCAACACAACCAACAGGTCAATAATCAAGTCACTACAATATCAAACTATTGCATGTGAACAAGCAACTCAAACAACAACAATCACCAAATCATCACATATCACAATGTGGTTAGACATGCATACCAATGCAGTATGACTAGTTTGTGTATACACCTACATCCTTAAACAAGGTCAGCAGTGACGAGGAACTTTATTTCCCAACGTCCAAATCAACTCCCCTACCAAGGGTATTGCCACAAAGGCATGCCACACACTAGGCATTGCTGCCACGCGGGCATGAAGTGCCAACTCGTCCTTTTGAAAGTCCATGAGACAGTCAAACGCTCCGAGTGTCGATGCTCAATGGTTAGTACGCATCCAAACAAATTCAACAATATGGCATGCTCACCGTAGTGATCGCCCGAATGATATCCAAACAAATTCAACAATATGGCATGTTCACCGTAGTGAACGCCCAAGTAATGCTTTAATTAATCAATGCGGATCGATGAACCCTCATTCACTCAACCTAGTGGGTGTCCAAATCTCAATTAACTAAGAGTTCTACACAGGACACAAGGTCCGGGTGTTCAATTGCGGAATGCTTGTCCCAATCTTAGATTAGAACTCTAGGCACATAATACGGAACACTAGGTTCAATTTTTAGGTTAAGGTACTAGGCACGCCATACGGAACACTAGGTCCAATCCTTAATCAAGAAAAAGTGCACGCAAGCAGGACATTAAGTCCCAGCACAGGACACATGGCCCATATGCTCAATAGGAACACTAGGTTCCCTATGTTTTATTCTTTCGAAATCTCAAATCACGAAATCTCTTTCTCAGTTCTTGTATCACTCCTATGTATCTGAAAATACTTTTTAGTTCTAGGTCGTTGAAATCCTATTTATGCTAAATAACACACTGGAAGAATTCCCAGGAAAGAGAGGTGGTGCGAACACTCTTAATTACCAAGTCTTTCCTAGCCAGAATTTCCTAGGCGCATCATTTAACTCAACCGTTTTCGCAATTTGTACTATTTATTTCAAATTCTTTTCTCTATTACCATTCCATTGAAATTTCCTTGCAAGCTTTGGCTAGTTGTACTAAAACCCTCACGCTTACTTTTAACTCAAAATGCCCTTAACAATTTGTTTACGAAATCAGAATTCAGCTTGTGAAATCGCATCAGATTTACCGATGTAAATCGTCAACCAATAGCAGTCGATCAATGCATTGTTAATTAATCCATTATCAACAATAACATTTTTCATATTCAATTTCAATACCAAGTTCCAATGAAATCCAAGGTGATTCAAGGAACGCAATACAAATCATAATGCCACACAGGGCCAATAACATGCTACATATCATCATCAATTTCAAGTTCAATTAAATCAATCAAGTATGATTTAAGCAACGCAATGCAATTCAGTCTTGCCACATAGGGCCAAATCAATACACAGCAGTTCATGCTACAACATCTCAACAGCACATAGTACTACTACAAGTACTACCACACAATCAATCAACAATCAAACAAACAACACACAAGGCGAAAAACCCAAACTCATTATATAAGAATTTCCCTTACCTTGGGTGCTTTAACAATCCAAGCAAGCTAAATTCAAAACCATCGTCAAGTTGCACCTCGCGCGTACCCTAAGCACAAACCTTAACAACACAACTTAACAAAATTAGAACCAAAAACCCAAATCCTATGACTCTAGGGCAGCCACGGTTTTAGTCCTAAAAAGAGCCTAAAATCTTTCCAACTTAACCTATTTGGATCACACCTAATCATATGCCATGAAACAATTTCAAACCATGCAAGTTTTCAAACTTTTTCAAAAGCTACGCACTTAGAAAATACCAAAACCAAAATTTACCAATTGGAATAGTGTTTTTACCAAATAAATAGTGTTTTGCCAACTTTGAACCATTTTTCAAAGCACTAAAACATGTCACAAAATTTTAGAAACAACCCTATTACAAGTTCAAAACAATTCTTGAAACATAAACTCAAACTTTTCCCAAAATCATACTTCTTTGAATTGTTTTGCTAAATCAAATCATCAACCACTTTTACAACTATTTTCAAGCATAAATACAAGTCAAGAACAAGTTACAAAATACCCTTGAAGGCCACGATTTTCAAAGCTCCAAAACAGCTTCAAGATTTCAAGTCATTAACTCCGAAATCATACAAACTTTGTTTAATCAAAACTTCTCATCAAAACCAAACTTATTTACCACTTTAATACACTTAAAATCAAGTTGAAACTCACCCAAATTATGCTTAAAAGTTACTGTTTTTAAGCCTCACAAACAGCCCCAAAGTTCATTTTACTTTCAAACAATTTTTCAAAGCTTCACACATACAAAATTCACTACATTCAATTCCTATAACAATAAACCAACTTCTTCAATACTTACAACACTTGAAAACACTTTGAATTCAATTTAAAACATCCCCCAAAATCATGATATAGGCCACAGTTTTGGTTACTCAAAAACAACCCAAAATTTTCAATTTTTCATTTCCAAAACAAAGCATTTCACCATCCTTAGTTTCTTAAACCTTAAACTAACTTCCACAACACTTAAAATACTTGAAAAACAACTTAAAACATCATCAAGATCATGCTCAAAACCCACGGTTCCAGCCCCCAAAATTAACCAAATCAATTTCTCAAAACTTTGTAAACTATACATATATGACTAGTTTCCAAACATACCAGTTACAACCCCATAAGAACTAACTCCAAATTAATAAAAACAAATCAAAACCAAGGCTTCCAGCAGCCCTTAGGTTCGGCCAACATAGGGTTAGGGTTCCCAAATTTTTTTAAATACTCTAATCATGCTTAATCATGGAGGAAAACAAAGGGTTATAAGACTAATCATGCATATCTAGCAAAATCTAACACTGTTGCCCAAAAATAATTCCTAAAACCAACCAAACCCATATCGTGAAACTCAAGAGAGATGAGAATGGGTATGAAGCTTACCAAGAAGTTTGGAGGTGATGGATCAAGGATTAAGAAGAAAGGATGGAAGATTGAAGCTTAAACATCACTTTCCTTCAAGAATCAAAACTAAAATCATGAGAAACAACTCTAGAACCATGAAAGCTCATCCATGGAAGCCATGGAGAAAGGAGAAGGGATTAGGATCCTTTCCAAGAATAATAGAGTTGATAGAACAAGGATTGAGAAGGAAGGAAGTAAAGATGGAAACTTTGATCATCAAAACATCCAAAACCACCACTTTCTCTTTCTAGAATTTTTTTCATGCTTTCCAACAATGAAAGGAACTGAAATGGAGCAGCCAAATGGAAGGAGAAGCCACGAAATTTTGAGGGGCAATGGTGGAAGAAAAAGTTCATTTAGTTGGAAACTAACTAAACTAGTTCTAAGTTAACCAAACCAACTAAACTAACTAACTATAATTACATAACCACCAATCACACACCAACACTTGTCCAAGAAGCTTCTAAGGATGAGGTTCAGCTCCCCTAGTGGCTGGATGCATCTCCCCTTTGCCCAAAATATCTAGATATTTCGTTTCGTCGCGTTAATCCATCGGTCTTGTGACGTTACGCGTATATTAGGTTTTTAATACTAAAAACTCCCAAAAATAATTCTAATTATAACCCCACACCCAAAAATCACAAATGTTCCTCGCGGCATAAGAAAACTATCCATGTTTCTCGTTTTCTCAAAATGCGAACCGAAACGTCGCAATTAGGCAGTCTCTGGCCATAGAAAATACACTAAATATTTTCTGATGCTCAAAAATTCTAGAAAAATTACAATAAATCCTAAATATTAGAAAATGCTAAGATCTCAAATTTTATAAAATTTGGATCGCGTTTGGGCATGTTTCAGTTAGAAACACACACAATAGCCTAGCTACGGCAAAATTCGACAGAATTCTCGCAGCGTAATAAAAACTGTAAATTAGTGAGGATCACTAATTTCAATTTCTCTTATCATATAAATATTAATCAAACAATAAAATTTTCAAGACAAAATCTTTAAAATAATAGTCATATTAAATATGACATAATACAGACAATTAATACAATAACTAAACCATGAAAAATCAAACTATGACTTGAAAATATTTATTAAATCCTGAAAATTAATTCTCATACAATAAAATAATTTTCCTTAATCAAATGGCCATTTTTCACATTTTTCAGGATTAATTCATATTAAAAACAGTATACGTCTACACTGTCTGTTAATCTGAATTAACTACTAAAACAGTAAATTGTTTACAATAAATCTTGGTAGTTCTTCGTACTTTTAACAAACTATTGAGGTCATGACTCTCTATGATTTATTTTCAAGTAGTTGGAACTACAAAATAATTTTCATAAAAATTGGGATGTTACATTATCACCCTCCTTAAAAAAATTTCGTCCCCGAAAATTCATTTACAAACCAAAACAAAAATCAAAATTATGAAAAGTCATAACTTAATACTAAACATATCATAAGTATGAACTTTGAAATTCAATACAACATAATAATTATTACACTCAAACAATCAAACACAAAGCATACATTTTATTCATATATCCTTACTGAAGTAAGGCACTACATCAATTAACTTAAAGTCTACAAATACAATACTCCGCATCCATGTCGAAGAAGTCCTCACGAACGACGCTTTATTCCAAACTACGATCTCCACTCCATTACGATCACGAATACGGTCACGAACACATACAGTCACGAACACGTATAGTCACATGCTAACCCCAACAAGACATTGCCAACATAAAAACACTCACCTAAAACCTTCTAGGATCCCGCGGTTTGGAAACATCAAGAGAGAGGAGGATTGCTACGATTAACAACCACAAAATCACCAACAACATTATTACATTCAGCAATGTGAGAGGATCTATCACAAAAATCATCCTAAGGCTCGCGGTTCGTAAGAAAACAAGAAGGAGAAGATGAAAGCTTGGTTTCTTGCACTTCTCACCACTACGCGATTGGGCACAAGTTAGAATAAGGATGAAGGGAAAATGGAGATTTTATAGCAAAATGGTTTAGGATTCACAAGGGAATAAAAAGGAAGAAAACCACGACGACACTGGGTTTCGGCTACATACTAACTCCAACGAAACTCTACTAACACAAAAGCCAACATCAAATCTCTTTAATTTTAAAAACATCTAATTTCTAAAAATAACACAAAGCAAGAGTTAATTTGCATAAACCACAAATTGATCTCTTCAAGACTCGACCTTCTCACGAACATTATGGTTCTTTTGAGATTAGGTTTTTCATTGCCTTAAAATCATCAAGACACACTTAACTCAAAGTCTAAAATTTAAATCAAACACCAACAACAACAAAATTACTACGAACTTTTTATTAAACTTAAAATCTAGTCTCACACATATAAAACTTAGTTTTCCAAAAGAAAACAAGTTCAAAAGCATTTCAGAAACAAGACAAGATGGACTAAAAATTTTGAATTATCTTTTACAACAAAAGAAAACAAAATTTTCCAAAGCCATCAATAAAACAATTTAAAACAACCCAAAATCAAAAGCTTTAAGTAATTTGAAATACTCACCCACAAGTTTTTCAAAAATTCATGATTTTATGACATTAAAAGAAAGGAAAATTCCAAAAATCATTAACCGCAAAATCAACAACAGCTTAAATCACAAATAATTATACAACAATTACAAGAACAGACATCGTAATACCAAAAGTATATTGAAAATTTGGATTTTGGAATCTAGTATATTAATAAAATACGTCACAGAGTTAAAACACTTATGTGGTCTATATTTAGAACCACACACACACCATAATACATATAGTACGATAATTATAGCATCACCTATGGATAATCTCTCTCGTAAATCTCGGCCCGCTCAGCTCCATTGTGTCGCATTTCCTGAGACGAAGTCTTCAGATGATGAGATCTCTGCTCTACTTGGGGTGTAGACACGTCCCTTAGTGGTTGGTCTTGTAGTTTCAACATTGTCGACAATAGACTCAGCTCGTGGTGCTTTGCAGTCTCTGGACAGATATCCCAATTCCTTGCAGTTAAAGCATAATCTTTCCTTGGTTGGTTACTATTAACGTTGTGCTCCTCATCTTCACCGTTGAAGTAGTGCGTCTTCGGCTATCGATGCTTGTGATTCCCTCTTCTGTCTATCATGTAGACATATCCTCCAGTAGTTGGGCACGCAACCTTCGTAGCATCTGTAGTTGATCCACATATGGCAATTGATGGTCCTTAGAAATATGTCTTGACTTCTTGCAGTTACAACATAGTCGGTCCTTCAATGAGTATTCTTCAGCTAACTGTTTCTTGCTTCCACATTAGTGACAGTTCCACTTCAACTCCTGGCCATTCCCAATAGCCTATGCCACAAGACAATCCTGGCTGTGGGCATTTCCCTGAGGATGGAAATGAGATGTTCCTTGTTGTTGTCTTCATCTTTGTCCTTGGTCCAGATAATCTGGCCTAACTGACCCTCCAATAGCCCGCTCCTCCGTTCGTTGTCTTAGCCAATCGGGTTGATTCTCTGCTGCAATCTGTTGTGCGACAACAGTTGCTATCCAGACTATCACTCGAATTACGTGATTCACATCTGAGTTAGTAGCTCTAGCAAAAGACTCGTTCGTCCCGAAGGCATCAAATTTCTACAAATTAAACAAACTAGAAGCCCACAACAAAATCAATCATCTGGGATGATTGCAAACAATTTCACACAACGTCAAACCTGTTTCAACTAGGAAACATTACAGACAATCACAAACAAAGTTCACATAACCTAGGCATAACAAACTTATACCCGACAATTCCCAACAATCTAGGCCAGCTTAGACAAAGCGGTCCGGTTAGAACCGAATCGCTCGATACCACCATCAGTAACACCCGATTCCGAGCGCCATCAGTGTAACCCAATCTAATGCTGAAAACATTAAATGCTTGTATGCTTTCAGTTAAAGAGTACTCTTATGTATTTAGCAATGGAAAAATAGGAGTAAATTTTTTTTTTCATTTTATTTCCTTTGAAGCCCTTTTCAAAATGAGACATAGAGTACTACAGTTTTCTAAATGATGCCAATTCAAACTTTTGCAATTATCAGAGTATAATGCATCACAAAATAATACTTCACTTAACATATTCATTTCGCACTAAGGCGAGGTTTCCTGAAAAGAGTAATTACAACACAACAATTTGCAAAACCCTGAGCTAAGCTGGCAAACAACTATAACTCTTACTGAGAAACAGCTTAGCAAGACCAAACACGAAATACTCAGAGGAATCTTCCTCCACCGGCTCAATCTTCAATGCTCCTGAAAGGCGAAGCTGCAACAGCTACCGAACTCCATCTAGAAGTGACATCCATAAGGACATCCAATCCAACAGCAGTGCAAGGGTAAATCCTTTGTCCACGAGTTTATCATAGGCTAAGTCACATGCAAATAATATATACATATATAATACAACAACACGCTTTTATATACCTATACGTACTTAATAAACCGCACATAATCAGCATGGTATATCAAGCATTGCATGTGAGCAAACAAAACAGCCAACAGATCAACAATAAGTCACTACAATGTCAACCATTGCAAGTGAGCAACCAACACAACCAACAGATCAATAATCAAGTCACTACAATATCAAACTATTGCATGTGAACAAGCAACTCAAACAACAACAATCACCAAATCATCACATATCACAATGTGGTTAGACATGCATGCCAATGCAGTATGACTAGTTTGTGTATACACCTGCATCCTTAAACAAGGTCAGCAGTGACGAGGAACTTTATTTCCCAACGTCCAAATCAACTCCCCTACCAAGGGTATTGCCACAAAGGCATGCCACACACTAGGCATTGCTGCCACGCGGGCATGAAGTGACAACTCGTCTTTTTGAAAGTCCATGAGACAGTCAAACGCTCCGAGTGTCGATGCTCAATGGTTAGTACACATCCAAACAAATTCAACAATATGGCATGCTCACCGTAGTGATCGCCCGAATGATATCCAAACAAATTCAACAATATGGCATGTTCACCGTAGTGAACGCCCAAGTAATGCTTTAATTAATCAATGTGGATCGACGAACCCTCATTCACTCAACCTAGTGGGTGTCCAAATCTCAATTAACTAAGAGTTCAACACAGGACACAAGGTCCGGGTGTTCAATTGCGGAACGCTTGTCCCAATCTTAGATCAGAACTCTAGGCACGTAATGCGGAACACTAGGTTCAATTTTTAGGTTAAGGTACTAGGCACGCCATACGAAACACTAGGTCCAATCCTTAATCAAGAAAAAGCGCACGCAAGCAGGACATTAAGTCCCAGCACAGGACACATGGCCCATATGCTCAATAGGAACACTAGGTTCCCTATGTTTTATTCTTTCGAAATCTCAAATCATGAAATCTCTTTCTCAGTTCTTGTATCACTCCTATGTATCTGAAAATACTTTTTAGTTCTAGGTCATTGAAACCCTAGTTATGCTAAATAACACACTGGAAGAATTCCCAGGAAAGAGAGGTGGTGCGAACACTCTTAATTACCAAGTCTTTCCTAGCCAGAATTTCCCAGGCGCATCATTTAACTCAACCGTTTTCGCAATTTGTACTATTTATTTCAAATTCTTTTCTCTACTATCATTCCATTAAAATTTCCTTGCAAGCTTTGGCTAGTTGTACTAAAACCCTCACGCTTACTTTTAACTCAAAATGCCCTTAACAATTTGTTTACGAAATCAGAATTCGGCTTGTGAAATCGCATCAGATTTACCGGTGTAAATCGTCAACCAATAGCAGTCGATCAACGCATTGTTAATTAATCCATTATCAACAATAACATTTTTCATATTCAAATTCAATACCAAGTTCCAATGAAATCCAAGGTGATTCAAGGAACGCAATACAAATCATAATGCCACACAGGGCCAATAACATGCTACATATCATCATCAATTTCAAGTCCAATTAAATCAATCAAGTATGATTTAAGCAACGCAATGCAATTCAGTCTTGCCACATAGGGCCAAATCAATACACATCAGTTCATGCTACAACATCTCAACAACACATAGTACTACTACAAGTACTACCACACAATCAATCAACAATCAAACAAACAACACACAAGGCGAAAAGCCCAAACTCATTATATAAGAATTTTCCTTACCTTGGGCGCTTTAACAATCCAAGCAAGCTAAATTCAAAACCATCGTCAAGTTGCACCTCGCGCGTACCCTAAGCACGAACCTTAACAACACAACTTAACAAAATTAGAACCAAAAACCCAAGTCCTATGACTCTAGGGCTGCCACGGTTTTAGTCCTAAAAAGAGCCTAAACTCTTTCCAACTTAACCTATTTGGATCACACCTAATCATATGCCATGAAACAATTTCAAACCATGCAAGTTTTCAAACTTTTTCAAAAGCTACGCACTTAGAAAATACCAAAACCAAAATTTACCAATTGGAATAGTGTTTTTACCAAATAAATAGTGTTTTGCCAACTTTGAACCATTTTTCAAAGCACTAAAACATGTCACAAAATTTTAGAAACAACCCTATTACAAGTTCAAAACAATTCTTGAAACATAAACTCAAACTTTTCCCAAAATCATACTTCTTTGAATTGTTTTGCTAAATCAAATCATCAACCACTTTTACAACTATTTTCAAGCATAAATACAAGTCAAGAACAAGTTACAAAATACCCTTGAAGGCCACGATTTTCAAAGCTCCAAAACAACTTCAAGATTTCAAGTCATTAACTCCTAAATCATACAAACTTTGTTTAATCAAAACTTCTCATCAAAATCAAACTTATTTACCACTTTAATACACTTAAAAACAAGTTGAAACTCACCCAAATTATGCTTAAAAGTTACTGTTTTTAAGCCTCACAAACAGCCCCAAAGTTCATTTTACTTTCAAACAATTTTTCAAAGCTTCACACATACAAAATTCACTACATTCAATTCCTATAACAATAAACCAACTTCTTCAATACTTACAACACTTGTAAACACTTTACTCAAAAACAACCCAAAATTTTCAATTTTTCATTTCCAAAACAAAGCATTTCACCATCCTTAGTTTCTTGAACCTTAAAGTAACTTCCACAACACTTAAAATACTTGAAAAACAACTTAAAACATCATCAAGATCATGCTCAAAACCCACGGTTCCAGCCCCCAAAATTAACCAAATCAATTTCTCAAAACTTTGTAAACTATACATATATGACTAGTTTCCAAACATACCAGTTACAACCCCATAAGAACTAACTCCAAATTAATAAAAACAAATCAAAACCAAGGCTTCCAGCAGCCCTTAGGTTCGGCCAACATAGGGTTAGGGTTCCCAAATTTTTTAAATACTCTAATCATGCTTAATCATGGAGGAAAACAAAGGGTTATAAGACTAATCATGCATATCTAGCAAAATCTAACACTTTTGCCCAAAAATAATTCCTAAAACCAACCAAACCCATATCGTGAAACTCAAGAGAGATGAGAATGGGTATGAAGCTTACCAAGAAGTTTGGAGGTGATGGATCAAGGATTAAGAAGAAAGGATGGAAGATTGAAGCTTAAACATCACTTTCCTTCAAGAATCAAAACTAAAATCATGAGAAACAACTCTAGAACCATGAAAGCTCATCCATGGCAGACATGGAGAAAGGAGAAGGGATTAGGATCCTTACCAAGAAGAATAGAGTTGATAGAACAAAGATTGAGAAGGAAGGAAGTAAAGATGGAAACTTTGATCATCAAAACTTCCAAAACCACCACTTTCTCTTTCTAGAATTTTTTTCAAGCTTTCCAACAAAGAAAGGAACTGAAATGGAGCAGCCAAATGGAAGGAGAAGCCACGAAATTTTGAGGGGCAATGGTGGAAGAAAAAGTTCATTTAGTTGGAAACTAACTAAACTAGTTCTAAGTTAACCAAACCAACTAAACTAACTAACTATAATTACATAACCACCAATCACACACCAACACTTGTCCAAGAAGCTTCTAAGGATGAGGTTCAGTTCCCCTAGTGGCTGGATGCATCTCCCCTTTGCCCAAAATATCTAGATATTTCGTTTAAATCGCGTTCTCGCCAATCAGTGCACGACGTTACGCGTATATTAGGTTTTTAATACTAAAAACTCCCAAAAATAATTCTAATTATAACCCCACACCCAAAAATCACAAATGTTCCTCGAGGCAGAAGAAAACTATCCATGTTTCGCTTTTCTCAAAATGCGAACCTAAACGTCGCAATTAAATGATCTCTGGCCATAGAAAATACACTAAATATTTTCTGATGCTCAAAAATTCTAGAAAAATTACAATAAATCCTAAATATTAGAAAATGCTAAGATCTCAAATTTTATAAAATTTGGATCGCGTTTGGGCATGTTTCAGTTAGAAACACACACAATAGCCTAGCCACGGCAAAATTCGACAGAATTCTCGCAGCGTAATAAAAACTATAAATTAGTGAGGATCACTAATTTCAATTTCTCTTATCATATAAATATTAATCAAACAATAAAATTTTCAAGACAAAATCTTTAAAATAATAGTCATATTAAATATGACATAATACAGACAATTAATACAATAACTAAACCATGAAAAATCAAACTATGACTTGAAAATATTTATTAAATCCTGAAAATTAATTCCCATACAATAAAATAATTTTCCTCAATCAAATGACTATTTTTCACATTTTTCAGGATTAATTCATATTAAAAACAGTATACGTCTACACTGTCTGTTAATCTGAATTAACTACTAAAACAGTAAATTGTTTACAATAAATCTTGGTAGTTCTTCGTACTTTTAACAAACCATTGAGGTCATGACTCTCTATGATTTATTTTCAAGTAGTTGGAACTAAAAAATAATTTTCATAAAAATTGGGATGTTACACTTGTTGCTGGAAAATGAAGCAGACAATTGGAAGTGGTATATATGTGAATTTAATCTTTACCATGTGAGTAACAAAAAAATAAGAGTGTTAGTTTGTAATTTAAATTGACAAAATGTTTGTGGATGTTAGAAAATAACGTGTTGCGATGTTGAATCTTTAAATATCTTAATATTCTTATTTATGGATAGTCTGGGGTAGAAATGCAATTTTAATTTTTCCCCGAAATGATAGTTGTTTTTGAAAAGTTGCTTCATCTCATTTATTGCTGCAGTTATTGAGTTCATATTTTATTAATTTTATTAAATTAAATAATTAGAGGTTGACTCATTAATTGGATGGAATGGAATGCAACGTATCTTTCTATGGCAAATTATATAGTTACGAGTAATGCCATTAATCGGTGGAATGATACATACTACTCCCTCCGTTCCATAACTTTAGTAGTTTTAGAAAAAAAATTTGTTTCAAAACAATGGGTGTTTTATAAACCCAAGATATAATTTACATTTTTTTCCAAGTATACTCTTCATATATTTATTGTGTTTATATTGAAAATTGACACAACCACACAAATATTTAGTTGATTATTTTGAAGCATAATTAATTAATAATTTATTTTGATAAAAATATCACTTGATTAAATGATTAAGCGATACGTGAAACCTTAAACCACCAAAGTTATGGAACGGAGGGAGTAGTAGTTTTTTAAATGCCATTTCCCATGATGAACATGTCATTTTAAATGCCATTTTTTATCCGCCCTTTTTTGTGGATTCTCGAACCGTCTCCACTTTTTTTGAAGAAAAAAAAATTGCAATTTTATTGGTTTAGGGTTTGGAGCGGTGCCCACTTTCCCCTTCACCTCTTGCCTTTCTAGAATATGGATAGATGAACCGACTAGATTTATGGATGAGGCAGTTCCTTCAAGATTTTGTGTTTAATATTTTCTCACGGGTAGTAATACACTGAGGCGACATCTTCGGCAGCTGGGAAGAAGCTGTTATACTCGAATGGCAGTATACATGCCACTTTCAGAGGAGTCATCTTCAGAGTCTCGCAAACAAAGTACATACTTTGGAAGCCACCAGTAAAAGGTGGACTCTGTGCCTTCTCTGCTTTTGAATCCATTGTATTCTACAATTCCCACAAAGGTTAGGTGGAGTTATTTATTTATTTATTTTTTTTTTTAAATGAAGGAGAGGAGCCTCGTTAAAACCTTTCTGATGCAAAACCCTCTTTAGGGAAAAAACATCTAGAAGGAAAAAGAGTACTCCCCCCTGTTTTTATTAAAAAAAAAAGGAAAACAACAGTAACAAGAAAAGCCTGTGGGGACTAGGCCAAAACCCAGGACCGGAACCAAAGAAAAAACGAAACAATCCAAGAGGACAATAAGGAACCTAGGGATCCACAACCTATCCCAAGAAAGGCTAGGAGAACCTATAGTATGGGAGGCTATTTCGATTTCTAAAAAAATCATCTGAAATAAAGCTAGGAATGAGATTTCACCAAACAGTACCGTTGAGTTATTTATTTGAACAGGTAAAATGGGAGTTATTTTTGTACCAAAAAAAAAATAGGAGTAACTTATTTATTGATTTTGCAGTTGCTTGAATCGTATTTGTTTCAACAATACTATTGTCACATACGAATTTGGTTCATGTTAGTTTTTGACTTTAGGGTTTATTAGGTGTTGAAATCGATATCACTGTTTTTTTGTTTCAGTGCTCCTTCATGTTCTTTTTCAATCATTTGGGACTTACTTTTTTGCCAATAGTCCATGGTTTTGCCTTCACCTATCCTATTAACTTCTTATGGAATTAATTTTTTTTTTTTTGCCAATAGTCCTTAGTTTTGCCTTTCCCTATTTTTCTTTGGCCTTATTTTTTTGCTTTTACATAATTATTGCGGTGGATGTGTTTCTGTTCCCTATTCAATTTTTTTTTTTTTTAGTTTTTCGGTTAGATGTCGAAGATTTTAAATTAGTTTAATTTTGTTGTTGGTTGTTTGTTGATGGAAAATGAAGCAGACAAATGGAAGTGGAATATATATGTGAATTTAATCTTTACCGTGTATAACATAAAAATAAGAGTGTTAGTTTGTAATTTAAATTGACAAAATGTTGTGGATGTGTAAAAATAATGTGCCGCGATGTTGAGTCTTCAAATATCTTAATATTCTTATTTTTGGATAGTCTGGTGTTGAAATGTAATTTCCATTTTTCCGCTAAAATGATGGTTGTTTTGTAAATTTGCTTCATCTCATTTATTACTGCTGTTATTGAGTTCATATTTTAATAATTTTATCAAATAAAATTATTAGAGGTTGAGTCATTAATTGGCTGGAATGGAATGCTACGTGGCTTTTTATAACAAGTTATATAGTTACGAGTAATGCCATTAAGCATATGTTTGGTTTGACGTCAGTTTTTCCATGTTGAGTGAAAACCGCAGACCAAACATATGCTAATTGGGTGGAATGATGTGTAGCTTTTAAATGTCATTTCCCATCATGAACGTTTCATTTTAAATGCCATCTTTTATGCCCTTTTTTGTGGGTTCTCGAACCGTCTCCACTATTTGTGGAAAAAAAAACAAATTGCAACTTTATTAGTTTAGGATTTGGAATGGTGCCCAATTTCTCCTTCACCTCTTGCCTTTCTAGAATACAGATAGATAAACCGTCTATTTCAAGATTTTGTGTTTTATAGTTTTTTGGGATTAATAATACACTAAGGCGACATCTTTGGCGGTTGAGAAGAAGTTGTTAGACTCGAATAGCAGCAGACACCAGACACGCCACCATCAGAGGTGTCATCTACAGAGTCTTGGAGCCAAAGTACATGCTTTGGAAGCCACCAGTTAAAGAAGGACTATGTGTCCTTCTCTGCCTTTGGATCCATTGTATTATGCAATTCCCACAAAGGGTAAGTGGAGTTATTTATTTGAATAGCTAAAATAGGGGTTACTTTTGTACCAAAAAAACAATAGGAGTTACTTATTTATTGATTTTGCAATTGCTGGAATCGTATTTGTTTGAACAATACTATTGGAAAAGAAGAAATTTGGTTCATGTTAGATTTTGAATTTAGGGTTTTTTAGGTGTTGAAATCGGTATCATTGTTGCTTGTTTCAGTGCTCCTTCATGTTCTTTTTGGTGATGTTTATTTTGTACTATATATCTTGATTCATTTGTGACTTATTTATTGATTTTGCAGTTGCTGGAATCGTATTTGTTTGAACAATGCTATTGGAAAAGATAAAATTTGGTTCATGTTAGTTTTTGAATTTACGGTTTATTAGGTGTTGAAATCGGTATCATTAATTGTTGCTTGTTTCAGTGCTCTTTCATGTTCTTTTTGGTGTTGCTTATTTTGTACTATATATCTTGATTCATTTGTGACTTATTTTTTTTCCAATAGTCCATGGTCTTGCCTTCACCTATCCTAATAATAATAATTGTTATGGAATTATTTTTTTGCCAATAGTCCATGGTTTTGCCTTCCCCTATTTTTTTGGGCCATATTTTTTTGCTTTTACATAGTTATTGTTGTGGATTTATTTCTGTTCCCTATTCTGTTTTTTTAATTTGTCAGTTAGATGTTGAAGATTTGTCATTAGTTTAATTTTGTTGTTGGTTGTTTGTAAATGGAAAATGAAGCAGACAAATGGAAGTGGTATATATGTGAATTTAATCCTTACCGTATAAGTAACATAAAAATAAGAGTGTTAGTTTGTATTTTAAAGGGGGTGGGGAATGAGATATATTATTATTTCAATGGCACTATGTTTAGTAGGATTTTTTGTCTGACGGGAAATTTTCTGACAAACCCAAAATAAAACAAATGATTCTTTTCAAACGATGTAAGTCCTACAAGTTACACGGTAATCTCGTCAAATAAGGGGTTTTGTGTTGGAAATCAGTGATCTGTCAAGAAATCAACTTAGCCGAATAAGGCCAAGGATTTTGCTAGACTCAACTTGGCAGTTATGCTAAGGACTCTCGTCGAGTTGATGGTTATGGAAATTGAGAGGGAAAACGGTTTTAATGGGAGTTTAAGAAATGGAAATGAGATGGAACATGAAGTCGAAAACGAAGAACCCAAAATTGGTTTCTTTATGGGTTTTTTAGTGTTTTGAAAGACTGAAAGTAAATGAAAAAGTGAGTAAAACTAGGCAGAAGGTAAATTGCATGAAAAGTAAAGAAGGTTTAAAAGAAAAATGCAAAAAATTTAAAGGTTGTGAGAATTTAAATGCAAGAAGATAAAAATGCAGGAAAGTAAAATGCAGGAAAAGTAAAGTACAGGAAGGTAAATGGCTGGAATGTAAAATTGCATTGCATGAAAAAGGGTGGAAGGTATACTTGATCTCAGTTCTGCGAGTCTGTTGTGTGTTGAGAGGTTGAGAATTCAATCAAGTATCCAACCCTTTGTACATTGTTCGACCTCCTATTTATAGAAGAATGTAAAAATAACTGACACACTATCTGCTTGACATGTGTACAGTAGATATGTGTGCATGTCTTGCAGTTACATTATGCTAACTCTATTCGATCTATTCTAATTTAGACGCGTAACTATTATTAACAAGCACTGGGTCAATCTTGACAAGTCTTCGCTGGCTTCGACAGTGCTCCGTTCACCAATGCGGGTCAATTAGACCATATCTTGGCGCTTCATCCAAACTTCACTAAGTCCTCAAGACCAGGAAAATACTTCGACTATCTCAAACTCGCATGCTTAGACCAAGCCTGCCAATCTTCGACACTTCATTTGTCTCATCAAACCATCACCGATTCTTCAATCTTTTGGACTTGGTTTATTTTTCCTTTCCTTCTTTGGAATTGTGCTCTTTGCTTGTCGAATTCTTAGCACATTGTCAAGAATTCAAATTAAAAATTCGGCACCCAACAAATGCCCCCCAAGTTTTGGTTTTCAACGGCCAGGAAAAAGATCAAAACTTAGAGATTTCCTGATTTCTCGCGTAACCGCCACCCATTACTCCCATCATTTATGTCCAATCACTACATTTTCCAACTTAGCAAGCTCACGATGGTCTAAGTAGGTTTTGTTAAATCAACGCCTTTATATAGCTCTTGCCACCAAAATTTCTTCTTTCTTTTTCATTGTTCATCTTCTCCAGTATTCTTCATCTTTCCAACTTCTGTAACTCTGTTTTTTGACATCCCTTCGTCCATGGCTTCATCAAGCAATGCAGCTTCCGATGTCCGAAAAATCATGCAGAGTCCGATTCTGGAGGACTCAGATTTATGGCAAAAATCCAAGGTAATGTACCCTTTCGTTCCTAAATCAAACCCTGTCGACTCTCCTCATGCTTATTTGGGTCCTTGCTTTTCTTCTAAAGCTGACCTTGATGATTTCAAGGATTCTTTTCCTAATACGAAAGATGTCACCAACATCTTAGTCTCGTCCTCTGTTTTACCCTTTTACGCCTTTTTCAAAAGCTCTAGGCTTTTTAGAACTCCGCCCAATCCTTCTAAAGTTGACAGATACTTGACTTGGCTTGAAAGGGTAGAGAAGGCCAAGTCCAAAACTTAGGAAGACTTAGGTATATATGACCTAATTCAACTTTCCAAACATGCTGTCAAGTTAAACGCTGCCATGATTGGCGCATCCATTTTCTTTTGGAACAAGACCATAAACACCTTCCAGTTTCCTTGTGGCATGATTACCCCCACTTTGTTTGACGTCACTACCATCACGGGTCTTGAACCAAATGGTGAACTCATTCATCCATTGATGAATACTGATAGCATTAATGATGCTTATCAAGGAGCTCCCATCACAGAGGCCAAGATGACACTGTAATTGGCATGGAACATGTTGCCTTCCTTTTATTGTGGTTGTTAGCCTTTGTTTAATGGTTTTATGAATGTCAAATTGCTTTTTGCTTCTCTGGTCTCGCCAAACTTCTTTTCAGCACGTTTTTCTTTCTAGTCAATGTAAAATCAACTATTAATCGCTTCGCCATTTCCCAAAGCATTATTGATTAGACTTTAAACTTAAAAAATAACGCCTAGGCATAACTCTTGTCCTATAAATAGCATATGGCACTTGATGCCAACTTGCCATATTCACGTTCTTTTCTTTCTCCTTTCTCTGCATCTTTTTCTGCAACCACTTACGTGCAAACAACTTTTGTTCAAGCTTCTTCAGCAAAAATGCAGATCTGGGGAGCATATTTGACTAAGCTTTCGTTGCTCAATCTTCCTTGGGAAACCTGGTTTGGCACCCAAAAGTCTCTGTCTTGACGGTGGCGCCATCCCTGGGTTTTGGTAATTTGTCTAAGTTCTATTAATGAGTTTTGGTAAGTTGCCTAATGTGACTTATCAAGCTCATTGAACTGTGTGAGAAAGGGAAAAGCCTGGGTCAGTCTAGTTTTCTTTAGTTTTGCGCTCCTTTACATCTTATGTTCAAAGTTTCAAGTGAAGGTTAGCAAAACTTTAGAAACTAGAGAGACTATGGTGTGTCTAAGCCTATTGTCAAATGGCATTTAGGCATTCATGAGTACCACTTTTTTTATTCAAGTTCCTTTCACTTCTCAACCAATATCTGACACCCCTCCTCCTCATCTTTAAGGTCTATAGCTTCAATCTTTCATCGAGGAGGGTGTCCCTTCTTTGAAGCATCTCATTCAACCTGATGTTCTCATCACCACGTTTTACCCAATGCATTGTCAGAAAGAGTGCTTCTGCTTTTGATGCTTCTCACTCAGAAAATTTAGAACCTGACTGTCGAGAGGTTTTTGCGTATTTTCTTTTACTCATTTGTAACAGCCTAGCATTAAGAATAACTTAGTCATTTCTATGTTTCCAAGCTGACAGCCAATTCAACAATGCATTTGTAACTTGCCAAATGGCTTATGACTAAAGAATTTACTTTCTATTTTATGTCTGGATTTTTACTTCACACATTGTCGGCCTATATGACTTCAAATACTTGTCATTAATGGACTTAATCCTCAAACAGAATTTACATCGATAAGTGCATAAACATTACCAGAATAAACTTGTGTAACTTTATGGTCCTTCCCATTTGGGAGACCATTTGCCTAATTCTCGACAAGACTTATCCATTGGCAAAATAACTTTCCAAACCAAATCATTGACATTGAAGGATTTGTACTTAACCTTATTGTCATAAAATTTGGCTATCCTTTCTTTTTGTCTAACCAAGTTTTCCGATGCAATTAATCTATCAACATGCAATTCGTTAATTCGTCAAACATTGAATTCCAATATTATTCAATAGGTAGGTCATCTTGCCTTAATATACGAATTGATTCAAGATTAATTTCGACAGACAACATTGCATCATGTCCATATACCAACTTATATAGTATAGTGCATGTTGATTCTCTTGGTGAATTTCTACATGCCCATAAGATTTGCTCAAGTGTGTTATGCTAACTTCTGGGGTACCTTCCAATATGTCTTTTTATTAAACTAATTATGATCTTGTTCATGGCCTCGACTTGACCATTTGCTTGAGCATAATATGGAGTGGATGTTAACATTTTGATCCCCTTAGACTCAGCATAATCCGACACTCTTCGTCCAATAAATACTGACCCTTGGTCAGTTGTTAGTGTTTGAGGTATGCCAAATCGATAAACTATGTGCCCTTCCACGACGTCAATAACATCTTTTTGAGTGACTTCTTTCAAGGCAACAACCTCAACCCACTTAGTAAAATAATCAACACCTACCAAGATGTACTTATGGCCTTTTGATGAAGTGGGGTGAATCTAACCAATGATGTATAATGCCCAACCTCTAAATGGCCAAGGTTTGACAATAGAATGCAACTCATTGGCAGGAACATTTTGTATATGGCCATGTTTTTGACATTCTTCACATGATTTGGCAAAATGATACAATCCCTCACCAATGTTGGCCAATAATATCTTTGAAGTCTTAAGATCCACTTCATCTTATCGCCTGCCTGATGGGCTCCACAGGTTCCTTCATGGACTTTAGACGAAGCCAAATAAGCTTCTTCTTGGCTTAGACAAGTTTCCAGATTGCCGTAAACTGATTTTCTATATAATGCTCCAGCCAATAGCACAAATTTTGACACTTGGTACCTGAGTTTCCTGTAAGCATTTTGGCTAGGATTCTCTAAGTATTGTATTATTGGCTTTCTCCAATCGTTTTGTGTTGATTGGTCAATCTGCAAAACATCCATTTCTTTTAAAGGATAAATGAGTTCCCTGATTTCTTCCAAATCGTTCAAGACTTCTGGCGAAATTTTGTAACCAAAGGCTATTTGAGCCAACTCATTTGCCTTTTGGTTCAACTCCCTTGGGATGTGCTCGACAATCACATCGTCGAACTTCTTTAGTAACTTGGTCGCCACTGCGTAATATTCGACCAAGCTATGGCTTACACATTTGTATACTTAGGTTAATTGTCGAATCACAAGAAGTGAATCCCCAAATATATGAATGTTACGTGCCTAATATTTCTAATCCAACAATTAAGGCCTCATATTCAGCTTCATTATTTGAACAAGCATATTTAAGTTCAAACATGAACTTAGTTGGAATCTCTTGTGGGGCCACTATCAAGATCCCAACTCCAGCACCATTTTGATGCCTCGAATCATCAAAGTACAAGTGCCAAGGTTTGAGTTCGACAACTCCACTGGATCGACCACATCTAAAGATGGGTGATCTGCCAAGAAATATGCTATTGCTTGGCCTTTGACAGCTTTCATTGGAACATATTGTAATGAAAATTCAGATAAAGCAAGTGTCCATTTTCCTATTCATCCATTGAGAGCAGGCTTAGACAACATATATTTTATTACATTTGTCTTAGACATAACCATTACATTACAAGGCATCATATAATACTTGAGCTTTGTACATGAAAAAGACAGTGCTAAACATTGTTGGAACCTAAACGATTGAGAAGTTTAGACCCTCATTAATTTTAATGATAACAAAGTATTTCAAGAGAACAATTTATCTTCTAACATATCTTTGAGTGTACAGGTATCAAAGCTTCATATATTTGTACAAAACACTCAAGAAAGAAGAAGAAATTTACAAGAGAATTGAATACACTCCACTGATGTCAGCGTCCGAACTCACTCCAGCGTCTTGCTATCAGCGAGCGTCCGGTAGTGTTACTCTTTGACACGTGGAATACTCAATTGATGTGAGCGTTCGTCCTTTGTTCTGAGCGAGCATCTGATCTCTTTAATGAAGCACGTGATGATCACATTTTTGCTCTTACCTCAGAATGTT
This sequence comes from Calophaca sinica, assembly GCA_037113605.1. NCBI lineage: Eukaryota > Viridiplantae > Streptophyta > Magnoliopsida > Fabales > Fabaceae > Calophaca > Calophaca sinica. Next base: position 93,398,492 of record CM073735.1, read on the forward strand.
CTGGAACGGAATTCAAATTTGATTTTGTGTGCTCATTTTGATGTACGAGGAAGCAAAGGTGACACCTTTAGCATAAGACAAAAATCGTACAAGGCAATTGTGAAAAAGTAGATAGTATGAAAACGGTAATATGTACTATTATGATATTCTCTGGAAAGGAAGAAAAGGACTACATTTCAAATTACCTCACTCAATGGAAAGGAGCTATTCTTTTACTGCAAACGGTAATATCCCTGAAGTCTCCTATAAATACCCAAAGGTATTCATTGAAGAGAAAAAGGCAAGAACTAAGGCAAGGCCAGAACTAAGACTGAAATTGCTAGAACAAATTCTGAGAAAGTTTATTTTGGAAGCATCATCACTCTGAGTGATCAATCAAATTTTGTGCCAAGTTTCTGGTCTACAAAGAACTGAACTCAGCGTCTTATACTTTCTTTTAGAAAGCTACTCTGTTTTGAGCTTAATCTTTTCATCCTCTCTGTGAGAGTTATTTTGATTGTATTCAAAAGAATATTCTCTTTTGTAAACAGTATTTGGCCTAGTTAAGGCTTCGTTCCTCAAAGGCTCGATCGTACTGAGTCGTTTTGAGAAGTTGAGAGTATTGTCAAGTTTGTGACAGTAGATACTCTTGAGGAAAATTGTAATCAGTTGATTATAGTGAAAAATCCTTCAGGATCGAAGGGACTAGACGTAGCTACCAGTTGGTGGTGAACTAGTATAAATCTCTGTGCCTCTTACTTTACAGCTTTACATTTATCTATACCTTGCTCAGTAAAACAAGTTTTCATAAAGGTTTTATTTCCTGCATCCGGTTAGTCTCTCATCATCCGGTTAGTTTCTCAGCGTCCGATAAATAAACAGTTATGAAAAATCTGTATTCTTAGTGCTTTTAACTTAAAGTTTGTGAAAAGTTTTTGGACACAATTCAACCCCCTTCTTGTGTTCACGTTCAGTTGGTACCAGAGCTCGGCCTCTTGGTTGAGCACTTAACAGTGTTAAGAGAAAAGATCTTATACTGTGAACATGTCTACTGAAGGTGGTCATATGAACCGTCCTCCTCTATTCAATGGAGAAAATTTGATTACTGGAAAGATAAGATAAAAGCTTTCCTTGAGACACAACAACTTGAGTTGTGGGATATAGTTCAAAGTGGTTACATTCTTCCCACTAATCCTCGTGGTGTTACTATAGCCAGAGAAGATTGGAATGATGAGCAGAAAAAGAGATATCAAACCAATCAAAAAGCTAGATTCATTCTTATCTGCGCTATGACAGAAAAAGAATATGATAAATGTGACAAATTTGATACTGCCAAAGAAATCTGAGACTCACTTATTTTATCTTACGAAGGCTCTGCCTAAGTAAGAGAAACCAAAGCTAGCATGTTGTTCGCCAATATGAGTTGTTCAAAATGAAAGATGGTGAAAACATTGAAACTATGTTTGGAAGATTCCAAACACTTGTTCATGGGTTACAGGCCCTTGGAAAAAGTTACACTACACCTGACCATGTTAGAAAGATCTTGAGAAGCTTGACTAAGCAGTGGAGACCCAAGGTCACTGCTATTCAAGAAACAAAAGATCTAAATGTCCTACGACTTGAAGATCTTATGAGTTCGTTGAAAGCTCATGAACTTGAGCTAAATGAAGAAGAACCTGTCAGAAAAGGAAAGTCTATTGCTTTGAAAGTCGCTCAACATAAAGCCAGTTCTTCCAAAGCCCTTCAGGCTGAAGAAGAAGAATCAGAAGATGAAGCTTCAGAAGGAGATGTTAACACATCAGAAGATGAGTTCGCGTTTATATCCAGGAAGATACAAAGAATGTGGAAGAAGAGAAACTTCAGGAGGAAGTTTCAGAAGAAAGATACTAAGGACAAGAAGGAAAGCAAAGATAAGGACAAAACCCAAGTCATTTGCTATGAATGTAAAAAACCTGGACATTTCAAGTCCGAATGTCCTAATCTTAAGGAGAAGCCCACAAGAAGTTCTTTCATGAAAAAGAAGAAGAGCCTCATGGATACATGGGAAGATCTAGACTTATCATCGTCTGAGGAAGATAATGAAGAAGAAGCAAATCTCGCTCTCATGGCAGACACTGATCTTGACTCAGAAGAAGAAGTTGAAAAGGTAATAGTATATGATTCCTACTCTGAACTTCAACTTGCATTCAAAATTATCACAAGACTTTCAAGCTTTAAACAAAGAAAAATATGTACTCAATAAAGAGAACCAGAAGCTGAAAACTGAAAATCAGCATCTGAAGGATAACCAGCGTTTGGCCGCTAACAAGCAACCAGAAGCTGAGAGCTCTCAAGCTGAAAGCTCTAAAGTTACAGGCAACCTTAAATGCAAATCAAATGATTATGAATATGAATTTCAAAAGTTTCTTGCAGAGAGTGTAACTCGAAGCAAGCAAGCTCAATGATTTGGGGTGTCAGTAAAACGACAACTCATGGTCTTGGTTATATATTAGATGAACCTTCTTTAGAAAATGATTCAGCATCTGATAAATCCAATAATCATAGTAAATGCTTGCATTGTACATGCTGCAATAAACCTGGTCATTTGAAAAGTGCATGTACTGTTTTTAAAACTGTGAAGGATAAGCTTCCTTCAAGAACTAACAAGAAAGGACCCAAAAAGATATGGGTACCTAAAGATAAAATAGTCTATGTTGCAGACATGCTTAGCAACAAAGTCAACACACCTATCTTGGTACTTAGACAGTGGATGCTCGCGTCACATGACGGGAGAAAAGCATATGTTCCAAGAACTAAGGCCTAAAGAAGCTAGATTCATTGGTTTCGGGGGAAACCAGAAAGATAAAATAGTTGGAATTGGTCGCATTGGTAAAGGCTCTCTTCCCTCTATTGATAATGTACTTTATGTTGAAGGACTTAAACATAACTTATTGAGCATAAGTCAATTATGTGACAATGGTTATGAAGTCATCTTTACAGAAACTGGATGTCTAGTAAAAAGCAAGAAAGACGTCTCTATTTTCTTCACTGCTAAGAGGAAACAAAATATTTACAAAATTGATCTATCTGAACTTGCAAAACAAGAAGTCAAGTGTCTCATGTCTGTTGACGAAGAACAATAGATTTGGCACAAGAGATTGGGTCATGCCAATTTGAGATTAATCTCAAAATTAAACAAGCACATTCTTGTCAGAGGCTTACCAAATCTTAAGTATCAATCTGATGCTCTCTGTGAGGCATGTCAAAGAGGAAAACAAGTTAAAACTTCTTTTCATTCAAAAAATGTTGTTTCAACCTCTAGACCACTTGAGCTTTTGCATCTTGATCTTTTTGGTCCAACAAGGACAGCCTCTTTAACTGGAAAAAAATATGGGTTAGTCATTGTTGATGATTTTACTAGATGCACATGGGTTAGATTCCTTGCTCACAAAGATAAGTCATACAAGGTATTTACTGTATTCTGCAAAACCGTTCAAAATGAAAAAGGAATTTGTATTTCTTCTATTAGAAGTGATCATGGGGGAGAATTTGAAAATGAAAGCTTTCAAAAATTTTGTGATGATAATGGCATCTCCCACAATTTCTCCTCTCCAAGAACACCTCAACAAAATGGTGTTGTAGAAAGGAAAAATAGGTCCCTCTAAGAAATGGCCAGGACCATGATCAATGAAGCTAATATTGCAAAATATTTTTGGGCAGAAGTAGTAAACACAGCTTGTTACATTCAAAATAGAATTCTTATTAGACCTATTTTGAAGAAGACTCCATATGAACTGTGGAAAGGTAGAAAACCAAACATATCATATTTTCATTCATTTGGTTGTACTTGTTATATTTTGATTACTAAGGATCAACTTGGTAAGTTTGATTCAAAAGTTGACACATGAATCTTTTTGGGATATTCTGAAAGATCTAAAGCTTTTAGAATATATAATAAAGAAACTATGACAGTGGAAGAATCCATTCATGTCAAATTTGATAACAAGAAGCCTGACACAACCATGTCAGAGCTAGATGAATTATTTACAAAATTAAATATAGGTGATACTACAAATAGTGAACCTACATCTTCATCGTCCGGTGATAACTAGACGCAAGAATCTTCAGAAGCTGAAGCCAGAAAGAGCTGGAAGTACAAAACCAATCATCCTAAAGATCAAATCATATGAGAACCTGGAGATAGAGTAAGAACCAGATCCTCTTTTAAAGAGCATGCAGATATGGCACTACTCTCAGAAATGGAACCTAAAACGATTGATCAAGCATTGGAAGATGAAGGTTGGATTCTGGCCATGCAAGAAGGGTTGAATCAGTTCCAAAGAAATGATGTATGGAAGCTAGTTACTCTACCAGAAGATAAGCAAGCTATTGGTACTAAATGGGTATTTAGAAACAAGCTTGATGAAGATGGAAAGGTTGTGAGAAACAAGGCAAGATTGGTTGCTCAAGGTTACTCACAGGAAGAAGGTATTGATTTTACTGAAACATTTGCACCTGTTGCAAGGTTAGAAGCTATACGCATTTTACTTTCATTTGATGCACACTATGATATAATTCTTTATCAAATGGATGTGAAAAGTGCTTTCTTGAATGGTTTTATAACTGAGGAAGTCTTTGTAAAACAACCTCCTGGATTCGAAGACATTCAATTTCCAGAACATGTCTTTAAGCTTAAAAAGACCCTGTATGGTCTTAAGCAAGCTCCCAGAGCTTGGTATGAAAGACTGAGTACATTATTGATGAAAAATGGTTTTACCAGAGGTCTAGTAGACACTACTCTTTTTAGAAAAACATCAAACAAGCATTTTATAATTGTTCAAATATATGTTGATGACATTATTTTTGGAGCTACTAATGAAAGCCTTTGCAAAGAATTTTCTAAGCTAATGCAGGCTGAATTCGAGATGAGCATGATGGGTGAACTAAAGTTCTTCCTTGAAATTCAAATCAAACAATGCAATGATGGTATCTATATACATCAAAGCAAATATATCAAGGAATTGCTAAAGAAATTCAAAATCGTGGATTGCAAACCTATGTGCACTCCTATGCATCCCACGTGCATTCTTGGTAAAGATGAAACTGATAAAAAAGTAGATCAGAAAATGTACAGAGGTATGATTGGATATCTACTTTATCTTACAGCTTCAAGACCTGATATAATGTTCAGCGTCTGTCTGTGTGCTAGATTTCAATCAAATCCTAGAGAATCACACTTGAGTGCTGTTAAAAAAATTTTTAGATATTTGCAAGGATCTACTAATCTTGGTTTGTTTTATAAGAAATCAAAAGATTACAAGTTAGTAGGTTTCTGTGATGCTGACTTTGCTGGAGACCGAATTGAAAGAAAAAGCACAAGTGGAAGCTGCCAATTCCTTGGAGCAAATCTTGTGTCTTGGTCAAGCAAAAGGCAAAGCACGATTGCACTCTCAACAGCAGAAGCTGAATATATTTCAACAGCAAGTTGTAGCTCTCAACTTCTGTGGATGAAATATCAACTTAAAGATTATCTGATAAAAGAGAGTAACATTCCTATCTTTTGTGATAATATTTCTGCAATCTGTCTTACTAAAAATCCCATATTGCATTCACGAGCCAAGCACATTGAGATTAAGCATCATTTTATAAGAGACTATGTTCAGAAGGGTATTCTCGAAATAAAATTTGTAGACACTGATCATCAGTGGACTGATATATTTACAAAACCCCTTGCTGAAGATAGATTCAATTTTATAAGAAGAAATATAAATTTTCATCTTATAGAAGAATGATTAATCTCAGCGTCAGATGATATGCATCATCTCAAAGATACAGTATGACATAAGCATGTATACGTGTAAGCATTTTATTTGTCATGTGCATCATAACTCAGCGTCTAGTGAATCGGTTGCGTGCATCCGAGCGCACACACATGTGTCACACGTGTAAAGGACTTAAGCGTCTCATCACATCTCACTGAGTCATGATTATTTATGTTTTTCAATAAAATCTTTTTACTTGATTTTACTTTTCTTTTGGTGTCTTCATTTAATGAAAAGGGGAATCTTCATTTTCTTTTCTTTTTTATTTAATTTTTTTTTTGGAAATGCGAAGCGGTTTTTTGAAAAAGGACTGTACCATTTTTTATCAACTTTTCCACTACTCCACATTTTTCGCTCCATCACTTCACTCTGTTTCTACTTGCAAAAAATTGTTCTCTCTCTCTCTCTATATGACTTCGAACCCTAAAACCTCCATTACCCACTCTGCAACTGCTACCATGGCCGATAAAAACGTTGGACAATATACTCCTGCCTTCGATGTCTTCTCAGAAGCAAAACTTATGAATGAAAACAGAATTGATTTTGAGAATTTCAAGCTCTATGGTTTTGATTTTGAACAAGGTTTGAAGAAACTGGGTTGGAAAAATTATTTTATCTGGGAACCAGTTGATGTGTTGAGCTATGCTATAAAGAAATTCTGGGGGAACGCTTATCTACTTCCGGGTGAAATTATTGAAGGACATATCAGAGGTTTCAAGTTACGTTTCACCATAAACTCTATCTCTCAGACCATCAAGTGCCCTTGTGAAGGAATCAGTTACCATGCTAACTGGGTTGACGCTTACAGAGGTTTGGAAAACGTCAACGAAGCTCTGTTTGAAAATTATCGTGAGTTGAAGAAGAAGAACATAACTCCCACTGTCAAATATTTGAAAAACCACTACAGAGTATTGCACAAAATCATCGCTAAGAGCGTGATCCTAAAGGCTGGTTCAAGTGACATAGTGAACTATGAGCAAAAGTTCATTATGAGAAACTATATGGATGGAAAGAAAATCAACCTGCCAAGGTTGATTGTCAATAATCTTGTTAATGCTCTTGTCTTCTCAAGGAAAAGTGTTGATAAAAAGAATATTTTCAAGGTTGTCCCTTATGGAGTTCTTCTTTCCATAATGATGATAAAAGATGGTTTTGTGAGAAAGCTTGGTGATCTGACAAGCAAAGAAGAAAGAGATAAATACTTTGGTGTTGGTGCTGTTGTTCGTCCTGAGGTTTTTGGAGTCAACAGCCTTGTAAGAATGCAATTGATAACTGGGACTATGATTAAGAAGGTGAAACTAGAGCAACAAGAAGGAGAAACTGTTGCGAATGTTGGTGAAGCTGAGAAGAAAACCACGAGAAGCTCAATGGCTGGTGTGAAGAGACCTGCTGAATCTCCTATAAGGGAGACAAGAAGAATGAAACAGAAGGTGGCTCCTGCACCTACTGTTGATGAACCAGAAGATGAGGACAGAATCCCCATCAAGAAGATCTTAGAGAAGAAGAAAAAGCCAGTAGCTACAAAAGATGTATCAGCGTCTGATCAAGGGAAGCAAGTTCCTCCGCCACCTCCTACTGTTGTTGCCTCTAAAGGAACAAAGAAAAGGTTGGTTAGGTCTTCTGAGCTTAACTCAAAGGTACTTGACTTTACTGTTGATGAGTTAGTATCTATTTTTGATTTTCATGATGTTATTCCTGCACCTCCATTATCTGTATCGCAACTACAAACCCAAACACAAACCCAAACACAAACCAAGAAAACCAGAATAAGCCTACAACACACCTCTACCCTTATCCCCACAAAACCGACCCAAACACAATCAAATACACTCAACTTAGACCTACCACAAATTTCCTCAGATACCTCACTTACTACATACATTTCCAAACTTCACCCCCATCCCTTTAACCTGTTATTTAAGGTACCTCCCATCAATCCATTCAAACCCTACACACCTAGAAACTATACAATCACTAAAACCACTCTCACCCCACTCACCCTCACCTACAAACCTACAGATTTTAGTGGAAGGAAGAATGTCTCACGCATTAACAAACCTCGGTTTGTTAAGTATGAGTCATACCACAGCATCTACAATCATCCTTCTACTTGGCACTTGAAAACATTCACATCTGGAGTTGCCAGACTTGAGATTGCCTCTCCAATGAATACTGTCTTCAAGGATGGAGAATACCATTTTGACATGTCATTCAAAGGGAGATTAAGACCGAAACCTGGTAGCAGAGCAATTCCTTTCTCTGTTGACCTTCCGAAGTTCCTGCCTCAAATTGAACCTCTCACACTGGAGGAGTGTGATGGATTACGGATGAAGAAGTTGCCTTCATGGCACACTGTCATGAAATGAAGAAACTTGAAGTTATCAGACAGTTCAGAGATCCTTCTTCTGTATCCGTAAAGATTGCTCCAGATAGACAGAGGTGGCTACCTTTGTCTATCCCTGGGAAGAGGAAAAAACCTGCTCCTGGCAAGTTTCCATACAGCAAGATCGGACTCAAAGAATATGAGAAGGCTCCTCAGAAGTTTAATCTTAAAGAATTCTCTGAGCTTCCGATTGGCAAGATTACTGAATACCATGCCAGAAGGTTTTACCTCAATTCTCTGAAGGAAGATGAATGAAGAATTGGCTCCTCAAATTGCTGCAATGCTGAGAAAGCCACAATTCCCACAGTTGGCACTATCAGAAAAATTACTGACACCAATCTTGGAACTGCATATTCTGATGATACGTTCAGGTGTTCAGTGATCAGGCCTCTTGACTGCATGAAGATATATGTCTAATGGGCTGCTGTGACTAAGCATTTTGACATTGGATTTATCTGGAATCAATGGTCTGAGTCTTGGAAAGACAAAGCCATGTTGCCATGCCTTGTTCTCCTAGTGCTTGAAGAAGATGACAGGGAAAATCTGCGAAGAGTATACCTGGAAGAAAATGAAGGACTCTCTTTCACTTTTGAAGCATTGAGCGTCTTTATCAGAAGAATATGGGGAGAAGATGCTGGAAACAAGTTTGATTCTTTCACTGCTGATGTGTTTCTACACAGAGACATTATCTTTATGGATTTGCTGTATCCAGAAGATGTGAAGAAAAGAAGGGAAATTCAAGTAGAATCTGAGCAGAGAATACTTGGAAATCTCATCAAATGGTTTATACCAAATGATGCATTCTTTCAAAGAGCTCAACAGAAGAAGGAATTAAGACTGAAGCTATCTAATTTGGTGCTAGCAGAGCATCAGAAGATGAAACCTGCACCAGTATCAGAAGCTGGACCTTCCACTTCTACTTCTACTCCTGTAGTTGAGATGGTCATGATTCCTAAAGAAGAGTTTGAAGAAATGAAGGCCACAAATCTGAAGGTTGCTTAGTTGGAGAATGCCTTGAAATTACTTTATGAACGTCTGAACATTCCTCCACCACCTCCACCAAACCCTTGAATTTTTTTTTTGTGTGTGATATAAAGTATTTTTTTGGTACTCTTATATATATATATATATATATATATACACACTTTTGCTCTGATTATCTGTTTACATATCTCTATCTGACTTATATTCAAATTTTTCTGAGTCTTATTTTGACTATGATGTGCTTTACACTCTTTTTGTCTGATGACAAAAGGGGGAGTAAAAGAAATGTTTGATGAACACGTGAAAGTCTGAGTGACTAATTCACCGTCCGATGTTCAAAGTCCGATGGATACGCTGAAACTGAAGTATCATGCATAGCATTTCATACATAGCATTTGTGTTGATTATTTATTGCTCTAATACCTATAATGCTTTGATATTTTTTGATCCAATACTCTAATAATGATCAATAAATTTGGTACAAAGAAAATCTTTTTGATAAAATGAAATCAACATCCGATCTCACCTTGTTAAATGAATATATGCTCTGATACGTCTACGTATTTTTTGCGATCACTCAAATGAATTTGTTTATCAACAATCGCCTTAATACTTGAATTGTTCATATATATCTAAATGGTTGAATTCAGGGGGAGACCCTTGATATTATTTTGAAATTAAATTGTTCATCAACCTTGGATATTTGTCATCATCAAAAAGGGGGAGATTGTTGGAACCTAAACGATTGAGAAGTTTAGACCCTCATTAATTTTGATGATAACAAAGTATTTCAAGAGAACAATTTATCTTCTAACATATCTTTGAATGTACAGGAATCAAAGCTTCATATATTTGTTCAAAACACTCAAGAAAGAAGAAGAAATTTACAAGAGAATTGAATACACTCCACTGATGTCAGCATCCGAAGTCACTCCAGCGTCTTGCTATCAGCGAGAGGCCGGTAGTGTTACTCTTTGACACGTGAAATACTCAATTGCTGTGAGCGTCCGTCCTCTATTCTGAGCGAGCATCTGATCTCTTTAATGAAGCACGTGATGATCACGTTTTTGCTCTTACCTCAGAATGTTCTGGAACGGAATTCGAATTTGATTTTGTGCGCTCATTTTGATGTACGAGGAAGCAAAGGTGACACATTTAGCATAAGACAAAAATCGTACAACGCAATTGTGAAAAGCAGATAGTTTGAAAACAATAATATGTACTATTCTGATATTCTCTGGAAAGGAAGAAAAAGACTACATTTCAAATTACCTCACTCAATGGAAAGGAGCTATTCTTTTACTGCAAACGATAATATCCCTGAAGTCTCCTATAAATACCCCAAGGTATTCATTGAAGAGAAAAAGGCAAGAACTAAGGCAAGCACAGAACTAAGACTAAAATTGCTAGAACAAATTTTGAGAAAGTTTATTTTGGAAGCATCATCACTCTGAGTGAGCAATCAAATTTTGTGCCAAGTTTCTGGTCTACAAAGAACTGAAATCAGCATCTTATACTTTCTTTTAGAAAGCTACTCTGTTTTGAGCTTAATCTTTTCATCCTTTCTGTAAGAGTTATTTTGATTGTATTCAAAAGAATATTCTCTTTTGTAAACAGTATTTGGCCTAGTTAAGGCTTTGTTCCTCAAAGGCTCGATCGTACTGAGTCGTTTTGAGAAGTTGAGAGTATTGTCAAGTTTGTGACAGTAGAATACTCTTGAGGAAAATTGTAATCAGTTGATTATAGTGAAAAATCCTTCAGGATCGAAGGGACTAAACATAGCTACCAGTTGGTGGTGAACTAGTATAAATCTCTGTGCCTCTTACTTTACAGCTTTACATTTATATTGACCTTGCTCAATAAAACAAGTTTTCATAAATGGTTTTATTTCCTGCATCCGGTTAGTCTCTCATCATCCGGTTAGTTTCTTAGCGTCTGATAAACAAACAGTTTTGAAAAATCCGTATTCTTAGTGCTTTTAACTTAAAGTTTGCGAAAAGTTTTTGGACACAATTCAACACCCCTTCTTGTGTTCACGTTTAAACATAACTTCTCTATGGCACTATATCTCCTTTCAACATCATTAAGAACTCTACTAAGATAATAAACGGCTCTTTCAACATTGTTTTCATCTTCCCGAGCCAATAAACTACCTATGGTGTCTTTTGATGCCGAAATGTACAACTTCAACGGTCTACCAGGCACTGGTGGTATCATGACCGGTGGATTTACAAGTATTACTTGAGTTGGTTGAAGACTTCTTGATGAGAAGGTTCCCAAACAGACTCTTGTTTTGCCTTCAACTTGACCAGTGGTGAAAACACGTCCTACTCGACAAGTTGGAAATAAACCTTCTCAGGAAATTTACTTTCCCAAGAAAGACTGGAGCTCTTTCTTCTTGGTTAGTGGCGAAGCTTCAAAGACTGCCTTGGCTTTATTCTTGTCGACTTCAATTCCCTTATTATGAACCAAGAATCCTAAGAACTTAGCAACTGACACACCAAACCCACATTTTTCTGGATTCATCTTCAAACTATGACTCCTAATTCTGTCGAAGACTTGTCTTAAGTGATCTAAGTGCTCGTCTTTATTTCTTGACTTGACATACACCTCCATGAATTCGCCAATTACATCATGAAAAATAGTATTCATGGCGCATTGGTAGGTGGCTCCAGCATTCTTCAAACCAAAAGGCATGACTACCCATTCATATGTCCCAATTGAACTAGGACACCTGTAGGTAGTTTTAGACACATCCTTTTCAGCTATGAAAATCTGGTTGTAGCCAGCATGACCATCCATAAAACTAGTAATTCATGCCTAGATGCAGCATCAACAAGTATGTCTGCCATAGGCATGGGGTATTCGTCCTTTGGGGTTGCCTCATTTAGATTTCTAAAATCTATACAAACCCTCATCTTCCCATTTTTCTTCAATACAGGGACTATATTAGACAACCATTGCACATACCTGGTTATCCTAATGAATCCTGCCTTGAGCAAACGTTCTACCTCTTCTTTGATCTTTAGTACCACTTCTGGAGCAAATCTCCTGTTCGCTTGCTTGACAGGCTTGCTTCCTTCTTTCAAAGGTAGCCTATGTTCGACCAAGTCCCTACTCAAACCAGGCATTTCATGATACTCCCAAGCAAAACAGTCTTTGTATTCTTTGACAAGCTCTATTGTTTGATTTCTGAATTCCTTTGGCAGAAATGAACTTATGTAGATTGGTTTCTTTTTAAACTCATTTCCTAAGTCAATTTCTTCCAAAGGGTCTTCGACTTCGACATTGATCTTATCATTTAGTCCTCTTTCAAAACCTAAAGGGCCATCATCTAATACACAATCTGCTAATATGCCTTTGAAAGCGTATTCTTCATTGTCGGCCTCATTGGCCGATAGCACATGTTGCTTAGAGCTAAACATCTCCACTTGGCCGTGATTCGGCCTTGCCTATGATTTTTACTCCAAATTGCTCTATATATGCATTGTCTAGTGCTTCCCTGTCAACTATCTCATTTACCACTGTGATGGGCTTCACTTGTGGAGCATATAGCTTAAAATCTACATGCATCTGCTGCAAGTAGCATGGGCTATAATCAGCATCTATTATTTCCACTTCTCCTTGAGCATTCCATGTGATCATCTTCTGATACCAATAGAAGGAATAGCTCCAACTACATGAATCAAATCTCTTCCAAGCAAGACATTGTAACTTGATTTTGTTGGAATAACCACGAACAAGGTTGGTCTAGTTACTAACCTTACTTGGATATTAATGAATGATAGCTATCCCATCAGAGGCAGAGGTTTTGCCATTGAAGTCAGACACCACCATGGCTGTCAGAATTAGATCAGTTTCATTTTTGCCTAGCTTTTTGAACATTGCACGAGGTATAATGCTGATAGACGCTCCACCATTGACCAATACTCTGTCAGTTGGCCTTCCTTCCAACACAGCTTTTATGTGAAGTGGTCGAAGGTATGAATTTTCTTCTCTGGATGGTTGTGCAAAGCATGCACAATTATCAAAGATGGTGACATGGTTTTCTTCTCAATTCACCCAATCATCTGAAAGACCATCCAAATCTTCCTCATTTTCGTCCAGAATAGGATACTCATAGTATCCTTCAAATTCTCCTGGCAAAATTGAGACAAAGTTCACATACATCCTGATGCTTTCTTTTTCTGCCTTTTCATCCCCATCTTGGTAACCAAGTTCTAATTTTAGATACTCCTCGTCAACTAATCCATCTCCTGATCTTGCCTCTCCCATGGCCATGACAATATCGTCTAAATCTGCTTCTAGAACGACATTGTCTTCAAAGACTTCATCAAGTCCTATGGGATCATCTGGATCATCAAGAGCTGTAATGACTTTATCAACTGATAAATCTGTATTAACCTGACAATTGGCCATGAAGTCCATTCGGTCGAGTTCAGTATCAGTATCATTGAGGATGATGTTGAGAGTCTTGTCTGATGCAGTTTTTACATCCATCTTGTCTATTGGCACTTGATTAGCTAAACTTTCTTGCTTCTTTGCCATTATTTTAGCAGCTACTAAACCAATAGGCCATGGCTTCTTTGGTCGAATGTTGATGCCTCCCCTTGCCGGAGACCTGACCTGCTCAGCGTTGCCATAGGATCTTGCATCTCCTTTGACAACATGACTCTGAACCTTAGGCTTTGCTTTGTTGTCTGTGTTTTTCACAACAATACTTTTTAACTTGCGATCAACTGGCAATATACGACTTTGATTCAACCGTGCTTGTGCCTCTTCTATCTTCTTCCTTTGAATATGCCTTTGCTTTTGACGTCTTCGTTTCTACTCTTCGACAAAAGTGACTGTCTAGTGGTCTTAGACAGGTTTGACTGGCTCACTTTGACATTGTCAACCACCTTGCCTGTAACATCCCAATTTTTGTGAAAATTATTTTACAGTTCCGACTACTTGGAAATAAATCATAGAGATTGATCACCTTGATGATTTAAGAAAAGTACAAAGAGCTGCTACATTTGTTGTAAACAATTTTCTGTTTTAGTAATTAATTCGGATTAAGAGACAGTGTAGACTTATACTGTTTTTAATATGAATTAATCTTGAAAAATATGAAAAATTGTTGTTTGATTAAAGAAAATTATTTTATTTAATGAGAAATAATTTTCAGGATTTAATAAGTATTTTTAATTCACAGTTTAAATTTTTGACGTTGAGCTATTTTATTAATTGTTGGTTTTATGTCGTATTTAAGGTGACTTTTATTTTAATAATTTTGTATTGATGATTTTATTGTGTGAATAATATTTAGTTGATAAGAGAAATTAAAATTAGTGATCCTCACTAATTTACGGTTTTTATTACGCTGCGAGAACTCTATTGAATTCTGCCGTAACTAGGCTATTAGGCGAGTTTCTAACTGAAACATGCCTATTTAGGATTTATTGGAAATTTTTCTGGAATTTTTGGGCATCAGAAAAATATAGGGTGTTTTCTCTGTGAGCGCATTCTGATCGCGTTTTAGCTCGTAAATCGAGAAAGTGACATTCATAGAAATACTTCTAATATTTTTAAGGACATTTTGGTTGATTAATAATTTTTGATTATAGAATAATTTATTTGATTTATTTTTGGAGTTTTTGGTATAAAAACCCTAATATACGCGTAACGCCGCGCACCCGATTGAGCGAGAACGCGAAGAAACAAAATATCTAGATATTTTGGGGCAAGTGGCGATTGAGATAAGGGCTAGGGGAGCTGAACATCATCCTTTAGAACCTTCCTTGACAAGTGTTGCAAGATGATTGGTTAAGTTGTAATTGTAGTTAGTTAGTTTAGTTAGTTTGTAACTAGTTTGGTTAGTTTCCAACTAAAGGAACAATTTTTGTTCCTTCCATGTCCTCAAATTTTCGTGGCCTCTCCTTCATGTGACCAGTACCCATTTCATTTCTCCATTGTTGGAGAACTTGGAAGAAATTTAGAAAGAGAAAGTGTGAGAAAACTTGATAAATTTGTTATTTTGGAGTTCAAACTTCCATCCTTGTTCTTGATCCTTATTATATCATCTCTAATCTTGTTGGTAAGTGCTCTTGATCACTTTCCTTTTCTCCACGGCTGCCATGGATGAGTTTTTAAGATTTTTGTTTCTTATGATTTTGGCGTTGATTCTTGAAGGAAGTTTGATGTTAAGCTTAAAATCTTCTATCCTTTCTTCTTAATCCTTGATCCATCACCTCCAAACTTTTTGGTAAGCTCCATATCCATTCGTTTTCCTCTCTCGGGTTTCATGAATGGGTTTGGTTGGTTTTAGAGTTATTTTTTCTTAGAAGTTGTTAGATTTTGTTAGATTAGCATGATTAGTTCATTGATCCCTTAATTTCTTCCATGATTAAGCATGTTAGAGTATTTAAAAATTGGAAAACCCTAACCTTAATCTGGGCGAAACCATAGGGGCTGCTCAAGGGCTTGTTCTTGGCTTGATTTTGTTGTTTTAGAGTTAGATCTTTGAGGGTTTTGGTTTAGTATGCTTAAACTAGTCATATATGCATGTTTAACAAAGTTTTGTGAAATTAATTCGGGGATTTTTGGGGCTGGAGACCGTGGCTATCTTACATGGTTTTGATGATGTTTTAAATTGTTTTTAAAGTGTCTTAAGTGTTTAAGAAATTGGTTCTTGGTTGGGACTTTAAATCTAAAAGGATTTTGTAAGTTTAAAGCTTTGAAAAATTGTTTGAAACAAAATAAATTTGGGGCTGTTTTGGGACCTTAAAAACAGTAACTTATAAGCATGATTTGAGTGAGTTTCAACTTGTTTTTAGTTGTATTAAAGTGGTAAAGAAATTGGTTTATGATAGAAAGTTTTGGATCTAACAAATTTGTATGTTTTGGAAGTGAAAATTTTGAAAGATTTGAGTTTGTTTTTAGGGAACAAAACCGTGACCCTTATATTGGTTTAGAACATTGTCTTTAGTTGTTTTATGACTCAAAAATGTTGTAGAAGTTGATTAAGAACTTGATTTAGCAAAGCATTTCAAAGAAGCTTGATTTTAGTAAATGATTTGGGTTATGTTTCAAGTATTGTTTTGGACTTGTAATGAAGTTGTTTCTAAAATTTTGTGACATGTTTTATTGTTTTAAAATGTGATTCAAAGTTGGCAAAACACTATTCGTTTGGTAAAAATACTATTCCAATTGTTAAATTTTGGTTTAGGTATTTTCTAAGTGTGTAGAGTTAGTAAAAGTTTGAAAACTTGCATGACTTGAACTTGTATCATGTTATATGACTAGATGTGAACCATATGGGATTAAGTGAGTAATTCTTAGGCCTTTTAGGAACCTAAAATCGTGGCTGTCCTAAGGGTCTAGGATTTGTATTTTTGGGGTCTAATTGTATTAAGTTTGTGTTGTTAAGGTTCGTGCTTAAGGTACGCGCGAGGTACAACTTGATGATAGTTTCGAATTACCTAGCGTGGATTCTTAAAGCGCCCAAGGTAAGGGAAATTCTTATATAATGAGTTTGGACTTTTCGCCTTATGTGTTGGTTGGTTTGATGTTTGGTTAAATTGTGTGGTAGTACTTGTAGTATTACTATGTGTTGTTGATATGTTGTAGCATGAATTATTGTGTATTGATTTAGCCCTGTGTGGCAAGACTGAATAGTATTGTGTGACTTAAATCATGTTTGATTGACTTGATTGGACTTGAAATTGGGGAAAGTATGTAGCAGGTTGTAGCTTACTGAATTGTTATGTGTTGTATGAAATGCTGTAGCATGTTCTTGGCCCTGCGTGGAATTATGAATTGTGTTGTTTTCCTTTGGAACTTGATATTGACTGGAATATGCAAGATATTGTTGATGATAATGGATTAATTAATAATGCGTTGATCGACTGTTATTGGTTTGATGACTTACAACGATAAGTCTGATGCGATTCCATGAGCCGAGAAATGTTTTCATGGTAAACTAAATGTATCTTCTAAAATAAGTCAGTGTACAAACACGCTTTATGGATCAGAGGGTTAGAAGTTGTTTAAGAGGTTCTTTTAAAAAGAAAACATTGTAAATTTTGAAAACAGTTGAGTTAAGTAATGTGTTTGGGAATTATCCTAGCATATTATTTAGCACAACTAGGGTTTTAACGACCTAGAGCTAAACAGTATTTTCAAATACATAGGAGTGATACAAGAACTGAGAAAGAGATTTCAAATATCGAGATTACGAAAGAATAAAATATAGGGAACCTAGTGTTCCTATTGAGGATATGGGCCATGTATCCTGTGCTGGGACTTAATGTCCTGCTTGCGTGCGTATTTTCTTGATTAAGGATTAGACCTAGTGTTCCGTATGGCGTGCCTAGTAACCCAACCTAAAAATTGAGCCTAGTGTTCTGCATTACGTGCCTAGAGTTTTGATCTAAGATTAAGATTAGCGTTCCACAGTTGAACACCTGGACCTAGTGTCCTGTGTTTGAACTCTAAGGGGTATTTCTCATCATCTCAGTTCACTGCGTGATGAAGAATACCTGGGCATTACTTGAGTAGTATGGGATGCTCATTGTAGTGCTTAAACTTTGAGTTCCCTCCACCTTTTCGAATGTGAAACATAGTTAAAGTTTGTCGATCTGCATTGATTAATTAAAACATTACTCGGGCGCCCCCTACGGTGAGCATGCCATATTGATGAATTTGTTTGGATGCATATTGACCATTGAGCATCGACACTCAGAGCGTTTGAATTGTCTTAAAGACTTCAAAAGACGAGTTGTCATTACACTCGGAGCGTTTGATTGGTCTTAAAGACTTCAAAAGATGAGTTGTCACTGCATTGCCTAATGTGTGGCAAGCCTAAATTGAGGCAAACCTAATGTGTGGCTATCTTGTTCGGACGTTGGGAAATAAATTCCTCGTCATATTGCTGACCTATTAAGGCTGCAGGTGTATACACAAACTAGTCATACTGCATTGACATGCATAGCTAACCACATTTATGATATGTGATGACTTGATCGTTGATCTGTTGATAGAATTATTGTTCACATGCAATTGTTGGATATTGTAGTGACTCGATTGTTGATCTATTGGTTGATTTGTTTGCTCACATGCAATTATTTGATATTGTGGTGACTTGATTGTTGATCTGCTGGTTGAGTTGTCTGCTCACATGCAATGCTTGATATACGATGATGATGCGTGCGGTCTATTAAGTATGTATATGTATATAAAAGCTTGTTGTTGTATTATATATGTATACATTGTTTGCATGCGACATAGCCTATGATAAACTCGTGGACAAAGAATTTACCCTTGCACTGTTGTTGGATTGGATATCCCTATGGATGTCACTTCTAGATGGAGCTCCATAGCTGCTGCAGTTTCATCTTTCCAGGAGCGTTGAAGATCGAGCCAGCAGGGGAAGATTCCTCTGAATTTTTCATGTTTTGATCTTGCTGAACTGTTTCTCAGTAAGAGTTATAGTTGTTGGCCAGCTTAGCTTATGGTTTTGTCTTTGTTGTTTTGTAATTACTCTATTTCAGAAGACCTCGCCTCAGTGCAAAACGAATATGTTATGTTTATATTATTAGAAGCATTCAATATGATGTGTTATACTCTGATAATTACAAAAGATTGATTTGGCATCATTTAGAAAACTGTAGTACTCTTCGTCTCATTTTGAGAAGGGTTTCAAAGGAAAGAAAAAAAAATTTACTCCTATTTTCCATTACGAAAGATAGAAGAGTACTCTTTGTTGAAAGTATACAAGCATGAAATGTTTTCAGCATTAGATTGGGTTGCATAGTAGTGCTCCGAAAACGGGGTGTTACATTGCCCCTTTGTAATCTTCATCCTAAAATGGCTATTTGGTTCTTAAAGTACTCTTCTTGGCCTTATCTCTTTTGTCAGAGTTTCTGGCCATTGTAGAGTTCTTAAGCCATTTGTCAACAGCAACATTAGCAGGAGGTTTTCTGGTCTTGGGCATTTGGCTTCTACCAGTTGACTCTTTGATAAGCTTAGGTGTCCATTCTCTCCTGTTCATTCTAGCACTACTGCTTGATGCAGATATTCATGGGGAGAATGGTGCTCGTCAAATAGCATCCCAGTACTTACCAAGAATCTTGTTGTCAACTCTCTTCTGCTATTGCCTTTGTCTTGCAGCCTTCTTAGCAGCCGCATCATCAAACTGCACTTCACAGCAAGGGTAAAGTTTGAGCTGCTCCCCATGGTCTTTTCTTCCTGCAAATTCAGCGAATGTCTCATCAGGCTTTGGGTAGATGTTGAATGGGTCTTCAACATTTACTTCACATTTCTGACTTGTCTTAATGTTCACCATGCCAACATTGATAGGAACTTGGCCTTCCAAACTTTCAACTCCTTGGCTAAAAGGATCTGTGTCCACCTTCATGTCTGCTTTTGGCTTGTCAGTAAACTTTAGTCTACCGTTCTTCAGAGCTTTTTGAAATAAGTCCCTGAAATGAACACAATCATTAGTGAAATGGTCCGTCGAATTATGATATTTGCAATATTTTTGGCCATTTAATTCATCAGGCCTTTTGAGCCTATGATCACTCGGCAATTTTAATTGCTTATCATTCAAAAGGATATCAAATATTTTGTCAGCTTTGGTTATGTCAAATGAATATATCTTTTTGTTAACATATTCCATTTTTTCTTTTGCTCTAGTAGGCATGAGTGCCTAATAGGCATAAGGTGGGCCTTCCTTTAATTCTGCCAAGTTTATCTCAAGCTCTTTTGTGCTTGAGTCATCACTGTCAGAATCTTTAGTTTCGACCAGATTGATTCTCTCTCGCTTCATGAACTTCTTTTGATGCTTCTGATTCTTCTCAGCCTTAGTTATTCAATCTGTCGAACTTTTTCACCTAGTTGTACCAAATCAACCAATTGTCGATTAACCAACTTCTTCCTGACGTAGTAGTCTAGACCATTGGCAGCAATCTTGACAGTTTACGCTTCTGGAATACGCGTGAAACACCTACTCTTCATTTGTCTAAATTGTGCCAAGTAATCGTCTATTGACCCGTTATATGTCCATTTGACATTAAACAAGTCAGTTAGATTGACTTTCATGTCTCCTCTGAAGAACTGATCATGAAAGCTTCTTTCCAATTGTGCCCAAGAGTGGACAGAATTGGGTCTAAGTGTCGAGAACCAAGAGAAGGCATTCTTGGTGAGTGAACTTGGAAAAAACCTCATCTTAAGGCTTTCCACAGTGGCCAATTCCCTCATTTCAATGGTGTACCGTGTGATATGCTCGATGGTGGATTCGCCACTTTCACCAGAAAACTTAGAAAGTTTAGGAGTTTTCACTCCCCTGAGCAACTCTGCTTGTTACACCCAATCAAATAATGCTGACACAAAATATAGCTAATTAGCATAGCCAATATTGAACCCAAACCTATTCAGAACTTGTTCAACCACTTGGTTGACATTTTGCTCCACTTGGTTTCCCATTATGTTCTATCTTAATGCCACTAAACCTGGGTGAATTTTCCCTTCATGCTCTGTTAGCCTTGCTCCTAAACTCCATTGACTGGGCCTTGTCCTTCATCAAGCACTGTTTTTTGAATTACTGCTTGACCACTAAGATTAGGTGGTACAGGTACTGCCTGTTGCTCTTGTCGAACATTATTTTCAGGCGCTGCAATGCCTAAAGCTTGTTTTAGCCTAGCCACTTGTTCTGCCAATGCATTGCAAGCATTTTTAGTGCTCGTCATAAGCGGAGTTATCACTGCACCCTTTGCTGAGTGAGCATATTAACCATGTCATGATTACTATAATCAATTTGTTGACGAACACCAGCAAGTGTATTTAGTGACAAGCCATCACCACCATACAGTGGCACGTTTCTTGACATATTAGGGAACAAGGATTTCCTAAGCTCAACTTGTCTTGACGAGTAGCAACAGTAGAACTTGTTCCTGCTACTCCTGTACCTTGGTTCACAAATTGCCCCCAGGCCCTGCGATCCCAAAGTTCGTCGAAGCCTGGTTTGCCTATCCCAACATGAATCCAAATGGCATGCCTAATTGATATTGGCTATTTGGAATAGAATTCCTTCCATTTGAGTTTGTTGCACTACTAGGAGATGACACAGTGAAAGAATAAGGCATGCTTGCATTAACGTGTGGTGAACCACTGGTTACATGTACCGATTCTTCTGATCGCGGAGGCAGTGGTATTACACTTGCCTCTACAGTCATTGGGATAGGTGGCGGTATGTTGCTCCCTATCTCAGCCATGTTAACTTCCATAGGACTTGATGCATTCCCTGCATCAGTGCTTGCCAAAGGTGCATTCACATTGGCATTTGACACACCTTGATCGGCCACTGATGCATTAGTGTTTACCACACTTGCATTAGTGGCATTAATGGTATTTCTAACCATATTATGTCTTCTGGGTTGTGTAAGGGTACAAGACTTTCCATTCCTTAACCACATAAGACCATATTAAAGAGTTACTCAAAACTTGTCCCACCGGGCGTGCCAATTTGTTTACTAGGATTTTTGGTCTGACGGAAAATTGTCTGACAAACCCAAAATAAAACAAATTATTCTTTTCAAACGATACAAGTTACGTGGTAATCTAGTCAAATAAGGGTTTTTGCATTGGAAATCAGTGATCCGTCAAGAAATCAACTTAGCCAAATGAGGCGGGATTTTTCCAGAATCACTGTGAGACTCAACTTGGCAGTTATGCCAAGGACTCTCGTTGAGTTGACGATTAGGGAAATTGAAAGGGAAACGGTTTTAATGGGAGTTTAAGAAATGGAAATGAGATGGAACATGAAGTTGAAAACGAAGAACACAAAATGGGTTTCTTTATAGGTTTTTTGGTGTTTTGAAAGACTGAAAGTAAATGAAAAAACGAGTAAAACTGGGCAGAAGGTAAATTGCATGAAAAGTAAAGAAAGTTTAAAAGAAAAATGCAGAAAATTTAAAGGTTGCGAGATTTTAAATGCAGGAAGATAAAAGTGCAGGAAAATAAAATACAGGAAAATTAAAGTACAGGAACGTAAATGGCTGGAATGTAAAATTGCATTGAATGAAAAAGGATGGAAGGTATAGTTGATCTCAGTTCTGCGAGTCTGCTGTGTGTTTAGATGTTGAGAATTCAATCAAGTATCCAACCCTTTGTACATTGTTCAACCTCCTATTTATAGAAGAATGTAAAAATAACTGACACACTATCTGTTTGACATGTGTACAGTAGATATGTGTGCATGTATTATAGTTACATTATGCTAACTCTATTCAACCTTGTTGGAACCTAAATGATTGAGAAGTTTAGACTCTCATTAATTTTGATGATAACAAAGTATTTGTAAGTGAACAATTTGACTTCTAATAAGTCTTGAAGTGTGTAGGTATTAAAATTATTCATGTTTTATGACTCATTCAAGCAAGTAGAAGAATATCACAAGAGGATGAATACATTCTTTAGTGTCTGCATCTGGTTCACTCTAGCGTCTTGCTTTATGCACTCTTAGCGAGCATCCGTTCATGTAATCTTGAGACACATGTTAAACTCAATTGCTACGAGCGTCCTATTGATGTCTTAGCGAGCATCTGGCCTTTTAATAAATCACGTGATGGTCACATTTATTCTTTCTGTCCTCAGCTTTAAGGAATGAAATTCGAATTTGATTTTATGCACTCATTTTGATATACGAGATATCAAAGGTGACACCTTTAGAATAAGACAAATTCATACAAGGAAATTGTGTGAAAAGCAGATAGTACAAAAACGGTAATATGTACTATTCTGATATTCTTTGAAAAGGAAGATAAGGATGTGCTTTTTCAAATTACCTCACCCAATGATTTGGAGCTGAAATATCTGCAACGGTATTATCCTCAAGACTCCTATAAATACCTCAAGGTCTTCATTGAAGAAGGTTGCTAGAAACGATATACTGCAAGAGCTATTACTCAGTGAACAACCAAGTTTTTGCGCCAAGTTTCTGAGAACCAAGAACTGAACTTCAACATCTTATATTCTTTCTTTTAGAAAGCTATTGTTTTGAGCTTAAGTTTTTCATCTTCTCTGTGAGAATTATTTGATTGTATTCAAAAATATCTTCGTGAAACTTGTATTGCCTAGTAATAGGCTTGATTCGTCAAAGGCTCGATCGTACTGAGTCATTTTGAGAAGTTAAGAGTATTGTCAAGATTGTGACAGTAGAATACTTTTAAGGAAATTGTGATCAGGTTGATTATAGTGAAAATCCTTCAGGAACGAAGGGACTAGACGTAGCTACCAGTTTGGTGGTGAACTAGTATAAATCTCTGTGTATCTTGCTTTATTGCTTTACACTTACTTTTGTCTTGCAAAGAAAAACAAGTTTTCATAAACTTCATTCCAGCATCCGGCTCACTTTCAGCATCCGATAACAAACATTTTTCAAAACAAGTGTTTTTAACTTAAAGTTTGCGAAACGTTTTCAACACAATTCAACCCCCATTATTGTGTTCACGTTCAAACCTATTCTAATTTAGACGCCTAACTATTATTAACAAGCACTGGGCCAATCTTGACAAGTTTCGCTAGCTTCGACAGTGCTCCATTCAACAATACGGGTCAGTTCAACCATATCTTGGCGCTTCATCCAAACTTCACTAAGTCCTCAAGACCTGGCAAATACTTCGACTATCTCAAACTCGCGTGCTTAGACTAAGCCTGCCAATCTTCGACACTTCATTCGTCTCGTCGATTCATCACCAATTCTTCAATCTTTTGGACTTGGTTTATTTTTCCTTTCGTTCTTTGGAATTGTGCTCTTTGCTCGTCGAATTTTTAGCACATCGTCGAGAATTCAAATTAAAAATTTGGCACCCAACCACTGAGTTGACACCCCATGGACAATAGCGTTAGTTTGCATTTTTAGTTGATAAAATGTTTGTGGATGTGTAAAATTAATGTGATGCGATGTTGAATCTTTAAATATAGTACTATCATCTTTTACATTCAATATTTAAACAATATATCTAACGATCATGAATGATGGTTCATGGGTGAACTACTTATTATGCTAATAGAGACGGATGGAGGGAGGGGTACCTAGGGTCTCTAGCTATTCCCTGCATCATGCTTTTTGTTAATAGTAATTGATTAGTATTTACATTAAATATTTGTGTAACGACCCGTTTTCGGACTGCTACTAAACTAGAATTAAACCTGTATGCGATGTATTTTTAAAACGGTACTCTTGTGTCCTTCCGAAAATGCATTACATTTTTTTTTAAAAGTAACATCATCCGCAAGCACGCACAGAGTAACTACAGTGTTTCGAAACATGGTGCAATCTAGGACACAAGACACATGCACTGGGAATACATACATGCATATATAGACAAGTCATCATAAACAGTACGTGCAAAAGAAAACAGTGCAAAAATGTACAGAGAATACACCTATAGTATGAAGACCCTCATAAGAGTAGCCATACCTCGGGGTACTCCCGGCAGACACCCACACAGGGGGCTACTCCAAAAGTAAACCGCCAGTCTACCCTGTAGTACAAAAAACATCCCGAGCTCGACTGGTCACCAACTAACTATACACCAAAAGTAAATACTACAGTCATCCAAAATAACATAACAACAGTCAGACAACACAATAACTACAGATAATTACCCGGATCCTCGGATGGATCCTCCTCCTCATCCATCGAGTCCTCTCCAGTCAAGTCGATAAAAGGTGCTACAGCAGGCACATCCTCGGGTACATCACTGGGCGCATACTCTCCGACCATGTCATCCTCATCAGATCTCACCCCAAGTCAATCAGCCTCGCCGCACACAACACAAACAGGAGGTGGATCCGCCGGTGGAGTGGAGGTCCTAACAACAGGAGGGGAAACCGGCTTAACTGGAAGAGTCAGGATGGCCGCAACTCTGGAAGTAGACGCTCCTGCAGTCCCGCATCAGATCACGCTCTTGTGAGCGGTCACTCTGATCCTCGGTCCTCGTCCTCGTCCTCGGGAAGCAAAATAGGGAGTAGTATGCCTCGGAACATCGGGAGGTCACTCAGGTGAGGAAGACGAAGCTGGTGCAGTCCTCTCTCCCCATAGTACGCCAAGCGTCCACTATCTGCATCATCCGGATCGGAAAGCTCACCGGGTGTCGTGAAGTATCCTATCTCACCACAATACCATCCTCTCTGAAACTCTGAACAACATCCCCGGTATATACAACACGACGGGAGATGGGGTCGAACTCCATCGTCGCGGGTAGCTCCAAGTCTGGGAAATCAAAGAAGATCTCCGGCGACGTCCTCATCATCGGTATCAGTACACTCTTCGCCATCACCTGGGTAACCATCATGAATCGAAGGTACCACGGGAAAAGGTAACTTCTCAATAAATCATGAAATAACAACACGTAACAGTGAGCAAGACAACATATGCACAGTATTCGAGACGCAACTCAAACTCTCACAAGACTCGACTCAATTCTCATATTCTCTCGACACTTGACAATTTTCTGGAATGTAACGTCGATCCATCCACTGAACGTCAGCCGTAGCCTTGGACTCTTCGCTCACCCTAGAACATTCAGCTCAAGTTCCTTGACGCTACGACGCCTAGCTAATCTGCCGAAAAACCAGCCGGAGCCATTTAGGGGATCCTAGCACCCTAGGTTAATCGGATCACAGCTCAAAAACGTCACGACACTCGACGACTCGACTAAACTCTCGCACTCCAATGAATAAATCGCCGCATACGATAATTCAGGAAACAATTGAATAATTATTAGACCGCATATCAAATAATATTCACACCAAGCTCAAAACAGTGCGAACAGTTCAGCAGTATAAGCAATTCATCTCAACAATCATAACTCAGCAAACAACGACAGTCAACAACTCAGTTCATCCCTCTGCAACTCAATGGAGTTAGCAGAGAGGCAATCAAACAAGTGTGGGGGGTTGGGGACAGCTGCCAACCACTTGCAGAAAAGCCCACTAAATAGTCAATATATCAAAAGCAGTAAAACGAAGGGGTACAAGACCCTCACTTCGAACCCTGAGGTTCTCAGACTTCTTCGCATAATACTTGAAATTAAATTCCTATTAATCTCTAAAGTTGCCCTTACCACAGATGTTTGCTCACGGGGCACCGCAATCCTCAAGTCCACGTCGCTCAGTCTCCGGAATCGTAACGCCTATCACCACAAATAACTTAGCACAATTCTAAAAATCCTAGACTAAACTTAAGCTCTCATGCTTAACCCTTTTCTAACCAATAATTCACTTAAACACTTAGTCACCAACTACTTGAAAGGAATAAGGTTTTGTAATCAAAATCATTTCTTAAGAAAACCAAACATAATACATTTTCTAATGTTCTTGAAAACTTTTAAAGTAAACATAACTCATTAAACACTTTTCATAAATCTTACAAGTTTTAAAAGCATACTCATTCAAGCATTTTAACCAAGTTTACAAACAAAATCCTCCCTTTTTACACCTCTTAGGCCTCTCGGTCACACCCCCCCTTTTTCATAAAAAAAATTGCCAAAACCTCTTTTGCATAATTAACTACTACCTTGCATGTTCACAAAACTCAACAACCACATATATTCACTAGTACACATAGCCAAATTCAAATCATTCATCAAGAAATTTGTTTTTTCAATACTTCTAACCAAAAGATTTTTCAAACAACTTCCTTACTACACTAAAATTCAAATCCTTCCACCAAACTAATTTTCAATGCAAAATCAAATGCCAATAGCAATTAAATTAAAGATGCAAAGCAACAATTTTTCTTCTCTCCCACACTCCTAGGGCTCACGGCCCTAACCTATTTTTCTTCAAAAATTTGTAAACTTCACCCAAAATTGATAACACCATCTTCATCCCTTCTTTTACTTCACCAAACCACATTTAAAACACTCAACCAAATCATCATCAAATCTAATCCTGTTCTTCAACATTCAAGAGTCTCAAATAAGAATCAAACTCAATCCAAGAATAGGTTTTTCATTAAAATTTACCCAAACAAAGTTTTATTTCCAAAACTTTAACTAAGACAACAACAACTACATTAATTATGCTAGAATCATCAATTTATTACATGCTTCACCAATTAAAATCCACAAATCCTCTTTGTCAAGAATAGGTTTCCATCTCAAAAACAACTCAACAACATGCTAGCTCTAAAACTACCACTCCAATCAACAACAACAACACAAATTTAACTCAATAAAACAACTAATTGCAAGATTGAACCTCAAGATCACTTTGCCCATCTTTTCCCCCTTGACTCACGCCTAGGGCTTCCAAGAATGGGGACTTACATGCTCATCTCTTTCATTCAATCATCAACAACACAAAACAACACTTAAAACAAGCATTAGAACAAGGAAAGGAAATGAAATGAGACACCACCTCTTCCTCCTCAAGCTCGCGGCCAAGGGGGCTATTTTGGGGGAGGAAATTGCTTCTCCAAAAGCTTGATGATGACCTAGGTAGAGATAAGGTAGTAGGAGAAGAACTAGCAAGAAAATGGAGGTAGGAAATGAAGTGGATCAAGGTTTTGGTGAAGGAGCATCCATGGAGGTAGAGAGCTTCTCTCTCAAGAAATGAAGAAGAAGAAGAAGATATGAAGGGTAGAGAGAGGGAGGGGTCGGCCTAGGGCTGAATAAGGGGAGGGCTTTTTAATTTTTTTCTCACTTAAAAACATTTGGTTAAGAGTAAATTAAGGAAAAGGTAAAAACAACCAATCACACAAATAATGACACCTATTAATAAAGTAAAGATGCTAATCCCATCAACTAATCCATCCCCTCTAATCTCACATCTCTCATGACTACCTTCTAATTCTACAGTCTAAGGGTTGCTAAAACACGGTGTTGAAAAACCCGCATTACCGATAAATTCGCAAAAATTAATTTAATGAGAAATTAATTCATTGCGTGATAATTTGCTAATTTAATTTTAAATTTACATGGAAAGGGAAAAAGAAATAAATGCCAACAAAAGTTGTTCTAAGGATAAGACTCATATCCCATGATTTTGAATCTTGCTGCCGATGTAAGGATCTCATTGGTGGGTAATATTTAAGTATCTCTGTAAACGCTCTTTGAGCATTGAGGTTTTCTCTGACCCTGGTGCGCCCTGAGATACAACTCAATTAAAAATTTATTTCTTAACCCCGTTGAGCCCCAAGACCCAACTTAATTAAACTTTTAATCATAAAAAAAAGAAAGAAATCTTTATTATATGGAAAGTATAAGTACAAAGAACTAACATTTTTTTTGCCTAAATCTAGGGCAATTTTGTAAATAAAAACTATTAACTTAATTTGCTCTTCAGTCATTTATTTAAAAATTCAGTTTTTTCATAAAAAGATGTGTATATCAGACTATTTAAGTATCCAATACAGTTTTAGGTGGGTCGCTTTGTTTCCCAATATTTCTACCTAAAACTGTTATTAACTCAATATTTAAAAGGAATATTAAAGGATTGCATCGGTTATGATTTGAATAAATGGGTTTGAAGCTGTTTATGGTTAACTGCCTTGGAAATTTCCAATGCATACCTAAGAAAGCGGTTCTTCTTTCCTAGACATCGAACGGGTACATGCTTCTAAAGGCTCCTATTTGTAAAATTTTGTGTTTTATGATTTATTTTTAGTGTGAAATTTTATGCAGCTGAGACCAATTTGGTTCTACATTCGAGTTGAGGAGTTACTTCCGAGATTTGCTCCGATTGGGAGATAGCATACCTACAATCAATATAATCTAACACATGTCACAACATTTTTAAAATTTCTTAGTACTCCTATCTTTAAAAGTTGTGTTTTGTGATAGTGTATTTTTGCGGTGAAATTTTGTACATGTGAGACCAATTTGATTCCACATTTGAGTTATGGGGAGTTTCTTCCTTTGTTTGCTTCGACAAGAAGATAACATACCTGCAATCTGTTTAATAAAATACATGTCATAATATTTTTAAATTTTCTTAGGACTCATTTATTTAAAATTTGTGTTTTGTGATTTATTTTTTATGTAAATTTTGCACAGGTGAGACCTATTTAGTTTTACATTTGGGTTCTGAGGAGTTGCTTTCCTATGTTTACTTCAATAGGGAGATAACATAATTTTTATCAGTTTAATCTAATACATGTCATAATATTTTTAAATATCTTAGGACTCATTTATTTAAAAGTTTTTCTTTGTGATTTGTTTGGTGTGAAATTTTGTGCATGTGAGACTAGTTTGAATCTACATTTGGTTTATGTAGAGTTTCTTCATATGTTTTATTCAACAGAGATGCATAGCTGCAATTAGTTTAATATAATACATGTCATATTTTTTTAAAAATTTCCAAGGACCACTTCTTTAAAAAATTTGTATAGTTACTTATTCTTCCAAAAAAATACACATAATTATACTCTCATACATTGTTTCTCCCGTGTATCATTCATGTCAAAAATCTTGATTTTTAAACTTTTAACTACATATATATTGTGAATAAAAAATAAAATAAAATAGTACACTCAATAAATACTTTACCCGTGCATCGCACCAGTACACATGTGATACACGAGAGTATTGTATTTGTGTTACCTTAATAATTAATATTTATTTATCAATTATTTTTTTATGATCTTACTATTTTTAAGATAAAAAAATAATTCAAAAATACAAAACAATTCCCACAATCTTTGTTTCTCCTGTGCATCGCACGAGTCAAAAATCTAGTAAATGTAAAAAATAGTATAATGAATGACACAAATTATTTTTTTTAAAATGCACGCCCTCCATTTCAAATTGATGTCACTTGAAGAAAAACAAAATATTTTCAACTTAAATGTCATTTTATGTTTTCAAGGCATCATTAATTATATTTTGTGTAAAGTCTCATTTTAGTCCTTGAAAAAAATTGCGCGACCCATTTTTCGTCCCTGACAAAAAAATAAGTTGACAAATAGTCCCTGACATTTTCAAAATAGGACCACGTTAGTCCCTCCGCCAGTTTCCTTCCAAATCTATCACTTAACGTGCTGATGTGTCATGTTAAATGCTCATGTGGCACGTTAATCCTCTCCATTGTGGCAATATGTGCCTTTTTTTTCTGTAAATCCGGTTTGGGACGTTTTAGTCGCTGGCAATGGCAGCTTTGGGACATATTAGTCCCTCTACCATATTGTTACCCAAGGCCAAATCTTATTACCTTTTTGATGGTTTTGCACATCTCTCCTCTCGTCTTACTTGTGGGCTGGCCGGGCTCTCTGCTGGCATGGCTATTGGTATTGCTAGTGATGCTTGTGTTAGGTATATTCTTCTGCCTTAGTATCTGATCTATGTGATTAATCTTTAAATTGGTTTTTAGATGACCTTTTTTAATCTTATTTGCTCTGATTCTACGGTGTAGAATTTAGCTATGCATTCTGCTCCGGACTGGGCCAAGGCCCACTCCCAGAACTACCTCTGTGGCCCAACACCACCAACTAATTGCGACCGATCGATGGTAGCCGATCTGTGACGTCCACTACATCATCGGTCCCCTGATTCGCGTTAGTTCTACGCCACCGATCTAGGGTCGTCGATCTGATCAACGGCTTGAAGCACGTCATAAGGGACTTAATCACCCTATCACCGTCCATTCACCCCAAACCCTAAAAGGGTCCATATATAAGGAGGGCCCACAAAGAAACAAGGTACGCATTCATTACATTATACTGACCTTATCAGAATTATACTGACTTGAGCATCAGAGTGTCTTTTGCAGGTACCCCACCACTGTTCTCCGTTATTACCTACCACCGCACGCGGCTACCTCGGCGACTCCAGCCACCTCTTTGTTCCTTGCTCGGAACACATTCTATCAGTTGTTGCCAAGTGACTCCAAACACAAGAGGGGGGTGAATTGTGTGTGAACGGTGCTTTCAAAAACTTTTGGAGAAATAAGCGCTAATTATGAGTTGCGGAAATATTAATGTGAAATAGATAAATCACTTGAAGAATAAATTGCAAACGAGTTAAAAATAAAGTAAATAGTAAGATATAAATAACAATAAAATAAAGTGCAGAAATTTAATTGACTGAAAAGTAGAGAGATAAGGAGTAAAAAAGCACACAACAAATTATCCAGGTTCGGCCACCTAACACCCCTGTGGCTTACGTCCTGTCCCCAAAGCAAACCACTATGGGATTTTCACTAAGACACTAGCTTTTAAATCAGGTTCAGCTAGAAATCTTTACAACTTTAAACCAGAGCAATACGTTCAAGAGATATCACCTCTCTATGAACACCTTGGGATTCCTACCCAAAAAGAAATGATTTTCGCAAATAAAATGAGATGAGAAAGATACACTCAATAGTGCAGATATAACAAATTGAAGCTCAAATAATACAACTCAAATTATGTAGAATAAAAGGCTCTCAGAAAATTGTGCTCAAATAAGTGTGAGTGATGAAAAATATTTGTGAGTTTTTGGCACAAAAATTAAGCAACTGCGTTGTTGTATTTTTACAAAGCTCACATTTGTGTTTATATAGGCAATGGAGGAGCGTCATATTAAAAAGATTTGTCCCTTGAAGATTTGCCCGTTGCGTTTTGATTATTAAAAGGATTTGTCGTTGCGGCATTTAAAAGGAAAATCTGCCGTTGCGTTCAAT
Organism: Calophaca sinica; assembly: GCA_037113605.1. Taxonomy (NCBI): domain Eukaryota; kingdom Viridiplantae; phylum Streptophyta; class Magnoliopsida; order Fabales; family Fabaceae; genus Calophaca; species Calophaca sinica. The sequence continues at coordinate 93,430,286 of CM073735.1, forward strand.
CCGAATTTGATTTTCATAGTTTGAAAACACGAGTCAGCTCGACGCGACCATAGCTCGACGCGCGACCTCATTTCGGCACTTGACAAGAGCTCGACGCGCGACCTCCTCACACTCGGCTCGGCACGCGACCTCAGCTCGGCACGCGACAAGAGCTCGGCACGCGACCTCAGTTCGGCACGCGACTTCCTCAGCTCGGCATATGACCTCAGCACACGACCTCAGCTCGACACGCGACCTCAGCTCGGCACGCGACAAGAGCTCGACACGCGACCTCCTCAGCTCGACACGGAACCTCAGCTCGTCATTTATGAATATCATAAAATCACTTTTAGAATAAAATTCATTTTGTGTGTGTGTGATTTAATTTTAATTGAGAGCTTTTTATTACTACTTACAAATAGTCTTAATAAAAATAAATAAATACCCAAAAACCAAAGACTTGAGAAACTATCATTCTTGATACGCGTCTTGGTATTCTTTTCCACTTTTTGCACGGTTGACTATTTGCAAAGCTCCCTTTTGTCAATCATCAAAACCATCCTGTCAAGGCATGTATTCATAGACTCCCCCTTTTTGATGATGACAAACATCTCATGGAGGAAATTTAGTAAAATATAATCATGATATAGCAATGAGATATAAGCATTGTTTTTCAATAAAAGATATCAGAGTTTAAGCACAATATTTAGAAAAAAAAATATCAGAGTTTAAGCGCAATTAAGAACTCCCCCTTACTATAGGCAATACTTAAAAGATCACTCCCCCTGAATCATGCATTCATGTAACTCTCCCCCTTTTGGCAACATCAAAAAGCGGGAAAGACAAATAAAGCAAGGCATATATTCAGGATTAAACAAGCATATTTTGATAGTTACGTGATACCAAGCTTGGTGTGTGTGACGGATGAAATTTGGTTGGACATGATTAGCTAGTTGCATAAGACAAATCGTCACCCACTCATTATTCCGTACTTAAAGAAAATGGAAGGGGAAAAGACACGCATAAACTTCGTTAGCACACTCAAACGCCCAAGTTAGAATTTATTCAAAAGAAAATGCAATCACAGTAAATACTCAATGCATGATTGGTCTAAAATTCCCAATTCAGTTCTAATAAAAAGAAAGTTTCCTTAGGCAAAGGTTTAGTAAAAATATACTGCAAGTTGTCTAGATGTTTCCACAAACTCAATCATGCAATCACCTTTTTGAACATGATCTCTAATAAAATGGTGCCTAATCTCTATGTGTTTAGTCCGAGAGTGATAAACCGGATTTTTAGTGAGGTTTATGGCACTAGTATTGTCACACTTTATTGGAACAATTTTCAAATTAATCCCATAATCATTCAACTGTTGTTTCATCCAAATAATCTGTGCGCAACAACTACCTGCCGCAACATATTCCGCTTCGGCAGTGGACAAAGCCACACTGGCTTGTTTCTTACTATGCCATGAAACCAAAGCATTCCCAAGTAAGTGACATGTCCCACTAGTGCTTTTTCGGTCCAATTTACAACCCGCAAAATCAGAATCCGAGTACCCAATCAAAGTGCATTCGGCACCTTTGGGGTACCATAAACCCGTGTTTTGTGTGCCAATGAGGTATCTCATGATGCGTTTTACCGCTAAGAGATGTGATTCCTTAGGATTTGCTTGAAAACGTGCACACATACAAACACTAGACATAATATCCGGACGACTTGCAGTGAGATAGAGAAGAGATCCTATCATACCTCGATACTTACTTACTTCGACCGACTTACCACCTTCATCTTTGTCAAGATAGCATGATGTGCTCATTGGAGTTGAGATTTCTTTTGCATCGGTCATTCCAAATTTCTTGAGTAAATCCTTGCAATATTTGGATTGATTGATGAATATTCCTTCCTTTGTTTGTTTGATTTGAAGTCCAAGGAAGTAATTTAGCTCTCCCATCATTGACATTTCAAAGTCACTTTGCATGATATCAGAAAATTCCTTACACAAGGATTCATTAGTAGCACCAAATATTATATCATCGACATAAATTTGAACAAGTAAAATGTCATGCTTCTTATGTTTGATGAAAAGAGTAGTATCAACTTTTCCTCTTTCAAAACCTTTTTCAAGTAAGTATTTGCTCAACCTATCATACCAAGCTCTAGGAGCCTGCTTTAAACTCATCTGAGCCTTTTTCAATTTAAAAACATGATTTGGAAATTCAAAATTTTCAAAACCGGGAGGTTGATCAACATATACTTCTTCTTGAATAAAGCCATTAAGAAATGCACTTTTAACATCCATTTGAAAAATTTTGAAATCCTTGATGCATGCAAATGCTAGAAGCATACGAATGGCTTCTAATCTAGCCACAGGTGCATAGGTTTCATCGAAATCTATGCCCTCTTGTTGGTTGTAGCCTTTTGCAACAAGTCTAGCTTTGTTTCTAACAATAATACCGTTTTCATCAAGCTTGTTGCGAAAGACCCATTTGGTCCCAATGACTATATGATCTTTAGGTTTAGGAACTAGTTCCCAAACATTGTTTCTTTCAAATTGATTTAATTCCTCTTGCATAGCAAGGGTCCAATGTTCATCAATAATGGCTTCATTGATGTCCTTTGGTTCAACTTGAGAAACAAAAGCCATGAAAAGACATGCATGATTAAGAGAGTTTCGAGTTGTTACTCCTTTAGAGATATCACCTATTATGTTGTCAAGAGGATGGTTCTTTGAGACTCTCCATTCCTTTGGAAGATTTGAGTGAGAGAGTTCTTGAGAGGGTTGAGGCAAGGACTCTTGATCCTCCTTTTGAACTTTTGATCTCTCTTGTTCCTCTAAATAGGTATCTCCTAACACTTCTGCAAGATCATCAACACTTTCTTCTACTGAAGATTTGGGGTTAGATTCATCAAAAGAAACATGCACAGATTCTTCAACAGTTAAAGTACGTTTATTAAAAATTCGAAAGGCTTTACTAGAAGTGGAATATCCAAGAAATAAACCTTCATCAGCTTTAGCATCAAATTTACCAAGGTTATCTTTACCGTTATTTAGAACAAAGCACTTACATCCAAATACGTGAAGGTGGGAAATGTTGGGCTTCCTCCCCTTGTAAATTTCATAGGGCGTTTGTTTTAGAATAGGTCTTATGAGGACTCTATTCATTACATAACATGCGGTGCTTACCGCGTCTGCCCAGAAATACTTAGGAAGGTTGGTCTCATTGAGCATCGTCCTCGCAAGCTCTTCAAGAGACCGATTTTCCTTTCCACCACTCCATTCTGCTGTGGTGTTCTAGGTGCGGAAAAATTATGCTCAATTCCATTTTCAGTACAAAAGGCCTCAAATGCCTCATTTTGGACCCCCCCCGCGTCACCACTTCGGATGGATACTATGTTCATTCCTTTTTCATTTTGGATAACTTTAGCAAGTTTTCGAAAGGCAGCAAAAGTGTCATTTTTATGAGAAATAAATAAGGTCCATGTATAGCGAGAATAGTCGTCCACAATAACAAGGGCATAGTAATTGCCACCAAAGCTTTTAGTTCTAGAAGGGCCAAATAAATCCATATGTAAAAGTTGTAAAGGCCGATTTGTTGAAACAATATTTTTAGATTTGAAAGAAGCCTTTACTTGTTTTCCCTTTTGACATGCATCGCCAAAGTTTATCTTTTTCAAAGCGGAGCTTTGGTAAGCCAATTACTAAGTCCTTTCGAACCAATTTATTAAGATGATCCATGTGAATATGAGCCATTCTTCTATGCCATAGCCAAGATTCATCCTCTTTACTAATAAGACAACATGCATCATTTGAAGGTATTTTATCTAAATCAAGCATATAGATATTTCCAATTCTAGGTCCAATAACAATAACATTTTCATTTATAGAATCCATGACCATGCATTTTGAAGAATCGAAAACCACTTTGTTTCCTTTATCACAAAGTTGACTAATGCTTAGCAAATTATGCTTCAAACCATCCACATACAAAACATTTTCAATAGTGGGATTAGGACTCTTACCAATAGAACCAATCCCTAGAATTTTACCTTTGTTGTTGTCACCATACCGGACATAACCACTATTCTTAGGTACCAATGAGGAGAACTTGCTTTTGTCTCCTGTCATGTGCTTTGAACAGCCGCTATCAAGATACCAATTTAAGTCCTTGGCTTTCAAGCACACCTACAACAACAGATTAATTTTTAACCTTTGGTACCCAAACTAAGTTGGGTCCAGATGAGTTAGTTTTTGGAAAAGTACCCTTTGGAATCCATATCTTTTTGCCAATCACATTCAGGTTTTTCCTAATATTGCACATGGAAGCAGTGTGACCTTGTCTACCACAGTGAAAACATTTAATGAAAGGACTACTTGAGGGTTTGTTGTGATTGAAGAGTTTGAAAGATTTTTCATGAATTTTTGGATGATAACCTAAACCAGCTTTTCTAAAAGTACCTTTTTGGTTTCCTAAAATAATGTTTAGATTATCTCTTCCCATTGTAAATTTTGCAAGAGTATTATTTAAATCCTCAACCTTATTTTTCAAAACACTACACTCATTGCATTTTAAAACTTCATCTTTTTTATTTTCACAAGATATGGGAGGAGAAGTTTCAATCACAAAGAACTTGTTTTTCTTTAAGAATCACTATCTCTTTGTTTAAAATTTCAATTTTTGATTCAAGAGAAGAGATGGTTTTCTTAGAAGAACGAACAATTTTTCCAAGTTTAATCGTTTCATTATTGAATTCTTCACAAGCAGCAAGTAATTCATCATAAGTTAAAGGAGAGTCAGGATCATAAAAATTTACCTCATCTTCATCATGATTTGCCATTAGACTAAGGTGAGCCTCTTCATTTTCAGATTCATCAGAAGAATCCATATCATTATCATCCCAGGCAATGTAAGCTCTTCTTCCCTTGAATCCTTTGGTGGTTTCTTTTGAAATTTCTCATTCCTCGTTTGGTTTTGAGGACAATCGGGTTTTATGTGACCTTTCTTTCCACACTTGTAGCAGGTAGGATTAAAAGAAGTTGTTTCATCACTTTTCTTTTGAGAGCTTGGGAACTTACCTTTGTTTCTGAGTCTCATGAACCTCTTGAATTTGCAAACCATTAGACTCATGTTTTCCTCATTATTTTCATCTTCAAGGAAATCACACTCGTCATTGTCAGTTTCCTCAATGCTTGCTTTGAGGGCGAGCCCTTTCTTTTTCTTATCAGCTTCTTCGCTTTCCATGAGACGATTTAGTTCAAGTTCATGTTCCTGCAATTTTCCAAATAAAGTAGCCAAGGTCATAGAAGATAAGTCTCTAGATTCAGCTATAGCAGTGACCTTGGGTTGCCAATTCCTGTTTAGACATCTAAGAACTTTGTTAATCAAATCTTCATTAGTAAAGGATTTCCCAAGAGTTCTGAGATGATTTATTATATGAGTAAATCGTTTTTGCATATCTTGTATGCTTTCACCTGGGTTCATCCTAAATAACTTATACTCATGGGTTAATGTGTTCATTCGAGCCCTCTTGACCTCGGTAGTACCTTCATGGGTCACTTGGAGGGTGTCCCAGATTTCCTTAGCGGACTCACAATTTGAGACCCTATAGAACTCATCGTAGCTTAAAGCAGAGGTGATGATGTTTTTGGCTTTTAAATTGTGTTGGACCTTTTTCTTTTCCTCATCGATCCAAAGGGTTCTTGGTTTGTTCACCATCTCATTATTGACTGAATGAGTGGGAACAAACGGACCGTTTTCCACTGCATCCCAAACATCAAGGTCTACAGCTTCAAGGAAAATTTTCATTCTTTCTTTCCAATAACCATACCCTGCACCATTGAAAGATGGGGGTCTGTTCATGGAATGTCCCTCATTACAAAAACGGTTTCAAGTCATCCTCTTGAGACGGTTTGGTCCTTTAAACAAGAGCCTAGCTCTGATGCCACTTGTTGCCAAGTGACTCCAAACACAAGAGGGGGGTGAATTGTGTGTGAACGGTGCTTTCAAAAACTTTTGGAGAAATAAGCGCTAATTATGAGTTGCGGAAATATTAATGTGAAATAGATAAATCACTTGAAGAATAAATTGCAAACGAGTTAAAAATAAAGTAAATAATAAGATATAAATAACAATAAAATAAAGTGCAGAAATTTAATTGACTGAAAAGTAGAGAGATAAGGAGTAAAAAAGCACACAACAAATTATCCAGGTTCGGCCACCTAACACCCCTGTGGCCTACGTCCTGTCCCCAAAGCAAACCACTATGGGATTTTCACTAAGACACTAGCTTTTAAATCAGGTTCAGCTAGAAACCTTTACAACTCTAAACCAGAGCAATACGTTCAAGAGATATCACCTCTCTATGAACACCTTGGGATTCCTACCCAAAAAGAAATGATTTTCGCAAATAAAATGAGATGAGAAAGATACACTCAATAGTGCAGATATAACAAATTGAAGCTCAAATAATACAACTCAAATTATGTAGAATAAAAGGCTCTCAGAAAATTGTGCTCAAATAAGTGTGAGTGATGAAAAATATTTGACAGAGTTTTTGCCACAAAAATTAAGCACTGCGTTGTTGTATTTTTACAAAGCTCACGAGTTGTGTTTATATAGGCAATGGAGGAGCGTCATATTAAAAAAGATTTGTCCGTTGAAGATTTGCCCGTTGCGTTTTGATTATTAAAAGGATTTGTCGTTGCAGCATTTAAAAGGAAAATCTGCCCGTTGCGTTCAATCCGGAATTTGATTTTCATAGTTTGAAAAACACGGAGTCAGCTCGGCACGCGACCATAGCTCGACGCGCAACCTCATTTCGGCACTTGACAAGAGCTCGGCGACGCGACCTCCTCACGGCTCGACGCGCGACCTCGGCTCGACGCGCGACAAGAGCTTCGACGCGCGACCTCGATTCGGCCGCGCGACTTCCTCATTTCGGCATATGACCTCGGCCACGACCTCGGCTCGACCGCGCGACCTCGGCTCGACGCGCGACAAGAGCTCGACCGCGCGACCTCCTCATTTCGACCCGGAACCTCAGCTCGTCATTTATGAATATCATAAAATCACTTTTAGAATAAAATTCATTTTGTGTGTGTGTGATTTAATTTTAATTGAGAGCTTTTTATTACTACTTACAAATAGTCTTAATAAAAATAAATAAATACCCAAAAACCAAAGACTTGAGAAACTATCATTCTTGATACGCGTCTTGGTATTCTTTTCCACTTTTTGCACGGTTGACTATTTGCAAAGCTCCCTTTTGTCAATCATCAAAACCATCCTGTCAAGGCATGTATTCATATCAGTGACCCATTTTATTAGGAAGTACATATTGCCATATCCCTAACCTTTTTAACCATCAAGTATGGTGTGACCCTTGTTGTGAATTTGATATAGGGATATATGCCTTTTACCATAATTCCTATTAAATTTCTTCCTTTTGAATAATTGATCCCCTTCTGCAGAGCCAACGCACAGTAGTCTGCTGAATGAAACTGGTGCGTGTAATGATTCTCATCCTCATCTTTGCTGAAGCTCTTGCCCTTTATGGTCTCATTGTTAGTATTATCTTGTCTTCTCGTGGTGGCCAGTCTAGAGCCGAAGAAAGGAGCTACGCTGCAATATATTCTTTGACCACTAGCCTTCTTATTAGTGTCTGTCTGTTTAAGATTTTCGAATCCCGTTTGGACCCCAAAATCGATTCCAGCATTTTTTTAATTACTATTCATGCGTTTGTTTTAGATTGTAGCAGATTTTAGAATCCCGTTTACACTCCAGAATCAATTCTAGTAGAATCAACAACATCTAAGCTTTTCCATTTGGTAGAATTGATTCTAGGTGTGGGACCCCCAAAATTCTTTATATTTACACATCAAAAGTGATTCTACTATCATTACTAAACACAAATCAATTCTTTTGAACTCACTTTTAAACTATCATTACCAAACACAAATCAATTTTTTTAAACTCGATATTTTTAAAATCAATGTTTTTTGACAAGATTCTTCACAATCAATTCTACCCGAATCTAAAACAAACGGACCCTAAGAGGGCCTGTGGGTGAATTTTAAGTTGTGGGTTTAGTGATGTCCGGACACCACTTGCAAGATTTACTTTTGAAAGCAATAGCTTCACCTGTCATTTGGTGATGTTTGTATAAGTAGTCTTTCTTTGCTTAATAAAGCTTTTTTTTTGGAACAATGCTTAATAAAGCTTTTTAAGCTTTATCTTTTTTTCCCCCTTATGAAAATGTATTATGCCATATGATCTGAGCCTACATTTTTTTCCTACTGCTGATGAAACTGGTGCATGTAATGATTTTGCTGCCAATGTAACTTATATGCATTACTGGGATTAATATGCCCCAAAGCTGCCATTGTATGAAAAATATTAGGTGCAGAGATTGTGAAAGACACAGTGAGAAGAAGAAGAAGAATTCTAAAATGGTAACAATGGGGTAGAGGGACTAATATGTCCCAAAGCTACCATTGTATGAAAAATATTAGGTGCAGAGATTGTGAAAGACACAGTGAGAAGAAGAAGAAGAATTCTAAAATGGTAACAATGGGGTAGAGGGACTAATATGTCCCAAAGCTGCCATTTTCAGGGACTAAAACGTTCCAAACTGGATTTTCAGAAGAAAAAAAATAGACATGTATTGCCCCGGTGGACAGGATTAACATGCCACGTGAGCATTTAACATGACATGTCAGCACGTTAAGTGACGAATTTGGAAGGAAACTAACGGAGGGACTAACGTGGTCTTGTTATGAAAATGTCAGGGACTATTTCTGGACTTATTTTTTATCAGAGACGAAAATGGGTCGCGCAATTTTTTTCAGGGACTAAGATGAGACTTTACTCTTATATTTTTCAATTTTGTCCCTAAATAAATAATGTGTAAATTACTCCCAAGTCAAATATACTACGTTATACCTTTACAACAATGATTAATACCCCAATAGTTAATAGGACAATTTAGTAAATTTGTTCCACTTATTAAACTATTTATTGATTTTCTTTATGTTTGTGAAGAAATATTAAACGTCGCTCAATATGAAATGGAGAGAGAGTATTACTCCATCTAGTTCTTTTTAGAAGTAACAAAAGGGCCATTTTTCTTTGTCTTAATTATAAGAAACCACATCAATTTTCAAGTACATTCTGTAACATCCTAATTTTTATGAAAATTATTTTATAGTTTCCGACTACTTGAAAATAAATCACGGAGATTGATCACCTCAATTGTTTGTTAAAAGTACGAAAAATTACAAAGATTGTCGTAAAACAATTCTTGATTTTGATGATTAATTCAGATTAACAGACAGTATAGACGTATACTATTTTAATATGAATTACTCCTGAAAAATGTGAAAAATTATTGTTTAATTAAGGAAAATTATTTTATTGAAAGAGAAATAATTTTTCAGGATTTAACAAATATTTTTAAGTCACAGTTTGAATTTTCATTGTTTAGTTATTGTATTAATTGTCTGTTTTATGTCATATTTAATATGACTATTATTTTAAAGATTTTGTCTTGATAATTTTATTTGTTGAATAATGTCTAGATGATAATAGAAATTGGAATTAGTGATCCTCACTAATTTACAGATTTTACTACGCTGCAAGAATTCTATTGAATTCTGTCGTAACTAGGCTATTGAGCGAATTTCTAACTGAAACATGGCCAAACATGATCCAAATTTTATAAAATTTGAGATCTTAAAATTTTCCAATATTTATGATTTATTGGAATTTGTTTGGGATTTTTGGGCATCAGAAAATATTTAGTGTATTGTCTACGCCCAAAACTGTATTACAGTATCGTTTTAGCTCGTAAATCGAGAAAGTGACATTCATAGAAATACTTCTAATATTTTTAGGGAAATTTTGGTTGATTAATAATTTTTGATTATAGAATAATTTATTAGATTTATTTTTGGAGTTTTTGGAATAAAAACCCTTATATACACTTAACGCCGTGCAACCAATTGAGCGAAACGCGATGAAACAAAATATTTTGATATTTTGGGCTGGGGGCGTTAATCCAGAAACTAGGGGAGCTGAACCTTGAGTCTTAGAACCTTCCTTGACAAGTGTTGGATTATGATTGGTTGGTTAGTAAATGGTGGGTAGTTAACTTAGTTAGTTTAGAACTAATTTGGTTAGTTTCCAACTAAATGAACAAATTCATTCCTTCCATGTCCCCAAAATTTTCGTGGCTCCTTAGCTGAACTAGACTTCATTCTTTCACTTCTTCCATTGTTGGAAAGCTTGAAAAAAATTCGAGAAAGAGAAAGTTGATTTAGGTGCTTAATCTTGGGATTTTGGAAGCTAAACCTTAATCATTTCTCCTTCCTTCTTGTTCAATCATCTCCATCCTTGTGGGTAAGCTTTCTAACTCGCTTTCCTTTTCTCATGGTTTCCATGGATGAGTCCTCCATGATTTTAGTGTTGCTTTCTTTAGAAAGTGTTAGATCTTTATGTTTTGACTTGTATCTTTCATAGATCCAAAATTTTCCTCCTAGATTAAGCTTGTTCTTGATGTTTAAAATTTGGGAACCCTAACCCTTGTTCTGGCCAAGCCTTAGGGGCTGTTATGAGCCTAGGTTTTGATTTATTTTTGTTGATTTGGAGTTAGTTCTTGGGGGGGTTTTGATGTTATGTTTGGAACTAGTCATATATGCATGTTTTAACAAGTTTTGAGAAAATTAATTAGTTAAATTTTGGGGCTGGAAACCGTGGCTGAGTTATGACTATTTGAGGATGTTTTAATTTGTTTTTAAAGTGTGTTAAATGTTTAAGAAGTTGGTTTTTGGTTAGGACTTTAAATCTATAAAGGTTTGTATGTTTAAAGCTTTAAAAAATGGTTTGAATTAAATTAAATTTGGGGCTGTTTTGGGGCTTCCGAAATAGTGGCTTATGATCAAGTTTTGAGTAAGTTTTAAATTGTTTTTAATTGTATTAAAGTGGTAAAGAAATTGGTTTATGATAGGAAGTTGTGGGTCTAACAATATTATAATGAATTAGGAGTTAATAATTTGAAAACTTGAAGTTGTTTTTGGAACAGTAAATCTGTGGCCTTCAAGGGAGTTTTGTAACTTGTTCTTGACTTTTTTTATGCCTAAGATAGTTGTGAAAAGTGGCTGATGATTTGGTTTAGCAAAACATTTCAAAGAAACTTGATTTTGGGAAATGATTTGGGTTATGTTTCAAGAATTGTTTTGGACTTGTAATAAATTTGTTTCTAAAATTTTGTGACAAGTTTTAGTGTTTTGAAAAGTGGTTCAAAGTTGGGAAAACACTATTCAAATGGTAAAACACTATTCCAATTGGTAAATTTTGGGTTAGACATTTTTCTAAGTGTGTAGTGTTTCTAAAAGTTTCAAAACTTGCATAACTTAGACTTGATTCATGATATATAACTAGGTGTGATCCAAATGGAATTAAGTGAGTAATTCTTAGGTCTTTAGAGACCCTAGACCCGTGGCTACCCTAGGGATATTAGGACTTGATTTTTAGTTCTAATTGATTGAAACTTGCGTTGTTAACGTTCGTGCGAGGAACGACTTGACGATTGTTTGGAATTACCTTGCTTGGATTGTTAAAGAGCCCAAGGTAAGAGAAATTCTTATATAATGAGTTTGGGCTTTGGGCTTTTCGCCTTGTGTGTTGTTTGGTTTGATTGTTTGATTAACCGTGTGGTAGTACTTGTAGTATTACTATATGTTGTCTGGAATGCTGTAGTATGTTGTAGCATATTGAATTGTTATATGCTGTCTGAAATGCTGTAGAATGTTCTTGGCCATTTGTGGCATTATGATTTGTATTGTTTTCCTTGAATCATGTTGGATTTAATTGGAACTTGGAATTGATTTGGAATATGAAAAATATTGTTGATGATAATGGATTAATTAATAATGCATCGATCGACTGTAATTGGTTTGACGACTTACAACGGTAAGTCTAATGCGATTCCATGAGCCGAGGAATTTTTTGAGGTAAACTAAAGGTATCTTTCTAAAATAAGTCGGCGTACAAACACGCTTTATGGACCAGAGGGTTAGTAGTTGTTTAAGAGGATCTTTTAAAAAGGAAACATTGTAATGTTTGAAAATGGTTCAGTTAAATAATATGTTTAGGAAAATTTTGCCTAGGAAAGACTTGGTTATTAAGAGTGTTCGCACCGCATCTCTTTCCAAGGAATTTTCGGTAATGCAATATTTAGCACAACTAGGATTTCAACGACTTAAAGCTAAAAGTATTTTCATATACATAGGAGTAATACAAGAACTGAGAAAGAGATTTCAAAGATCGAGATTTCGAAAGAATAAAACATATCGAGATTTCGAAAGAATAAAACATAGGGAACCCAGTGTTCCTATTGAGCATATGGGCCATGTGTCTTGTGCTGGGACTTAATGTCCTGCTTGCGTGCACATTTTCTTGATTAAGGATTGGACCTAGTGTTTCGTATAGCGTGCCTAGTATCTCAACCTAAAAAATGAGCCTAGTGTTCCGCATTATGTGCCTAGAGTTTTGATCTAAGATTGAGATTAGCGTTCCGCAATTGAACACCTGGACCTAGTGTCCCGTGTTTGAACTCTAAGGGGTATTTCTCATCATCTCAGTTCACTGTGTGATGAAGAATACCTGAGCATTACTTGAGTAGTATGGGATGATCATTGTAGTGCTAAAACTTTGTGTTCCTTCCACCTTGTAGTTGAGGTTTCGTCCATCCGCATTGATTAATTAAACATTACACAGGCGCTCCCTACGGTGAGCAAGCCAAGTTAAAAGAAATATGCCAGAAGTTTTCTCCGATGACCTGAAATGTTTGGATTGATGCATACTAACCATGGAGCATCGATATTAATGTATTGCCAGAAGTTTTCTCCGATGTCTTATTGTTTTCACAAGTTGGGCTGTAATGTGCATACACAAGGTTTTCATATGCACTGGCATGCATACTGACCACATTTTAATATGTGATGATCGATGGTTAATTTACTGATTGAATTGTTTGTTCACGTGCAAATGCTTGATATTGCACTGACGTGATCATTGATCTGCTGATAGAATTGTCTGCTCACATGCAATTGTTTGATATTGTGGTGACTTGATTGTTGACTTGTTGGTTGATTTGTTTGTTCACATGCAATGATTGTTATATATATATATATATTGTTTGCATGCGACATAGCCTACGATAAACTCGTGGACAAAGAATTTACCTTTGCACTGTTGTTGGATTGGACATCCTTATGGATGTTACCTGATGGGCGTCACATTGCTGCTGTTGTTTCATCTTTCTAGAGGTATTGAAGAATGAGCAAGTGGAGGAAGATTCCTCTGAGTGCTTCGTATGTTGATCTTGCTGAACTGTTTCTCAGTAAGAGTTATAGTTGTTGTCCAACTTAGCTTAGGGTGTTGTCATTGTTATTTGCGTGATTACCCATTGTTTTGTAATTACTCTATTCAGAAAACCTCACCTCAGTGCTAAACGATTATGTTATGTTTTTTCGTATATGAAGTATTGATTGTGATGCGTTATACTCTGAATGCTAGTCCGGGTGTTCAATTGCGGAACGCTAGTCCCAATCTTAGATCAGAACTCTAGGCACGTAATGCGGAACACTAGGCTCAATTTTTAGGATGAGACACTAGGCACGCCATACGGAACACTAGGTCCAATCCTTAATCAAGAAAATTCGCACGCAAATAGGACATTAAGTCCCAGCACAGGGCACATGGCCCATATGTCCAATAGGAACACAAAGTTCCCTGTGTCTTATTCTTTCAAAAACTCGATCTTTGAAATCTCATTCTCAGTTCTTATATCACTCCTATGTATCTGAAAATACTTTTTAACACTAGTCGTTGAAACCCTAGTTGTGCTAAATAACACACTGGAAGAATTCCCAGGAAAGAGAGGTGGTGCGAACACTCTTAATTACCAAGTCTTTCCTAGCCAGAATTTCCCAGGCGCATCATTTAACTCAACCGTTTTCGCAAATTGTACTATTTATTTCAAATTCTTTTCTCCACTATCATTCCATTGAAATTTCCTTGCAAGCTTTGGCTAGTTGTACTAAAACCCTCACGCTTACTTTTAACTCAAAATGCCCTTAACAATTTGCTCACGAAATCAGAATTTGGCTTGTGGAATCGCATCAGTTCTGGAGTGTAAATCGTCAACCAATAGCAGTCGATCAACGCATTGTTAATTAATCCATTACAACAATAATCTTTTTTCATATTCCAAATCAATACCAAGTTCCAATGAAATCCAAGGTGATTCAAGGAAAACAATACAACTCATAATGCCACACAGGGCCAAGGACATACTACATATTATCTTCAATTTCAAGTCCAATTAAATCAACCAAGTATGATTTAAGTCACACAATACAATTCAGTCTTGCCACACAGGGCCAAATCAATACACAGCATTTCATGCTACAACATCTCAACAGCACATAGTAATACTACAAGTACTACCACACAATCAATCAACAATCAAACAACAACACACAAGGCAAAAAGCCCAAACTCATTATATAAGAATTTCCCTTACCTTGGGCGCTTTAACAATCCAAGCAAGGTAAATTCAAAACCATCATCAAAACATCATTCAATCAAAACTTCTTATCAAAACCAAACTTATTCACCACTTTAATACACTTAAAAACAAGTTAGAACTCACCCAAAATTTAATTATAAGCCACTGTTTTGGAAGCCCCAAAACAGCCCCAAATTCATTTTGTTTCAAACAATTTTTCAAAGCTTTAAACTTACAAATCTTTATAGATTTAAAGTCCTAATCAAAAACCAACTTCCAAATCACTTTGATACACTTAGGAACAAATAAAAACATCATCAAAACTATCTCAATGGGCCACGGTTCCAGCCCCTCAACAATCCAAATTTATTTTTTTCAAAACTTTGTAAACATGCATATATGACTAGTAGCAAGTATAACCCATCAAGAATCAACTCTAAAACACTAAAAACCAAACAAAACCAAAGCTTAAAGCAGCCCCTAGGTTCGGCCATGTCTCAAGGTTAGGGTTCCCAAATTTTCAAATACTCTAATCATGCTTAATCATGGAGGAAAACAAAGGGCTTTAAGACTAATCATGCATATCTAGCAAAATCTAACACTTTTGCCCAAAAATAATTCCTAAAACCAACCAAACCCATATCATGAAACTCAAGAGAGAAAAGAATGGGTATGAAGCTTACCAAGAAGTTTGGAGGTGATGGATCAAGGATTAAGAAGAAATGATGGAAGATTGAAGCTTAAACATCACTTTTCTTCAAGAATCAAAACTAGAATCATGAGAAACAACACAAATACCATGAAAACTCATCCATGGCAGCCATGGAGAAAGGAAAAGGGATTAGGATCCTTACCAAGAAGATTAGAGTTGATAGAACAAGGATTGAGAAGGAAGGAAGCAAAGGTGAAAGCTTTAACTCCAAAATCCTTCAAAACCAACACTTTCTCTTTCAAGAATTTTTTTCTCTCCAAGTCATGAATGGAAGAGCTGAAATGGGGCAGCCAAGGGAAGGAGAAGCCACGAAATTTTTGAGGACATGGAAAGACGAAATTTCTTCATTTAGTTGGGAACTAACCAAACTAGTTACAAACTAACTTAACAAACTAACTACCCATTACCTCCTAAGCCAATCAAAAGCCTCCATTCAAAATTGTAGGCTACAAGCACATGGCTGGCCTCCCATTGGTCCATGTGTGGCAGCCATTTGCTCAAAATATCTCAGGGTTTCGCTACGACGCATTTTCGCTCAACCGGGTGCACGACATTACGCGTATATTAGGTTATAATACTAAAATCTCCCAAAAATAATTCTAATTATAACCCCACACTCAAAAATCACAAATGTTCCTCACGGCATGAGAAAAGTACCCACGTATCTTGTTTTCTCGAAATACGAACCGAAACATCGCAATTAGGCAGTCTCTGGCCATAGAAAATACACTAAATATTTTCTGATGCCCAAAAATTCTAGAAAAATTAAAATAAATCCTAAATATTGGAAAATGATAAGATCTCAAAATTTATAAAATTTGGATCACGTTTGGGCATGTTTCAGTTAGAAACACACACAATAGCCTAGTTACGGCAGAATTCGATAGAATTCTAGCAGCGTAATAAAAACTGTAAATTAGTGAGGATCACTAATTTCAATTTCTCTTATTAACTAGATATTATTCAAACAATAAAATTATCAAGAAAGAATCTTTAAAATAATAGTCATATTAAATATGACTTAAAATAGATAATTAATACAATAACTAGACAATAAAAATCCAAACTATGACTTAAAAATATTTATTAAATCCTGAAAATTATTTCTCTATCAATAAAATAATTTTCTTTAATCAAACAACTATCGTTCACATTTTTCGATAATAATTCATATTAAAAACAGTATACGTCTACACTGTCTCTTAATCTGAATTAATCGCTAAAACAGTAAATTGTTTACAATAAATCTTTGTTGTTCTTCGTACCTTTAACAAACCATTGAGGTGATCAATCTCCATGATTTATTTTCAAGTAATCGGAAACTTTAAAATAATTTTCATAAAAATTGGGATGTTACACTCCTCGGTACCTGTACCTAACATATACCACATATACACACAAACACATATACAGGGAGATAAGAATAACATAATCACCATAAAATGGGAAAGTAGCAGTAGAAGGCAATACAGAGTATACATCATGCACTTAATCAAATTTATCATGTTTAACATTCCTAGATTAGACTCTAAATTAGTTATTACCCACTGGTTACCTAGTTTTAGACTCATGGCCACTAACTACACCGGCTTGTTAAACTCTTCACCACTCAGAGTACAACACTACGTCATAATGTACTCCTCACCATTCATAGTATCAATCAGTTGTCCAAGTAACATACCCCGCTCATCGTGACCGAATAATCAGGTTTGCGTATCTAGGCCTGCACTCCGGATCGTTCACCAAGGACTTGAAGTTCACAGCACTCGTCGAGGTAAACGGGCACAACCGGAACCACGACACAATAGCGACCAAACTATTGGTCTCCTGTGGAATGTTTTCAGACCCCATGATATGCACCCCCAAAGTCTATGTGACCTACACTATTACCTCGTACTCGTGCTCGAGTATCTCCTGACCTCGGGCACCATACACGGCTGTGACATAGCACCTACACATTCACTTATTTAAAAGCTCACACCACTCATATACCACTTTGCACTTTGATTGACTTTATTCACCATTCACATTATGCATGTTACATTTCACGTTAGTCATAACAACACATGCCACATAATCCTAAGAATGTTTCTAATACCACGCTTAACACATCAATTCACTTCTATACAATAAGCATGTTCAACATACATCAAAGAGCACATATTATACACAGAGAGTATCATACAAGCATTTCATCACATAAACACACAATATTCCTATACAAGTTTCTTGTAACACACATAACACATAAATTCACTATCATACACTAAGTAGGTCAAACACGAGACACAAAACACACAACATTGCTCCTACGTCGGTTGATAGGTTCATGATACCTATCCTCAGATATTGTAAACCATAACTTTTATCCTTAGGTGTTACTGACCTCAACCTCTAGTAGGGCTTAGGTACCATACGCATACCATGTATATTATTCTACGCTAGCAATCCCGGTAAAAATGTATTCTTACTCCCACCTGGATTCCAAAGCGTTAACTCGGTGTTCCACAACTCCTAAAGCCTTAACCACGAACACACAAGCACTTCACTCTTCTCTCCCTAACAAGTCCAGGTTCTGCTCCTCAAAGTTAAAATATCATAAGTGGTCCAAAAATTCCACCGAGCACACACGCACGATCCATATTTCACCGAAAACACAAAAACGCACTTGGATTAGAATTAGAGCAAACTATGGAATTACAAAAACACAAGGGAGGTCATGGCTAGCCCCTGTTCAAAGGGTTCTAAGAATCCAACTTACCCAACTCCAACTTCTGGCAAGCTTTCACGGACGTTCGGTACGCGCACTTGCATCAAAACCTTAAAATACGAAGAACAGATAATTAGGGACAATGAACACAAACAAGGGACCACGAATTCTCCATCATACATACTAAAAACAGGGGTCTCACCCTCTGTTTCGTGATGTACGAAACTCCTCCGAAAGTTTTGGCAATATCCTAGCTCGTTTGGTACCTGTTCGGTCAAATCGGGGTCCAAAACACAGTCTGATTAGGGTTAAACTAGAGTACCTTGAATTCTAATCACAAAATCAGAATGAAACAGAGGAGAATAACATTGTGGTGCTTGGGTTTACCTCGGCAAAACCTCGCCCGGAGATAACCCCTAAAAAGCACGAACGGCAACGAACAAATCGGTAGAATCGAACGATTGAATCTGCACTTGAGATGGCTTGGGATTGAATCACCAAACCTTAAGATGCTTAAGAATGTTGTATTCTGGTCTAGGAGAGTGTTAAGGTCGAGTTTCAGAAAGAAAAAGTGGTCAAAATGGTTAAAAGGGTGAAAAATGGCATTTAAATAGAAAAACTAAACGTTGGGCGCGCGTCATGTGCTTCCACGCGCACCCTTGTCAGTACAGCACACGTCACGTGCGTTTGTGAAGCGGGCCACGTGCTTTGATGGATGTTTCTTCTCCGCGAAGCACTCTGATCTCCTAAACGGTCCAATGCATGCGTGCCACTTGTCGCTTCCTCATGGGATCACGTTGTTCCACTCATAATGCGCCATGTGTCACAGAAGGATCCAGATCTGATGGTCCACCATACACCCTGCGCGCCAAGCGCGTTTCCAGGCTTATCAAGCGCGCATCATGCACACCTGTGTAGGACGATCCATTTTTGCGCGATTTCTTCGATTTTGATGCTCGTACGACCCATAACTTGATACCCTATCATTTAAACATCATTATAAACATATAGAACACATGATTGGCCTCATAATTAAGGATTTAGAATCCCAATTACTCACTCGAAAACTCATACTCGCTCTAGGTCACGAAAACACAAAACCCTAATTCTAACTCCGATTGATCTCAAATTTTATGAGGCTTCTAATACTAATAATAAAACACTATCAAGCATTTCTCTACCTCTTTATAACCCCCAAAACCTCACAAGTCTCATACTTGCCCTTACACAAAGGCACAGAAAGCGAGCATACAGCCAAACACTCAAAGACACTAACAAGCTCCACAACACACACCTAGGCTCACACAAACACACTTATACACACACAATCACACATTAAGCAAGGTTAGAAAATTGAGGATGTTACATTACCACCACCTTAAAAAGAGATTTCATCCCCGAAATCACGTACCTGTAAACAAATGTGGAAATTGATGTCGCGTCTCCTCCTCACGCTCCTAAGTCACCTGTAGTCTCATCCCACACAACCTTAACCAAAGGAATGTGTTTACTGCAAAGTTCCTTGATCGTACGATCCATGATCCTCACAGGTAATGCCTCATAATCTAAGTTATCTCTTAACTGTATCGAATCGGGTTCAATGATATGAGAAGGGTCGGAATAATACTTACGCAACTGAGACACATGGAAGACATCAGGCAAATTGGAAAGATATGGTGGTAAAGCAATATGATAGGCTACTGGGCTAATCCGACGAAGAATTTGGAATGGACCAATAAACCTAGGAGTTTTTAATTTTCTAGACTTGATAGCTCTGCCAATTCCTGTCCTAGGAGTTACTCTCAGAAAAACGTGATCTCCCTATCGGAATTCTAAAGGTCTCCTTCTCTTATCACTATAACTCTTCTGCCTATCCTGAGCTGCCTTCATCTTCTCTCTAATCTTCTTGACTTGTTCTATGGTCTGTTGAATCATCTCAGGACCCAATAATTGTCTATCCCCGGTCTCAAACCAACACAACGGGGTTCTACACTTTCGCCCATACAAAGCCTCAAAAGGTGCCATACCTATACTTGAGTGAAAACTGTTATTATAGGTGAATTCCACTAGAGGCAAAAACTCATCCCAACTTCCTACCTGCTCCAACACGCATGCTCTTAACAAGTCTTCTAGGGATTGGATCGTTCGTTTTGACTAACCATCCATTTGAGGATGATAAGTTGAACTCAATCTCAACTTAGTCCTTAAGACTCGTTGTAGTTATTCCAAAACTTAGAGGTAAATCTAGGGTCTCTATCACTAATGGTGCTCAAAGGAACACTATGTAGTCTTACTACCTCCTTAATGTAAATCTGAGCTAACCTTTCCAAAGGGTATCTCTCTCCTGTAGGAATGAAATGAGCACACTTTGTCAACCTGTCAATGACTACCCAAATGGCATCAAACTTCTTAGGGGTCTTAGGAAGCCCTACAACAAAATCCATCACTATTCCATCCCGTAACACCCCATTTTCGGAGCGCTACTGTGCAACCCAATCTAATCTGAAAAACACTTAATGCTTATATGCTTTTAGTAAAAAGTACTCTTCTGTATTTCGCAATGGAAAATAGGAGTAATTTTTTTTCTTTTTCTTTCCTTGAAATTCTTTTTAAAATTGAGACATAAAGAGTACTGCAGTTTTCTAAATGATGCCAAATTAGTCTTTTGCAAATATCAGAGTATATCACATCACAATTAATGCTTCAGATCACATAAGACATAACATTATCATTTCGCACTGAGGCGAGTTTTTCGAAGAGTGTAATTACAAGGCAATACTTATTGAAAAATCATTCAGCAAGATCACAACACAAAGCACTCAGAGGAATCTTCCTCCACTGGCTCATTGTAACGACCCGTTTCCGGACCGCTACCGAGCTCAATATACCGAGCTCGAGTTACCGAGCTCAACACACCGAGCTCAACATAAACCTGTATGAGATGTGTTTTAAAACGAAACTCTTGTGCCTTTTAAAAAGTACGGTCTATATTTTTTTTTATAAAACCAGCTCGTGCACATCAGAGTAATTACAGCTTTTCGAAACATGGTGCAACTAAGACACAAGACTTAAATTCTAATAAAACATACATGCATGACATACATATATATATCACTCGAAATAATAATGTATACAAAATACAGAGTAGCAATGTATAAAGAAAATACACCTAAGGTATGACGACTTCAAAAGAGCAATCATACCCTGGGGGTACTTCCGGCAGACTCCCACGCAGGGGGCTGCTCCAAAAGTAAGACCACCAGTCTACCCTGTAGCAACAAAACATAACCGGCCCAAACTGGTCACGACCTCCGAACACAAAAGAAAAACAAGTACAGTCATCAGAAAAACAAACATCC